>CM034156.1:162802466-163402466 GCA_019776745.2 Taxus chinensis
TTAGGGCATCTCTTACTATTCTAAAATCAATGGTTGAGAGAGAGCTCCTTGATCCAAGGGCTCTGAAAAAACCTAGGATGGGCCACTTGTGTAGTGGACCCATTAGATGACTTCCCATTTAAATTTTCAAGTGGGTTTAATTATTTTCCCTCTCATTTTTATTTGGATGGAATAATTTAATTATAGTTGGATAAAATTTGTATTTTTGGTTGTAGGAGCCACTTAATATATTGTGTGGCCAATTTAATTAATTTAGACCCTTGTGAATGGAGTTTCTATCTAGTGGAATTAATTTAACCCCTAGGAATTCAAAGTTAGTTGCTATTACCTTTATTAAGTAAACTCTTAGTGAAATGAGATATTGTATCCCTCTTGATGAGAATAACCCCTTGGTGGGGAAATATTTTGACCTTTGATAAGTTGTAAGTATGTCAATTATTTGGATAGTAGTTGAATTTAATCATTAACCTTGTAGTAAATTAAGACCACGCGTTTTAAATAAACAATGTATCACAATAATACTTTATTTTAAATTTTGTGTTTGAGTTAGCAAGATTCTTGGAAATTTATTAAGCAACACTAAATCCAAATTACATGGAGTATGATTTTATTCCCATGGGTTACTTTTTGTTGTGAGAGGAATTTGTTAATTAAATATTAATATATTTAACTAAATAGCTTATAACCAGCACCCTCAATGTAACAAAAAGAATTTTTTTCCCAAATTTTATAGGACTGAACGGATTATTAGATGGTTATTTTGGGTCATAAAATCATGGGCACAACAGACAACAAGATGGGCTTGAACATCATAGATGAAACTAACATAGGAGACCCATGTTTTGGGTGTGATGTTGAAAATGATGGTTTCTCTCAAGAAAAGAGTGCATCAAAAATTCCTGGGAGAGGGTTGGATATCAACAAGGAGTGAAAGTCGTTTAAACGCAATAAAATGTCATTTATTACGTAAAATAAGAAAATGATACTCCATACGAAGGGTGTGTATGGAGATAGGGTCATGGGTTAGGGAAAAATGAAGTCATTGTTGGAGGGATTTACATTCATTATAGTACCATTGGTTCATGGGGAAAGCTCCATGATGGGTAGGGGAGTTAGAGTAATAACTAGTGTGGGGAAATGAATCAAGGACAACATCCTAAAGGGTTTGGTGTAAAAAATCATACATGGAAATAATGGAGGGAAGAATTAGAGAGTAAAACCCGAACATAATGAGCGAGAAATGGTAAGCATAATTCATGGTGTAATCATCCTCAAAGTGGATTATGGTGTGTCAGGTGTTGGGGGTGTGGTGGAAGAGGAAGATGAGTGGGAAGGGTTAGAACCAATATGTAGAGTGAATGTCAAGATGCCATGGTCCACAAGGGGGAGACGAGGTTAGATAAGGAAGCCACATATATGAGGGATGATAGCTTTCCTAGTGAAAACATAGTCCACAACACTTGCATTACCACTATGGGGAGAATAAGTGAATCTACCATATTCAGAGAAGCGAGGAAGCCTATTAATGATGTGGAGGCTATGATATTCACAAAATCAGATGATGTGGATCCCATAAGTTATAGTTGAATCATTCTTGTTAGCATAATCTCTTTGTAAATTGAACTCCTTAAGATCTAGCTCATGAAGACATAACTCATCTTTAGCAAGGTCTTGAATAGGCATATATAGGTTCCTTAGACAAGTATTAAAATCACCCAAAAGAATGATATCACCAATAGTGGAGTATCAAGATATATTTGGATAGATATCAAGGTATGTGTCCCCATCAACATGTATGGTGAATTAAGATGTATCAAACAACTATGAAGGCATCCTAAAAAGAAGGTGGATTTATTTGAATATGAAGAAATATGTATCTAGAATAGACATTAAAAGACACAAGTGAAATTATAGACCTGATGTTATTTCGAATGAGATGGGTCACACCATAAACACCACTTAAGTTACATTTCTCATGATGAAAGGACTAAACCAATGAGTACCCTATGACTAGAGGGGGACCTCTCAGGGCTCTCATGGGTCTTAGTGAAGAAGATGTTATATCGAGAAGCAATAACATCTTGGTGATTTAATCTAATTTGAATTAAATTTTATTTCATAGTAAATTACTATAATAAATCATTAAGCATTCAACAATGTAAAACCCTAAGCAAATGAGAGAGGAACGATGACTTCGTTGATTTTGTGCAAATTGGGAATGATTGAGACTGTGTATATGTTGGAACAAGATAGAAACAACATCACAAAGGCTTGATAAGAGTTATGAACCCTAAGAATGTACAAGACATAAGCGCCCACAGGAAGACAGTAGCACCTCAGAAGCTTATGATTGATCTAGGTGGTTGTATCTCCTATAATTCTCAGAACCTGATATTTCCTGGGTTGGAATGTCTTCGTCATTACTCATTCTTTGTCACTCCAATTTCATTGTTAGAGTTCCAATCACATGCGTAACCTGCAAAATAAATGACTAGTTACACATACCCACAAACCACATCAAATTTAACTAAAAAAGATGCAGAATGGGGAGTTGGACTAACCCCGACAATCACCCAAAGAGTGAACTTATGACCAAGCGCCACACTACATCTTAGAATTCATGAATTTATTTATTTATGTGTGTATTTGTGTCCTAGGTTTCCCTTGTACAAGTTTCACAATGATAGTGGGTTAGATCTAGATTTTTCCTGAGTATGCAAAATGTGTGTAATGGAATAGAATGAACTCCCCTCCTATAAAATGTATGCATATACATGTATCCCTTTTCTCTTGTATGTATGTGCTAGATGTATGCTTTATTGTGCTCTTTTGACTTTGTGCAAGCTTGGGTGATGATATATAATGATTATAGTGTTTGACCCTCTATTTAGAATAAGGTCATGCACTAGTCTTTTGAGGCTTCTAAATGTCTTTGTTGAAGACAAAACTTGAAATATCAGCATATGCGAGGTGTTGCACCTTACAACGTCACACATAGCTGCATGTTTACTTTTAATCCTTCCCAGAAATGACTACTTTATAAAATGTTTTAGTAACCCTACTTGATGATTGACCCAAAATGGTCAACAGTGTCTTAACAAATGCTCTACTTCTGATATTTTTAGGGTTTGAAACTGTTGTCTTCCTTTCACTCTTTGTCAATCTGGATTCACTGAAGGGTTTTTGTATCACACGCGTACCTACAAAACAAACCCTAGCTACTTGCACAAGTCTTAAGAACATATTAGATGAAATAAATAATGAATATTATTGAGTCTAACTGACCTTAATGGTCAACCCAATGTGATTTTCATCGATCACTTCCATACATTTTAGACAGTATATAGTTCTAGTGTGTGTGTGATAGAATAATGTTCCTTGAAACTAGGTTTCCCTTTTGACAGTCGCATCAAGATAGTGGGCTACAACTACTTTTCCCCCAAGATATAGAATTCATAAATTACCCTTCCTATGTAATGAATAATGAATCCCAAATTCATTCCTTGAATGTTGCTCTTTTTCCAAGTAGTAGATATGAAGTAACAACCCAAATTTCCTATCCCTTAATAATAGTGAGATTTTGTATCTATATGGTTTACTTTTTTGAATTTTGACACATAGTGACACAAAATTTTGACCCATATAATTATAAAATACCCAAATTTAAGTACTAAACATTAGTTTAGAAAATTAAGGAGAATGAACATAATCACCCAGAAGAGACACTAACACCTGGGAGGTGATTTCCTTACTAGGCGGTACTATCCCAAAGGCAAGAAACAAAAACATGACAAAGAAAGGGGAAATGAATCCCTATAAATCAACCAAAATATGTAAATCCAAGAAGTATAAGAAAATTTCACAATCAAAAGAAAACATAAGGAATGAGAAAAGGTGTCACCAATGTCTAATATTCATACGTAGAAATCATGTATACAACAACATATTAGAGGCATAATGTAATAGTAATAAGTGCATAATGTTATGTCTAAATTTTCCCCCCTTTATGCTACTTGGATGAAATTCAATAGTATAAAGGGTACACGAAGAACATACACGTAGAGGTCTGAAGGAGTTGTAGTTGAGGCATGATGATAGTTAAAATTTATAGCATGGAAAACCTTGGATCACCATTTTCATTCATGTGGGGTGAACTTTTTGTCATAGAAGGATTCGTTCGATAGAAATGTGCTATGGAGATATAGGAGAATTTAAAACTTGGAGATTGAATGAAGGATCAAAAGTGATCAATTTCCAAACCGTCGTGAAAAACCTATATATTTGAGCATCCTAACACTAGAGAAAGAGTGTTAGGAGAATGATCAAATTTTCTCTCTGCCATGAAACTTTCTCAAAATAGGTTCCACTACTACAAATAGAAATGAACCAATTGTTACTTACCTACTAGTCAAATAAAAACCCCGTAAATTGGATAAGGATAGGAAATGACGTCTCATTGCTCCCAATTTATGATGTAAAGGTGCAAAATTATCCAAATGGGATGGTAATTGAATTTTATTAGCTCCCAAGTTATGCCATATGGGAAAGATATTGATATTATTAGTGTGGAATTTGGAAACAACTTATATTGATTAAAATGTAGTATTTCATTGAACTTGATTGATTTGAACCTGCTTTAGAAAATTAGATTGACCCCTTATTATGTCATTTGAGGGTGAAATTGTGAGAATTTGAGAAGTTATGAGAATTTGAGATAGTTTTGTACTTGGAATAGATTAATTTTTTGATTTTGAGTAAGAACTTTTGCAGGATTTGGATATTGCTCTGTGATTGATTGAAGATAGAGTAGTATTGTGTAGTGTGATTATGTGTACCATGTTGTAAGCTTAACTAAATTTATTAGGAGGGGTAACAAGATAACCCCAAATATTTTCCCTCTCTTTGGGGAAAGAGTGAGAAGTGAGCTGACGAACCATGAGCTGAAATACAAGTAGATATAGTTCTTGGAAAGGAGTTAGAAAAGTATAGAATAAAATAGGTAGTGTTGAGTGAAAGATAAAAGTGGCATGCAAAAAAGTATAGGTAGTGTGCTATTTGATGTTCCATGTAGTAGACATTGAATATATGGTTGTAGAGATGTTGAAAACACTGAAAATAGACAAACAAATCTCAAAACATAGAGGAAACAATGTAGGTGAATTAATTTCCATAAGAGGAACTATAGTAATTGTAGTGGCAAAAACATTTTACTATAAATAGGAAGGTTGGAAAATCAATAGGAGTCTCATTTTAAATTGAATCAATGTGATTAGAGCCATGGATTGCGAAGATGTTGCGTGTACGAGGGGTGATCCCGACTAGGTTTGAGAGGGTTGTAGAGGCGATATCGACTCAAACAACATATCAACTAGTAAGTATTTTGTTTTTAAAGTGCAATGGGTAATTTTATATCAAATTTTAGCCATTTTAGATTTTTTTGACTTTTTGATAATTTGGAAATTTTTATCCAAGATGGAGCTGGTGGGGTAATTTTTTGTCCTTTACATAGTACCATCCAGTTCTAGAAGCTACTATCCAAGTAATATGTTGTAGTGTCCAGGATTTTGAGGGTTTCTATACAGGGGACTTGTATGAGTTGTTGATCATGTTTTTGTGATAAAGACACTAACTAGGGGTTTTAGTGCTTATTTATGATGTGTAGAGAGATGTACATTCTCATGAGTTCCTTGCAGGTAGAAACTTGACTACTTTGTTGGAAATGGGGTTAGAGGAGGATGAGTGGGACATATTAGACCATTTTGGGTTACGACACATCACTAGATCGGGGTAGTTGCCCCATAATATGCATTTGATTACTACGCTTTGTGAGAGATGTTGTATAGATACATGTACCTTTTGGCTACCTATTGGGGAGATGACAATGAATTTTGAGGATGTATATAGGATATTACAATTTCTAGTGGTGGGAGAGTAGGGTTCAGGTTGTGCCCCTAGGTGATACATGACAACAACAAAGAGTTGCGAGTTAGTATTTTACAGGGTCTTGGGTACATGCAAATTCATCGATTGACATGGACGACATAGTGAGATCAGGTGTTCTATGGTTTTGAAATTTTATTGTAGTGGTATTGGGCTTCTTGTGTGACCATTTGATAGAGGAGGAATATTGATATCATATAGGATGCATGCGATTTGTATGAGTATAAAGACCAACATGGGACGTGGTATGCTTGGATCCATTGCATGTTGACTCATTTACATTGAGATTTATATAGATTTATTGAAGATGATCATAGTGGAAAGATTGGTGAGATTACTCTTTTACATATATGGTTGTATGAGAACATTATAGTATTGAGGTCGCTGAGTGGACCATGAGTGGATTAGGTGCGATTACCATATTTTTTTCCACTAGATGGGTCAAAATAAGGAGTAGTGGGTTTGATACCATGAAATACAAATCTATTTTGGATGGGATGGGGCTTGGTGTAGTGAGTTGGAGACCATACAAGGACTATGGTGGATGGTCATGAGAATAATGTTGAGATTTGATGCATCTATTGCACACTATGTGATTAGAGGACATGTTTCCAGGAGTGGCCTAGATCTATCATTATGAGAGGGTGTCATGCCAATTTGGGATATCCTGGGATGTGCCTCTAGATCCGTATATATGGCATAGATCTATTTGTACATTGAGTATAATAGGGGTGGGGATAGGTCCTATCAGAGCCCAGTTAAGTCTGTCAGGTGTAAATGAGGTAGATCTAGAGATAATGCTTATTTGGGTGGATGACATGGGTGTACCATGGCCTATATGCAGTGGTATGCAGAGCATTAATGGGTGTTATTATTACATGTAGTGGTGGATGTAGAAGGATATCCACCAAGTGTACATGTAGGAGGAGAAGAGGTGGTAGGAGATCAAGGACCTACCCCTGAGGACGATGCAATAACGACAATAGTTATGTGATGTAAGTATGAGTTATTATGTTTTTAGAATTGATATTTGCCATAATATTTTGATAATGGTGTGCTAATATGGGTATGTTTTTCACATGTGATGAGTACTAAATATTTATCATGGATATATTGGTACACATGTTGACTTACAATGTGCCCCCAAATTTTCTTGTAGGAAGAGGGTTTTTTGGAGAGAGTGGAACACATTTATCAAGATCATCCCCACTTGTTTGATCCTATGACAGTAGTGGAAGCTACATGTATAGTTTTGTAGTTAGACTGAGATGAGCTGAGGATGGAACTTTCCCAAGCTAGAGAGGTTATGGGAGGAGGTGGCCTAGCAAAGTACATGTTAAAAAGATATGTGGATCTCCATGTCTGGTATGCAGAGGTGATGGCCAAGGTAGCATCTCTACGAACTCAGCTAGAGGACCAACGTTCATGAGTATAGATGCAGAGATTGAGTGGTGGGGCCTCAATTTTGAGAGATCTTATAGGTGCCTCGATTAGTGAAGCGAATGTATGATATGTTTTGTATTGGGCATCATCTCTTGAATTTTTATTTTGAAACTTTTGAGATATGCATATATGATAAGATCATTTTTTATATGATGATGTGTACTTGTATTGTTATATGAGTTATATGATTATTTAATTTGAGTTAATATGTGTTGAACTTGTGATGATACAATAACATATTGTGATGATTATGTAGAGTAGAATGTATATGTTGATAGTGTAATGATGATGATACTATAGTGATGAAAATAGATTTTTGATGTATAATAGAGTGAGGATAAATAATGATAATCAAATTAAGTTCGTAAAGTAAATGATAACAATGGTGAAGGTAAATTGTAAAGAATGGATCATGTTATAGAAAAATACATATTGACATACCTTTATAGAATAGGTTTGAAATCATGTAGCACTAAAGGACATATAACATCTACCTAGAAATAAGTATACAACTATGTGCAAGTGGCTCAAATGATGTAGTGTCATGAGAATAAGTGCCGAATGATAATCCTGAAGTGATTGTAGAAACACTAGGAAGACGTGAATCATGTAATGGAAAGTGGTTTTCCTTCAAGACCTATTTAGGATTTGGGTGAATAATAAGTGGGGCATTCATCTCATGCATAGTTGAAGGAAAGGGAAGAGTAGACAAGATGACTTGAGGAGGACGAGAGGTAGTCAATGTAACATATATTTGTGTGTTGTATCAGGGAACGGGAGAATGTGATATATCAACATGGTGTACACAAAAAGAAATGACACCCTTGTCCTCAAGTAATTAAATCCTATCATGGAGTGTATAGAAATCATTATCTATATGACCATTGATCCTATGGAAATTACAAAATGTCTAGTTAATATTTCATCGTAGCTGATGAGGGGGATGATGTTCATTGGAAGTGAGAAGAATCAATTTTTCTTCTTCCAAAGTTTGCAAGATATCATGAGGCCTAGTAGAATGTGAAAATTATAATGGCTCATGCTTAGGAGGGGGAGTGAAACGTGATGGAGGTTTATGAAAATGGGATGAATGATCATGAGTATGAATAGGAGGAGATGGAGAACGTGAGGGTGGTGCAATAGGAGGAAGAAAATATGTGCTAGGTGGAAGGGTGGGAGAATAACTAGAAGCATGTTCAACATAATGTATATGAAGCATCTCTTGTTCTAAATGCATAACCTTAAGAAAAATAAATATAAAATATCCACGAGTATCATATAATAATTTTTCTATCAAAGGAAGAATCAAGCCATGACAAAAGATATATTGAACTTCTAGATCTATGGGTTTATAAAGTAAATGAAACATGTAATATTTGAAACGTAAGATATAATTAGTAACAAGTTCATTCTTTCCTTGATGAAAAGAAGGAAAACACTCAAATGTAACTTTAAGACCATTGTTATAAATAAAAAATATAAGAAATGTTTCTTCCATATCAAGATAAGTACTAATAGATCCTCTAATTAAATGATGAAACCAATGAGAAGAAATATCAGTAAGACTACTAGGAAATGCTTTGAGAAGTAATCTACCATTAGAATGTGAAGCCATAGCTAATATAAAATACTTAACATGCATGATTACCCTTTTACCCATTCCATCAAAAAATTTAAAATTAGGAAAGGTAAAATCTTAGGAAAAGGTGAATTGTAGATCTTCTAAGGAATAGGGATTTCCATGAAGAGAATTATTATCCACACTAGCATAATAGGCCCTACTCTCAAGGGTAAGGGTATGGATTTTATTTTTTAAATCACCAACAACATGCATAAGAGATATAACTCCTTGGGAAGGAATGACATAAACATTAAGGGGTTGATAAATGAGTTAATCTTTCCATTAAGAGTAGCCATAGGTACACTATTTGGTTTAAAAATTAGATCTACAAGTGGCTAACTAGGAGTAGAAAAAATGGAAGAAGAATCAAGAGGAAAATAAGTTTGCACAATTTTATCAACAAGATCAGTGAAAGAAGGAATTAAATAAACATGCACACTATCCTTATGATCATAATTATGTACACTATCTTTGTAAATATCAAGGGTAGAAACACATGCAACATTAACTTTGGCAGATTTTGACACACCATGAGTACTATCATTACTATGAAGTGAAAAATAAGTGGAAAAAGAAAGGCATGTATTTTAATGAACAATATTTAATTAACAATAACTTGGTTGAGAATCAAGAGAGGGAACCTTAATATCATTATCAACAACAATGGGATTAGTTATAATGATTTGTGCATATGTAAGTGGAGGAGAAGAATAAGAATGGCAAGGGCCATTTAGGATATCATCTACAACATCAACAAAATTATGAGTATCACAAGGATCATTAACAAGACCTATTTCATTTAAAAAAATTAACTGAATCCTCAACACATGTATCTTTGTAGCAATATAAGTGACATCACTATCAGATTCAAAATAACTAGTGGCCTCAATAGGAGGTAGGATTGAAACATCATAATGAGGTTCTATAATCTTGGTGATTACAAGAGGAATTTTGGGATGGTATGTAGGGGTAGTAGGTGACTTACATTAGAAGGCAATTTTATCTTGGGAATTTAAATAACAAGGCTAAAAAACTAGTCATACGAAGAGGATCATACTTGGGGGAAGGAGGATTGACATGAAAGGTTTGCAACACTTTTTATTAAGCCATGAGGAACACACAAAATGAGGGACCCTAGGGTAAACTAGTGTTTAATCAATAAACATGTTTACCAAATTCTTTAACAGAATTTAAATCTTAATCATAGGATTGGGATCAAACAGATATAATAGTAAAAAAAATTTATATCATGCAAAAAGACAAACACGTGTAAGCAATAGTGAGATAAGTGTAACTTATCTTGTATATGAAGATCTAGGATAATTATAGACTGGGAAGTGGGTGGAATAGACTTAGTCTAAGATATGCATGCTCTATCTAGAAAAAATTGATCCAAAAGGCCTCCGAACAGAACCGGATAAAGGGGGAAAGAACCATCCCAAGTGCTAGTGTCTTGGAAACTATTCTAGATATGATCTTTTCAGGGCCTGATAATTTTTTCTTCCTTTCACTCTTTGTTACATCCACCTCACTATATATTTCTTGTGTCATGTACCTAAACCTACAAAACAAACCTAGATACCTACACAAGGCTCAATAATGTATTAGATAGAATAAATAATGTACATGCTTGATTCATACCAACCTTGGTGGTCACCCCAATGTGATTATCACCAAGCTTTGCACTACATTTTAGACTCAATGTAGTTATTGTGTGTGTGATAGAATGATATTGCTTGAATCTAGGTTTCTATTGTTCTATTCATATGAATATATCATTCTTACAACTACTTTACCCCCATGGTGAATATGTGAGATGGAATTCATAAATAACCATTCCTATGCAGTGAATGATACAACCCAAAATGTAGTCCTTGAGTGTTGCTTTTGTCTATGGTAGATAGAAAATGATAGCCCGATTTCCCTTTAGAGTAGTTAGTAGATTGTGTATATATATGAATTCATTGTTTAAATTTAGGCACTTAGTGACACCAAAGTTTGACCCAAATCATGAAACGAAGGTTAGAAAAGACCCAAAGTTATGTACCAAATGGAAATTTAGACAATGAAAGAGAATAGACAAAAACGCCCATAAGGGACACCAACACCCAGGTGGTAGTGTTCTTACTGGGTGGTACTATCCCAAAGCCAAGAAATTAGAAATATGACCAAGAACAGAGGACATGGATCCCTATCACTCAACTAAAATATGTAAATATCAAGAAGTATAAGACCATATCACAATCAAAAACCAATAAAAATCCACATAAAAGGGCTAAGAAAAGGTGTCATGAGTGTCTAATCTTCATACTTTAAAATTATGTATACAACAACATACTAGAGGCGTAATGTAATTGTAATAAGTGCATAATTTTGTGTCTGCAAAAGTTAATCTTGGCTACACCCTTATTCGAATAACTATTTTTTGGCACTAATGTGCCTTTATATCTTATTATAGGTTGACTATACCATCTAACTATAGGTTGACTATAGTTCAACTTTTAAAAAAACATTATTGTTTGAGCTAAAATAGTATTTTAATATTTTATTTCGGGTACAAATTTACTCAAAATTTGTTGTAAAATGTTTATTGAACATGAAAAAATATATATAATCTACATGCGGAATTATAATCAGTTGCTACGATAAGCACGAGCTAGGTTCGTGTTCATTGGCATTATATAATAGTAACTTACAAAAATAAAGTACAATTAAATTAAAATTCAACGGTTGTAAACAAATGATCACAAAGCTAAAATAATAGAATAAAATATCATAGTATGATATATAAAAAAACATAAATTCTAGTCATGATTGACCCCACAAAACAAGGGTGTCATTAATGTTAGTAGCATCCAGCCTAACACCAGTACAATATTCCAAATCACCAACACTCCTAGAATTAGTTCCGAAAACCCCAAAAACATTATCCCCATTATCAGTATCCCCAACATCAACATTTCCATTGCCACCCTAGAAATTTCTATCTTTAAACGTAAAATTTGAAGTACCAATCCATTATAATTCCGGCTTAATTTCATGTATCGCCTAAATAAAAAGACAACAAAAAAAAATTCTTAAAAACCTTTTATATGTATGTGTGTCAAATTAATAAAAAAATCCATTTTGGTAAGTGTCTTCGTAGTGTCATTTCCTTTTGTAGAGCAACATATCCAAAATGTTGGATATGCTTTAAATGTTAACACTGGATAAATTCTTCATAATCATCTTCTTGTTACAAATTACAACTACAATAATAAGTGAAATGTTAATTGAAAAATCAAACTAAAACATTTATCAATAGAAAATAATAAGAAAATATTATACTTATGAATTGGGTTTTTGCCCTTTCAAAGCCATTGGGCCCTACTAGATTGGTGACTTTTTTTTTTGGATTCAGGTTTGTGCCACTTTTTTCTGTTGTGATGTTTGATCATGACCATCATTTTGTCCCAATACTCAATCAATCTCTTCCACACATCATTCATGTAACGGGTTACTAATTGTTAAAAATAGAAAACTTGATATGTACATTAAATTTTTACGCCAAAGGCGTTTCCCCTATGGAAAATGTCTATTGGGTCATTCACGCCACTATCTTAAATTTGACGGCGTTTGACGTTTTTCTTACACTATTAAATTTGACGGCCGGTTTGACGGTTTTTTGTTTTAGGTTTTCGTAGCAAGGGCGGTAAGACATTTTAGGTTTTTTTAGAACAAAGGTGGAAGATTTCCAGCGGAAGATATAAGCGCTTCAAAGAATTTTTCACAGCGGCGGTTTCGTTGCCAAATTTGGCGTCGAATGAAGGTATTTTCGCCTTTTTTCCGCTTTCCTGTCGTTTTCGGAGTGTTGATGATTTCTTCTGCGTGTCTTAGCGTTTATTGAACGTTGTCAGTGCTATCTATCTTCAGGCGTGCTGTGAAAAAAACTAACAAATTTGTACGAAATCGTAAAATGTGAGTACATAAACCATTAAAATTTTGTTTTTAGGTTTTGCTAAGTGCACTAGTTCAATTGCCTTCAATTGTAAGGTTCGATCAGGGTACTGTTTGAGCTAATTTGGAATATAGCCGGGACCTTTACGAGTCAGTCTGTGAATGATGAAATTATGTGGCCAAATATGGGCAATGGTGAATATCAGCAATAGTTTGATTGATTGCAAGCTTTTTTCTATGGATTGTGTGAAGCGTAAGCGTTATTTGCAGTTCTTTTCTTTCCTAGTCATTTGCTATAAAAATTTTATTTTGCCTATCATCATCATTTTTTCTTTGTTCTTTAGTTGAATTCTGAACTCTGAAGTGAGCGAACAATCAAAATTATTTTGCACACAGGTTTACCAGATTGGAAAACTCTGCAATGGTCACTTGTTTTTTAGTGTAATTAAATTAAATTGTTCTTTCGTTGATTACATTGTAATAAGGTTAAATAATTGTTCTCTTTAGATTTTCTTTTTAAAGGATTCTTATTCTTTTAAATTCCTTTTACTTTTAAAAATTATTATAATTATGCACAATACTATTATTAACAAACAGTTGTGCCAATAAAGAAATTCTAATAAAATATTAACAAATAGTTGTGTCAATAAAGAAATTCTAATAAGATATTGCTTTTTGATTTGTTGTCTGATAATCTATACAATATGAAATTATGTCTAGCCATGTAAGTTATATCACCTTATTGCATTTTGTTTGCAGATCCTTTCGTAAATGCCTTTGGATGATTTAAATGGTACAGAGCTATAATTATGTACAACAGTATTACTGAACCCAAACAGATGCTAAAGAATAGTGTGTTGTCTCTAAAGGAACTTCAGCTAGGTTTCAGAAGGGTCACAATCTGGAGTTGAGATTTCAAAGCAGATTCACATTAACCCAAAATCTGGAGGGTTGTTTTTCGCACACAACAAATGGTCCAAATAATTTTTTTCCTTTTTTTCAGAGGTTTCTTCACTCCCCTCCTTCAATTATGTTTTTGGTTCTTCCAATTCCATAAACTATTTTGGTCTTTTAAAAGTTATTAAAACCTCTAGCAATTACTATGAAGAAAAAAGAAAAATGAATAACTGTAAAATATATTTTTTTTAAACCGTCACAAACCTGCATGTATGACTATAATAATGACGCAAAGTTTATAGCCCAAGCTAAGCAAGAGCGATGCCAAATTAAGGTCGCGCAGGGAATGAAACGACGCTAGTTGAGAGAGAACCATGATAACCGCAACTACTATTATTATAAAGTGGTTCAATCTTAGCCCTCCGTGTGGTGCCAAGTTTGAGTACATGATTTGTGCACATAAAATTATTTACATCTTGAAAAAGAAATTATAGGAATTAAATCAAAACACACGACTTTACATCCTGAAAAAGAAAATACATGAAAAAAATCAGAAACACACGGTGAGTATTTACCTGTATACAATCAGTGTTGAGAAGAATGCATCCCATGCCCACTCCCATCTTGATCATGGTATGGATCAACACCACTAGATAAAACATCCAACCGAACCTTGTACAGATAATTATAACACATTTAAAAAGATTTGTTTTTGTTTAGATGTGGATGCGGAGATGAAAAGATCTTTTTTTATGATGTGGATGCAAAGATGAAATGATCACCTACCGAGTTCTCTGAAGCGAATGCAACGGCCTTACTTCTCGCAATTATCCATTCCGATCAGCTCTATTATTGTAGTTGTCAACTACAAAAATAATAACTATCCCTCTAAATCATATATCGTAGTAAAAATAATAACATATACCGTTCGACGTTTTCATTGCATTGTACACATGTGATTGCTAGTTACAAATAGTTAAAAATAAAAAAGTTTATGAGTATGTTAACTTTTTAAATATACAACATTTTGAAAAAAATAATTCGCTGGTACCTGAAATTTTAAATTCGATAAAAAGGCTAAAATTAGAAATAGTACTTAACTACTACTAATTTTCCACTTTGATCGTGGAATTTTTGTATGAGATTTCTCTTTATGAAGTCTTGATTTCATCGTAAGGCATCATTTCCTCACTTCTCCAACAAGCCCATATTAGAAAGAACAAGTTAGGATAAAAAATGAGAAATAATAGAGAATATAATGTTATTTTAATTTCAGAGAATATATCTTGAAAAATATGATCATATTCTAAATAGTTGTATTCTTAAAAAAATCAATATTTTTATAATAAATACTCACCATCATCCTATAAGGGACCCTAGTAAATATTTATTTCTTTGGCAACTCACATTTTGCGCTTCAACAGAAAATCAGAATATGAAATATTATTGCATTCTTTGCATTAAAATCTTTTAAAATATTTTAGTCATTATTAATATGAAACATTTTAATTGATAATTATAAAATATACCTTTAATTTAAAATAATAATACTAATATACATGATCAACATCTTAAAATTCTCATAACTTTACCTCATATAGAAGTACCTAATCCATATGGCATGCCTCTCATCACCTATTTAGAAGTGTGTTCTACTATCATAGAGTATGTATGTGAAGCAGAGTTAGGAAAATCATCCAGAGACACGTCTCATGCCATAGGAATATAAATGAAAGTGTTTGAGGTATGCACATGTAAGGGTGTAGTATCACATGGAGGAGATATCCCAAGTGAGTTTAGTCTAGTGGGAGACATGTCTATCAATATCATTATAGGGGAAGAATGTAGGTCAAAAGGGTGGGAAATTGTAACAACATAACTCCCTAATGCATGCTAATATTTCTTAGTCAATTTTGGGTTACACTGAATTTCGCTAGGCTACGTATAGAAAAACTACACATAATATAAAATGAAAAATTAGAAGCATTAAAAATATTTACATATACTTAAGGGCAGCAATCTCAATTTTCTCGATGTTTCAAAAGGGGTTTTGAACTTTAGAAGTGAGAGCGAGTGGGATAGGTTCTGCATTGCGAATATGGGTGGTGACAGAATTAGGGTCGAGTTGGCGAGTCAAAGCATCGAGGCTTTCAACTGGCCTTTGTGGAAAAATCTCAGGATTGGGGGCTTCTACAATTTTATCTCCAAATTGCATGGTTACGATCCTTCGTTTTCGAAGGATTTTGGTATGGCTTAGCAATAGGGCAAGTTTACAGTGAGGGGTATGGAAATTGAAGTCTCTGAGAGCACCATTGTCCAAGCTACGGAGATACAGACAGAAGGGCTCAAAAAATTTAAAGGCAAAACCTGAAGGGAGCACGAAATTGAGACGTTTTTTGTGGGTAAGGAAAGGTGATCCTTTTTCACTGATGGGATAGCTAGATCTTGTATTTCGGGAATTTGGAAATAGGCTTTCCTCCAAATAATGAAGTACATTACTTTGGAAGGCATATATCACAAAATTTACACACATCATTTGTCTTTCCTTAACATGTTTAGACGTAAAATCATGGTGAGCATTCTGTTTTTCCTTTTCATGTTGCTGACTACTTCTTTGAAGGCATTCTAGAAGGACAAGGCAGATATGCCTCTTCATGAAGGGCTCATCCTTATGATGTATGAGAATGGGAAACCCATCCCAACCACTCCCATGAAAGACAAGGAAGAGAAGGAAGACCTAACTCTGGCGGAATGCCTTACTAAGATGAGGACTAGTAAAATGTCCGGGTATAGGAATGATGGGGAGGATGATGGTCTAGAGAAAGGAGTGGAAGGAGGAGGTGAAGCGAGTACTTCCAGGAATAAGGGTATTGATGGTGGTGACATGGATCTTGAGGGTTGGATCAATATCGTTTAGCATTTGGAAAGGGTTACTCAGGCGATGGAGGAGACAAATGTCAGTCACTGAGAAACCATGATAGAAGTCATTCGAGCTTCCAAACAAATTTGTTCAGCCCAGGTGAAGTCCAAACAAAAGATTATTGTTCTGGAGACACAGGTCAAAGAATTGAACGACATGATGGATGTGATGGAGGAGGGCACGAAAAAGAGGAAGTTCAATTTGTGTATCAGTAGCTCTAAGGAAGCACTGAAGAAGATATGATTGAGATGAGAAAAGAGGAGGAACTCATCAAAGATAGTCTTGCTAACAATAGGGAAGTTTCCCCTATAATTTAATTGCTCTTTTGGTCCCAGAATGTCGGCGGGCTTCTTACGAACTATCTCAGCCTGGTTTTTTTGGTTGTTTTGTCTTATACCTCTAGGTTTTTTTGCCATGGTCATGGCTTTTCATTGTAAGAGTTAAGCATGTTTAACTCTTTTTGGGCCTTTTTGATTCTTTTTGCTTGGTGTTTTTTTCTCCTTTCTGTTGTTCCTCTTTTGTAAGGCCCCTGGGAGCCGATCCCTATTTTTACCTTATCTAATAAAAAAAATTTACATATGCTTACAAGAAAAAAATATATGTGAGAAAAAATTATATGAAAGAGAGATAAGGAGAGAGAGAAATAAAAAGAACTCATTTGTTACGAATCAAATTATTTTCAAGCAATATCTTTGCAACTTTAATTTCTAGTCAAAGACATAAAAATGGGTAGAACATAATTATGTCCAAGGATTTTTAGACTAGCTTGGCATGACTGCATGTAAGTAAAACACAACCATATCTTATACGGTCAATATTGAATCCATACTCCCACATTTGTGCAAAGAGTTTGAAGGCATAAGTACTATAGACATGTAATGTATAATCCACAATTATTGTTCTCCATGATGCCAATCAGGCATTATACACATAGTCAAATAAATCTCAAATATTTTATACCATATATAGGGAATGGAATGTATAACTAAACAAGCTTAAACGTTTAATAAAATTCCATATTGGGAATAACATGACTATGAACATACATTGGCAAGTTATTTGACCTATGGTCGAACACCACTCGAAAAGGGCATGATTATGCCAAGTAATCTTACATCTGCACTTGAGCGAGATTATACTACATCAAAAATTATTATGTTCCTTACCAAGTGTCACAATTAGTGTTTTTCCATGGACTTACATTCACAAACTATCTAAATCTAGATTAAATTCTACTCGGGAAGGACATGAAAATGCCAAGAAAGCTTAAACCTCCACTAGAGAGGCTACAATATGTAAACAATTAGTATGTTCCTTTCCAAGTTTCATCATTGATTTTTTAGCATGGAATTACATTCAAAATTTAGTTGAATCCAAATCTCTCTAGGGAACAATGACTTGAAATCAGTGGTATTTTCTCTGCCGCCAATACATACTTTAAGGATAAAACATTGCTTAGTAGAGGTGGAAAATTTCGATTGGGACACCAAATCAATGAACAAATGTCACGGGAACATCAAGATGGGCTTAAAATTCTAAGAACCACCTTACTAAAATCCTACAATTCCACTAAATGACATATACCATAAGCATTCAAAAACAATTCTTAAGTGAAACCTTTCAGTCTTGATCTAAAATTAGAGAAAACTTCAACACATAATTTTTCTAAATCAGAAAGTATAGATACAAATCACAAAATCTTATGGTTCTATGCGCAGTTAATCTAAGTGTCCCCCAGAGAATTCTCTACAATTTGAGATGATAGAAAATCAGTAGCATGTTTTCTATGGAAATGAAAATGCATTTCAGGGAGGAAAAGTTGCTTAGTAGGTGTGCAAATTTTCATCGGGACACCAAACTGAAAAAAAAATGTATCATTTGAACCTACAAATGGGAAATGGTTCAATATAAAAAAAATTATAACTCAATTTCTCCTAACCCCTGATGGTTTTCTTGCAATGGAAGAAAATGTGATGCTGCAAAAACCATTAATTTTCTTAAGTGTTAAGGTGATATCTTACGATCCAAACCTTGTTTCACCAATTTACAACGTACACACATTTATATGTGTTGGTAGATGATATTGGAGGCATATTTTTTCTTCCCAATCATCCCAATTGTTCCCACCTACATTGGTTTAACAATTTCTCTTAACTACCCACTGAGCCTAAAAATGCCAAAATTTGATGGGAAGCTTCTCACAATCCATGATGCATATAAAAATCTCATCTAAACCTACATATGGTAAATGGTTCAATATAAAAAATCCTCTCACGATTTCGCCTAACTCTTAACAGTTTTCTCGTGGAAGTAACAACTGTGACATTATAAAAATCATTAATTTGCTTTAGTTGTAGGGTGTTGAGGGTGATATTTTACAATCCACACCTTATGGAACCAAATCAAAAGTGCACACACATCTAGGTAGATTGGTAGATAGTATTGGAGGTATATCTTCTCTATCGAAGCATCTTGATCATTCCTGAACTACATTGGTCCAATGACATCTCATAGTAGCCTTGAGGGTAAAAATATGCCAAAATTTGACAAGTATGTTCTCGCAATCTAGGACACCTATAGATGTATCATCTAAACCTACATCTAGGAAATGGCTGAATCTAAAAATTACCTCTTTGGGATTATCTCAACTCCCAAATATTTTCCTATAGCAACAATAGCAAACACGACAATGCAAAAAACACTAATTTACTTCAGTGTTAGGTGTTGAGGTTGATATCTTACAATTTGTACCTTGTGGAACCAAACCAACAGTGCAAAAATATTTAAGTGGGTTGGTAGATGATAATGGAGGCATCGTTTAACTGCCCAAACATCCTGATCATTTATAGATGCATTGGTCACACAATGTCTCTTAAGAGAAATGAGAGTAAAATACTAAATTTTATGATGGACGTGTTTTATAAATTTGTGGCATCTACATATGTCTACTCTAGAACTATAGTTTGATAACATGTCAATCTATAAAATCCTCACACATTTTCTCCTAAATCCTAACAAATTTCTCATGGCGATAGTGAACACAACATTACAAAAAGTGTAAATTTAGTTAATTGTTAGGGTGTCTAGGGTTATATTTTGTAATACAAACCTTGTGGAACTAAACTGAAAGTACACACACATCTGAGAGGGTGGGAAAATCCTAACATACACATACTTTCTCTACCCAAGCATCCCAATCATTCCCGACTACATTGGTATGGCAATGTCTCTTAAGAGCAATGAGAGAAAAAAACTACCAAACTTTGATGGCCACGTTCTTATAATCCATGACACATATGTATGTCTCTTCTAAACCTACAACTAGACAATGGGTCAATATAAACAAATCTCTCTCAATTTCTCAAAAATCCTGACGGTGTAGAAAATGACAAGTTAAAAAAGCATCAATTTTCTTTAGTGTTAGGATGTCAAGGGTGATATTTTGTAATCCACAACTCGTGGCACCAAACTGACAGTGCACACATGTTTAACGTGGTTGGTAGGTGCTAATGGATGCATCGTTTTATTTCCCAAGCATCTTGATCAATCCTAACCACATTGGTCCAATAATGTCTATTAAAATCCCTAAGAGAAAAAATGCCAAACTTTGACGGGAAAGGTCTTGCAATCTGCGACATATGCAAATATCACCTGTGAACTTACAAATAGGAAATGGGTCAACTCAAAAATCCTATCCCAATTTCTCCCAAATCTAACAGTTTTATCGTAGCAGTAGAAAAAAAAAACATTGTAAAAAGTGTCAATTTTCTTCAGTGCTAGGGTGGGAGGGTGATTTTACAATCCACATATTGTGGCACAACATTGACAGAAAAAAACACGTACATGTGAGATGGTAAATTCTATTGGAGGCATCATTTTTATGCCTAAAAGATCCGATCATTCCCAGCCACATTGGTCCGACGATGTATCTTAAGAGTAATGAGAGAGAAAAAATACCAATATTTGAATGAAAAGTTCTCATAATCTATGGCACCTAAATATGTCTCATTTGAACTTAGACTGGAAAACGGGTCAGTTTATAAAAGCCTCTTATGGTTTATCTTAGATCTTGATGTTTTTTTGCAGTGGTAGCGAACGTGAAATTGTAAAAAGTGTCAATTTTCTGAAGTGTTAAGGTGTCAAGGGTGATATTTTATAATTCACACCTTATGGTACTAAACCGAAAACACACACACATTTGAATGAGCTGGTATATTCTAGTTGAGGTTTTGTTTTTCTACCCAAACATATTGATAGTTCATTGGCCTTACAATGTTTCTTAAGAGAAATGAGAGTAAAAATTTATCAAAATTATATGGCCATGTTCTCACAATCTATAGAACCTAAGGATGTATTGTTGAACCTACTACTAGGCATTGGGTAAATCTACAAAATCTTCTCTCGGTTTCTCATGTATCCCAATGTTTTTATGAGGTGGAAGCGAATGTGATGTTTTAAAAAAAATTAATTTTATTAAGTGTTAAGGTGCCGAGTGTGTTATTTTTCAATCCGCACCTCGTGGTGTCGAAATGACAGTGAAGGTGTCATTTTTCTTCCCAAGTATCCCAATCATTTTTGGCTACATTAGTCCAATGATGTCTCTTAAGAGAAATGAGAGAAAAACAGTACCAAAATGTGATTACCATGTTCTTTCAATTCATGACACCTAAGTACATCTTTCTTAAACCTACAATTGAGAATTTGGTCAATTTTAAAAAGTCTCTCGTGGTTTCTCCCAACTCTTGGCATTTTTTCCGCAGCGACAACAAACATGAAATTACAAAATGTTTCAATTCGCTTAAGTGTTAGGGTATTAGGGGTGATATTTTTCAATCCAAACCTCATGGTACAAAATTAACAATAACCACATATCTTAGTGGAATATTAAATGATAGTGGTGGAGTAATTTCACTGGCCAAGTACCTTAATCATTGTCCTGCCACATTAGTTTGACAATGTTTCTTAACAACCCTAAGAGCAAAAACTGCCAAACTTTGACATGTGATTTTTCACAATCCATGGCATCTAAAATATCTCGTTTGAACCTACAATTGGGAAGTGGGTCAATATAAAAAAATATCTCTCAATTTATCTCAACTCTTGATGTTTTTTTTGTAACGATAAGGAACATGAAGTTGTAAAAATTGTCAATTTACTTTAGTGTTATTGTAGGTGTCATATAACTATCAAAGAATCATAATATCTCCCAACCACATCAGTTTGATAATATCTCTTAAGAGTAAATGAGAGCAAAAAACTACCAAACTTTGACATAAAAGTTCTCACAACATGTGACACCCACAAATGTCTCATCTCAACTCATAATTAGGACTTAGGTCAATCTACAAAATTCTCTCACGGTTTCTCATAAATTTCTATGATTTTTTACAACATCAACAAACATGACATTGTAAAAGTGTCAATTTGCTTCAGTGTTAAGGTCTTAAGGGTGATATTTTCAATCCAAACCTCAAGGCACCAAACCTCCAACACAAACACATACGAATGGGTTGGTAGATGCTACTACAGGTGTGTTTTTTCATCCTAAGCATATAGATCATTCCCAACTACATCGATATGACAATGTCTCTTAATAGCCATGAGATAAAAATATTATCAAACTTTTATGAGAAATTTCTTACAATCTGTTGCACCTATGAACATCTTTTCTAAACCTAAAACTAGGAAATGGGTTAGTATAAAAAATACTTTGACAACTTCTCCTCTATCTTTATCATCTTCTAATGCAGAGGTATACTAAACTCAACACAACAAAGCATTAGTTAGATTCATCATGTTGAAAATCACCTAAAACCCTGAACTGTGTTCTTTCTCAAGAATCCTAATTTTCTTAAACAACACAAAAATGTCTTAATCAATTGCACCAAAGGCTATAAATACCTTTCACATACTCAAATACATCAAAAAAACTTCTTTATTCACTTAAAGAAAACTCAAACCTTCATTTATTACCAATCTCCATTTTGACCTCTAAAATTGCTTATAGCCCTTCAAACTAACAAATCTTGATGAAAATAACAAAATACAAGTATGCATCTTTCACTGTAAAATTACGTGAATACCCTTTATGCTCATTTTGATGACTACAAAGTTTCAAGATTCAATTCTTAGCCCATTAATTTTTTATTCCCTTCCTACCGTTTTCAATTAAGCCTAGTTTCTATCCCTCTAAACATACAAAGCTTGTAGTCTAGATCAATCTGGGAACTTTCATACAAAATTAATTAGATTTTTGGATACCCTTTATGGAATTCTTGCTTCATGTTAAATTTCTTACTCCCACTCATAATACAACTTTCTCAACACTAACTTCTTTTCAAGACTAGACAATTTGGTCTTCACTATGGTTTTAGTGGAATCCTTAGGCCTTTGTAGTTTGAACACTATATTACACCTTTGATTCACCGTACACCATCCATTTTAAACCTTTCTCATGCACTCCTCAATGTTTCATCACCCTATATTACACTAATCATCCAACTTTCATAGTTTGGCTTTTTAGTCTTCTTCATTATTCTTAACACTTACTATCATCTTATCTCTGTTGTTAACCTTTCTCAGCTAGGTATAAGTTTCTTCTCACTAAAATTTCCTCATAGGTTATTAACACATATTAATAAATCCATTCAGTCATTTCATTAGTGTCATTCAATACAACTTCTAGCAATCAAACACTTTGTACATAAGGTTTCTCAATAAGACTCAAAACATGATAGTCAAGGGTTTCTTTGTTTAATGATTCTTTAAAGACTTTCCTCATCCTTCAATGATTTAGAACACACACTACCAAAACTCCCATCACATTTTTTTACCATTTCTATAGGGATTTCCTCTCTAAGATCACGGTTTTACTAATATGGACAAGACTGTCATACATTTCTATGTTAGATAGTACATTCAAACTCTTTCCTTCTAAATCTTAGTGTTCCAACAAGTATAATGGTTCTCATGAATCTTTCCACATTATTATTCCCTATCCAACTTATAAAAAGAGACCATATAATTATAAAATATTAAATTCAAACTAATAAATTAAAATTCTTCCTTCAAAGCCCTCCAAACTGGGCAATCATAGTCAAGATCCGAGTTTTCCAGTTTTGGACTAAAATTCTTCTTTTCTATTACCTTGGCACTTCTGGAATACCTTGAACACTCTATAAATTCCTTCCACATTAAACTTATGGAAATATTTTTGGTTTATTTTAGCAAATCATATATTTCTCTTCTCCTAAACCTTGATATAAGGTATCTCTAACCGTGAAGGTGGCTTTCTAGTTTGTTTTTCTTGTTTGACCTCTTTAAGAACTCGTGATGACTTAAAAATAGACTACATGCCTTTTAATAATTCTATCAAACTCCTTAAATCAATATCAATTCATTGAAATCAAACATAATCCACAATACTACACCAAATCCTTCAAAATTAGAAATGACAATCAATACATAGACTTAGAGGCCATTTTTTTTTTTTTGAGTTCTTAATCATACATCCACCTAATAATCATGAGTATCAATAATGTACATTACATCATGCAAATATGGTTTATAACAAGACAAAACCCTTTAGTATTTGATAACAAAATAGTCCTTTTACCTTCTTAGACCTTTAGCTCTCATGAAATCCTTCTTTATTGAAGTCTTTACCATCTTCCCACTTCCTTTTAGTTCCTCCAAACCTGCATTTCATGACCTTAATGGACTTATGTCAACTCTTGTAACTGAAATGGAATCCATGAAGCTATAAACCATGAAATACATACTTCATTTTAATATTCATTCACATTTTCACAAGTATTATCATCAAAGAAGCCTCATATTGATATCATCTTAGAATTACAATAGTAATTCTTGAGACTTTGGCTCTGTCACCAACCTCTCTACCTCTCCTATTACTCATATTCCTCCTTCCATTCAAATAGTCACTATGTTCATGAGGTGAATGGAGGTAGTTATGGTTCTAACCAAAGTGAGTTATCACCTTGTTAGGGTTAAATATGTCATGTCCTTAGGTGGAGTTATAACTCATGACTACTTACTACATCATTTATTAACCATACACTAATACCTAGATGTAAAACACACCATAAAGACAAATTAAAATATTCAAAATGTGGTTTTGGAAGGAAACTTCCAAAATACAACATATTACATGCTCAAGAGTCTAAAATGGACTAGAATTATATCATAAACATCCAAGTGGACTCTCATACCCATAATGACTATGAAAATCCAAAAATTAATTAATTACAAGGATGTTCCTGCATCATTTTCTCGTGGTGGTAGAGAATGCAGTGTTGTAAAAGATCTAATTTTCTTTAGTTTTAGGGTATCAAGGGTGATGTTTTGTAATCCACACCTCATGTCACAAATATAAAAATACACACACATCTAGGAGGGCTTGTAGATGCTATTGAAGGTGTTGTTTCTCTTCCCAAGCATCCCTATTATTCCCGACTACATCATTCCAATGATGTCTCTAAATAACATGAAGAGAAAAAAAATTGTGAAACTTTGATATGAAAGTTATGAAATCTGTGGCACCTATGAACATCTCATTTGAAACTATATATGGGAATTGGGTGAAAATAAAAAAACCCTCTCATGGTTTATCTCATCTATTGATGGTGGATTTATTGATTAAACTTTCAAAAATTATTCTAATCCAACCCAATCCTTCCAATAGTGCAATAGATTGCATTAGATACTCAAAACTAATTCTAATGAGGTCCCAATCCAAACATCGATTGTATAATTTTAAGAATTCAATAGAATATACTTTCCATACTAAGGATATTCACAAAACAAAATAAAAATCTAAAATGTGCCTCCATATTGAATCAAGGTTTGGAATGAAGGTGTCAACTGATATGTAGAGAACACCATAAAACTTATTATGATATAACTATAAAATCTAATAGCAAATAAAAACATATCTAAACAAATCATAGATGCAATAAGAATCCATTATATTTATAGTTTAGGAATAAAAATATTTTGTATGCTACAACATATAGTAAAACATACAAATAGGTACATGATCATCTACCATGAACATTATAATAAACCACTCTTGTAACCCTAAATTTCATCAATAATTATATAGTTCTAAGATTACAAAAATACACATGTCATCCAAAAATCTCAAAAGATTAAAATTTGATGGTTACATGTTCTTTACCATAAGGAATGATTGGGTATTTATAGGATTTACAAATAATCTGGCATAGTCAATTATCACATGAATATTCCAAATATTTATTTATAGATCCTTCCAATATGAATGTTTTTCTATGATTTGGTATGCGTTCAGAATTATTTATAAACATCTCCTACTTCTTCATATCTCACTACAATTATAAATTATACACTCCATTTTAAATCCTTATGGCTCCACATGTAAAAATCCAATGATTTTTCATAGACCAGATATATTTTACTACGTGGATCACTCCCATGTGAATGATAAGAGGGATTAAATGTTGCATAATTTTGCGGTATAGAATTTCCCACAAATGTGATCTAGGAATTCATTTTTCCTATTTGGATATTGCATCACAAGGCCCTGGGCATATAATTTCACTTTTGAGAACAATAAAATAGTGTAAATTTAGTCCCATTGTTGAGAAAGATTGAATAAATTCCTTAAATCCTATTTTCAATATGCAAATAACATAATATGATATTAAAAATATTTTTCCATTGGATTTTTCCTTATTCCTTTTCTCGAACATAGTGATGCAAGTTATGTTTTAATGGGTTATAATATACAATGTCAAGTAGTTCCACTTGTTCAACCTAAGAAGTGCATTGTTGGAACGAGGTTAGAGGGTCAAGTGTTTTAACATAAAACTCTATTCACTTGCTTATTAAAATGCTCCATATTTTGTTTTCTATATGTTTGTGTCATAGTCTTTCATACCATGTCTATTCCATCATGTGCATATTATACTCTTCCATTATAACGATCTAACTATAATAGTGATCCGTATTGAGGTGCAACCTAGTGGACAACACACTAATGATGGTTCTTAATGTGTTATAACAATCAGTTCAAAATGAAACAATTGTAAACACAAACTAATTTTATTACAATTCCAAATATATAAAAAAATGGAAAACTCCATAAGAGAGATGTAATGCCAAGAGATCTATCTCTTTATTCAAAACAAGCTACTTTGTAGCAATGCAATGGAGAATAAAAAAAAATTAAAAATAGAATATGAAAGGTTCAAGAGGAAAACCAAAATATCATCCCACATGGAGAACATTTGTATCCACCTTAGGGATGGACACAAAAAGATATAAGCCAAAAAATAAAAATTATATCATATTTTTATTATTTTATTTAGTGATATTTGTTGGGGTCATATCTCCTAGCCTATTAACCAGTTTTGCAAACCATGTGATAGTTGGAATGATGATGGAACAAAATTGAATAACATCACTATGAACAAAGAAATTTAACTATTATTGTCTGGTATAAATCCCATAAATGCTCTGAATACCCCCATAGATGTCTAATACTAAAATCTATTGAAAAATGCTAAAAATAGATTTTTCATGACTTTCCAAAATTAGAAATCCTATTTACGATCATTCATCATTCCTTAAGAAGTAGTGGGACCCATTTATCCTATAGTTTTTACCAGGTGTGTAAATGTTTTCTCAATCTAACTCTTGGTGAACCATTTCCCTTGGTGTGTCATCTGACCTTCCTTTACTATGTGGTAGAGTGTGATTTGTTGATGCTTCGTGTCCTTGACCACTTTGTTAATGATATTATCAGAGTTCACTATTATCACACGGTTTATGTTCATCTTCATACTATAAAACTTTTCAAAAATGTCTGATGTAGATCCAAGATTAGAGGAAATTATGGGAGTAGAATCTCAACATTGAAAACTGGATACAACCTGATGTAGGGTGGACAATTGAGCTCAAATACATTATTAGAATATTTTTGGTTATTGTGTGTGGTCCATATCACATAGTTCCAAGTTTCATGTATGGGCCCTGAAGTCACTCTTTTTGAAGATGTAGCCAGACCTTATCCCCCACTTAGAATTGATGAGGAACCCTCTCGGCATCATGACATTGGTTTTGCTTTTGGATGGTTTGTTCCGAGATCCCCTGAACTTGTTGCTCAATGTGTAAAATTCATTATAAAAATTTGGTTATCTTATCAAATTATTTTTTCATATGGGTAGATTATTCTTCCAACATAAAGGGAAATGTGACATCAATAGGGTCCAATGGATATAATCTAACACATACCTAAAATGTGTATGTCTCACAGATCTATGAAGGGCTTAGTTGTAGCTGTGTTGGACATACATAAGAATTTCGTCCCATGTGCATGGATGTTTAGAGTGATACATCCAAAGAAGGTGCACAATCATGCAGTTCACCACCTTTGTTTTCCCATTGGTCTGGGGGTGGAAGGAAATAAACTTGTTTAGTTTTATGTCGATTATGGATGATATTGCATACCATAATTCCCCCACAAAATTAGAATCCCTATCCAAAAAAATGCTTTTTGGAAGGCCAAAATGAACCGAAACGTGCTTAAAGAAAAAAATTGGAGTCTCCTATATTGATATGGTCTTATTTACGATGTCAACATTTCCATTTTTGAGAACATGTCAACCACCACAAAAACACAGTCATGGTCATGCTTGGTGTAAGGGAGACTTGCCATGAAATCCATCGACAAAAAATCCCACAATGTTCCTAGAATTAGTAGATGGTATAAAGGCCATGTTTTCAATTATTTGGATTTGTAATCAGATAGGTTACATAGGGATTGATGTATATGGTGACATCATGATGGATCTTTGGACAACATAAATATTTATGCAAGATTGTCGTGCTAATTCTCTACTCCAAAGTGACCGACAACCAAACTATGGTTAGCCTCTTAGATCAATTTTTGACATCCCCTTGTAGGAATAAAGATGTTTCTGATGTGGAATAAAACCCCTTATTTTAAATGAAAGTATGGAAATTTTTTTCCATCCATTAAACTTTGAACCTTTAACCTCTGTAAAATCAGGTCCATGTTTGTACATTTGAGGTTACTCCGATGTCTCATGCCCACACGAGTAAAGGATTTTTTTAGAGAAGTGATTGGGGGCTGACTCAAATAATCAACAAATTGGTTGACACTCCCCTTTTTATGCATGATGTTTAGATGGAACTATTATAGATAGGTGGACCACCTTTGATGATAATCATTTTGCAACTTTACTTGAGTTTTCATGAATTACAAAGGCTTATGATTTGTGTGTATGATACTTTATTTTCTTATAATGTGATGCTTCCACTATTTGCAGGATTTCATAATGGTATGCAACTCATTGTCATATTTTTGGTACCTAGGAATTTTTTCAGAGAATTTCTCATTGTGGTATGCCACTAGATGTCTATGTTGGGTGAGGACTACACCATGTATGTATTTTACAACATTTGTATCTATCTCAAATGATTTATGTGGATTTAGCAATACCAAAATTGGTATTGAGAAGAGTCTCTCCTTCATTCATGTAAATTCCTTCTGTAGTACCCCTCTAAATACAAAATTTACTTTTATGCCTTCATGTGCCACCTAATTCAAATTCCATGAAAAGTGAGAAAACCTAGGTACAAACCTTGTGATATAAGTTGGCTAGTCCCAATAAAATTCAGAGTTCAATAACGATATTTTGTGTCAGCCAGTCTCAGATGACCTAGATATTTTCTATGTCCACATGCACATCGTCCATATTGATGAAGTATCTCAAGTACTTAATAATCTCCATACTAAAGGGGAACTTCTCTATGTTTTCTTAGATCTTGTCATGACACATGGGTTAAAACCTATTGAACATGATGAGCGTGTTCCTCACATGTCTTAGTGAAGATAAAAAATATAATCTAATAAAAATACCATGAACAAATCAATGAATGGTTGTAATATATCATTCATCATCCTCATGAATGTTACAGGTGCATTTGTGAGACCAAAATGCATGACTAACCTTTCAAATAATATCTCCTTGGATTTGAATGTAATTTTCCAAACATTTGTGGGGTTAATGGGAACTTAGTGGTACTATGACTTCAAATTGATATTTATGATGAACTTATCTTCCCTAAGCTAGTCTAGGAGGTCACCAATCTGTGGAAGTGGGTATCAATTATTTACTGTGTTTTTTTAAGGCTTGATATTCAATTAAAATATGCCATGTTCCATATTTATTATGTGTAAGAAAAATTGGGCTCCCACAAGGTGATGCACTTGTTTGAATGTGCCCATTTTAAATAAACTCTTGAATATGAAACATGATCTCTTCATTATCGAGTAGTGAGCACTTGTACAAGGTCCCATTTGGAGTGGTGTTCCAAAAACCAAGTCAATTATATCTTTCACCTATCAGTGCAAAGGTACAAAAAAATTAGTACAAATACATCGATGTATTCAGATATCATCAGATCCATCTACTTCTTCTACACAGTTTTTCTTGGTGGGGTCACTCTTATGTATTCTACAACCTCTTTCTTGTCCTCAATCCAAATCATGAGTAGTACAAAGATACTAGTTTGAGAAATATTTTTTTGACACTATTTTTCACTTCTCAAGGCCACCACTTTTTTAGGGGTTACCTATGGATGTGATAGTATTTATGACCTCGAGTAATGATGAAAATCCTAGGCCTTGATTTGTAGATACCATGGATATCCCACGTGTATGGCTATCTAAGAAGTACATCATAAACATCCAATGGTGTGACATCACATACCATCACATCTTTTAATGGTTTAATTGAATAGGGTAAGTGAAATTTTTAATCCACACAGATGTATCTTCTTTGATTGACCCAACCAATAGAGTATGGTTGTGGGTGAGAATTGGTTACTAGATTTAACCTCTTTACTATTTATGTAGATATTATATTCTTTTGACTACTGCTATCTAGAATAAAGTGAATATTTATATAGTTTACCAAAATTTATGAGTGCAATAGGAATTTTGGATCCTCTTTTAGTGGAGATGTTATTTGTGTGGTGGCAACGGTGGTATATGGATCTGCATAAAAATTTATCTTCTCTTCTCTGTTGAGGCTTCTCCTGCATATGGCTCTTACGGCTCTATTAGAAGAGTTATTGGTTCTTGTTATTTTTACACCACATCCCTCTGTCTTTTGATGGATTTTCTTTCCATGCCTATTTCTTGTCCTACTTTTTTGGTGGTACATCCCTTCCTTGTTACTTGGTGTCATCTTTCCCTTTCTTGGAATATAAAGTATCTCTACATCCCTTACATTTGGACCATTCTTAAATCTTGATTGCGTATCGCTAGGATTTCTTGAGAGTATGATGTTTGTAAACTCCATCTCTTCTTAGATGTAATATTGCAACCTATTATAGTATTTGAGAACTTGATGTTTGTCAATGTCATGTGCACCCGCTTTTGTTGATAGGTTATGAACCTCTTTGGTGTAGTCCTACACTATCTAATCATAACATTGATGGAACTAGTGCAATTTCTTGAACTGGTCCTTGTAAGTGTTAGAACATAGTGTTAAGTGCTCATAATATTTAGTTTATAATTAAATAATATATAATATAGTTTATATTCTTTATTATTTAATATAAAATTGATATTAAGTTTATTAGTTATTTAATAACTAATTATTTATTAAATCAGGGTGTACCCCATCACTTAATTATAACCCTTGGGGTTATATAAATATGGTCGTGGGCCATAATCGGTTATATTGTATTTACATCGAGTTAAAAATATGGAGCGGGAAGTGAGGAAGGGAGTTCCTAGATTGGTTAATAGTTTCTCATTTAATGGAAGATTCTTCCATGGTTTTTTTACCCCGATGGGGTTTTCCACGTTATATCTGGTGTCACCGTGTAAATGTGTTATTTCATTTTACTTTGTTAAATGTTAAATGTTTGGTTTATTTAATTAATATGTTATATAGTTAATTAATATCTCAGTCCTAATATGGTACCAGAGCGGTTAGGTAATGGTTATTAATTTAATTAACCAATAGACATGTCCATTGGGTAGTTGGTTGGTTAGAAATTTATTTAACCCCCCCTCCCCTCTCGGAGACATGTTTTTTGGAGATTGGTATGTGCATAGGAGATTCCATTCTTATAGGCATGTTAAAATATTTTACGAGACCATTTTATATGGTTGACAGGACTTTCCTTTTCAACGTAAATTCATCAAATTTTGATTATGAGGATTAAAAAAATGATAGGGGGATCTTTCTAAACCTTGATTTTTTTTAATCCTCATTAATTATTTAATTTTATTTATGTGAAAATGGGGTCTAATCATTTTACGATTGATAAATCGCAGATGTTGAATGGGAATAATTATAGCATTTGGAAGATTCGATTGAAGGTAGAATTCATGGCTTGCAAACTATGGGCAGTTGTGAACGGAACTAAAACAACTCCAACTGGAAGACAAACAACTACGGACAATATTGTTGTGTATCAACAAAAATTGCAGAGTCGATTTTCATTACTTTTTGGAGCATAAAAAATGATTTTATGCTTCATATCGAGAATCAATAAAGTCTGAGTAAGGCTTGGACTCAATCGGAATCGATGCACGAAGGTACGCATTTATTAAAAATCATTAAACTGATTTTAGAACTAATGAAAACTACCATGAAGGGAGATGAAAAAGTAATAAATTATTTGGATAAAGTTAAAAATATTAAGTCTCATTTGGATGAGTGTAGTTGTAACTTAATTTAGGAGAAATTTCTTTAATTCATTATTCAGTTGAATATTCATGAAAAATTTAGAATTTTCATTTCAATTTTGAATTCTAAATATCAAATAGAACAAGACATTCTAGATTTGAAAACCCTTAGTGCTCTCCTACTAATTTTAATTCTAAGGAGAATGCCACTCAAGTACTTCTCACTCAAAAATCAAAAGGTAAACCTTCTAGATTAAGCAAAAATCAAAAATCAACTTTTAAACCTCCTAGTAAAGACAAGAAACTAGGAAATTTAAGATTTAGCTTTGATGGTAAATTTCATTACTTTGGAAAATTTGGCCATAAGAAATAAGAATGTAAATTTAAAAATAATAAGTCAAATTTCAGAAACCAAAAGGGCAAAAAATCAAACCAAAATTCAAAACCAAAAAAAGAATCAGAAAAATAAAATAAAAATCCAATATAATTGCTTTGTATGCTACCTTTTTCACTACAAAGGAAAATGAGTGGATATTGGATAGTGGTGCCTCTAGGCACATGACTTTCAGATCTGATATCCTTTCTAACCTTAGAGAGTGTAATGATCAGAATCTATCTTGGGTGATCATTTCCATTCTCGACATTCAAGGACAAGGTAAAGAAAAAGTTTCAAATGGTTTTATTAACAATGTTTTGTTAATTCCTAGGCTTAAAATGAATTTTCTTTCTTGTTCTTAGCTGACTCAAAATAACCATAGTGTAAAATTGTTACAAAATAAGCGGTTTATTAAAAATGAACATAATGTTACTATAGTCGAAGGCATACAAAGAGATAGTTTGTATGTGTTTAATGGGTTTCCCTCTACTTCTTGTTTGACATCTTAAAGAAGTGACATGTAATTGTGGCATGTGAGACTAGGTCATGTCAAATTCAAGAGAATGTATGACATGTCTTGACTAAACCTAGTGAATGGTTTGCCATCTATTTCCCAAAATCATGAAACATGTGACTGATTCTTATGTGGTAAGCAATCTACTAACCCCTTCCACAGTCATCTTGATGAAAATTCTTCTGAACCTTTGGAACTTGTCCATAGTGATGTCTGAGGACCTCTAGAAATTTCATCCCTTAATGGGTCTCTATATGTTATCACGTTCATTGATTATTTCTATCGTATGATTTGGTCTTATTTTATTAAAAAGAAATCTAATGTCTAGTGAAAATTTAAGGAATTTAAAGCTTTAGTTGAAAATTTTTCTAGTTATAAAATTAAGAGGCTTAGGACTGATAATGGGGGAGAATACGTCAATAAGGAATTTGAATCATTTTGTGTCGAATGTGGAATTCAAAGAAAACTGACTACTCATTATTCCCATCAGTAGAATGAGATTGTGGAAACGAAAAACCACACCATCTTGGAAATGGATAGATCTATGATACATTCAACACAGTTTCCTAAATTCCTCTATGCTGAAGAAATGAACATTGTCGTTCATATCTTGAATAGATTTCCCAATAAAGCCTTAGTCAATTCCATTCCGCTGGAAAATTGGTCAAATAAAAAACCAAGTGTGTCTCATTTGAGAATCTCCGGTATCCTTGCTTCACTCTTCATTCCGAAATAAAAATGGAAGAAGCTTTATCAAACCTATTTTCCATGTATCTTCATAGGTTACGGTGTCACAACTAAAGCTCTTAGGATCTTCAATCCCTCAAAAAGAGAATTTCTAGAAAATAAGAATGTTAAAGTTTTAGAAAAACTTGTTTGTTCATTTTCTTCATCTTTTGTTTCTATTATTCATGATAATTTTAATGAAAATGAAAATGAAAATGAATATTGCGAAAATAACAATGAAAATTATGTATGTGACAAAGAAACTAGTAATGAACCTATAGTTGAAAAAGAGTTAGTACATGTTTCCTCTATAACTAAAAGACCTAGATGGGTTAAGTCTATTATTCAAGACTCTACTCCTGAAAACCTTCAGAAAATGACTAGAAGTCATCATACATATCATGCCTTAATGACATTGTATGAACTTGAACCCCAATCTTTCGAATAAGCTTCTTATGACAAAATATGGATAGATGCAATGAAATCTGAATATTCTGCCTTGATTAAAAATCAAACTAGGGATTTAGTCCCTCCTTCTGAAAAATGAACTATAATTGGATCTAGATGGCTATACAAGATTACATATAAATCTGATGGTAGTGTCAATAAATTCAAATCCATATTAGTAGCTCGAGTGTTTACTCAAAACCCAGTATCGACTACGTTAAAACCTTTGCACTAGTTGCAAAAATGAGCATAGTAAGGATTCTGATTGCCTTAGCTTCTCAATATGGTTGGGAAATCCATCAGATAGATGTCAAAAATAATTTTTTGAATGGTGATTTAAAAGAAGAAATATATATGACCCAACCTAAAGGCTTTGAAGAACTAGGTAACGAAATGTATGTTTGTAAATTGAAAAAATATTTATATGGTTTAAAATAAGCTCCTGAATCTTGGTATGCAAAGATTAATAGTTTTTTCAATGAAGTTAGTTTTTTAACTATTATTCTGATAATGATTTATTTTTTAAAATTGAAGAAAATGTTATCATTCTCATTGTATTGTATGTTAATGATTTACTTATAAGTAGTAATTCTAATAGTTTAATTATGAAAATTAAAGCTAAATTAATGCAATATTTTGAGATGACAGACTCAGGATTATTGCATCATTTTTTGGGCATGGCTATATTCAGGATAAAAATTATATTATTGTATCTCAATCACAATATGCCACTAATTTATTTAAAATGTTTAATATGATTTATTGTAAACATGTTTCTATCCCTATATTCCTATTAAAGTTGGATGTAAACTTGATCCTAAACCTGCATGTGAAAAATCTAATCCTACTTTATACAGGGAACTCGAAACTAGTTTGATTTATCTAAATATTATTAGACCTAACATTGCTTATGCAGTAGGGATTGCTTCAAGTTCTATGCAGGAGCCTTATCAGGATCACTGGAAGTTAACAAAAATAATATTATGTTATATTAAAGGCACAATTAATTTTGGTTTACATTATACTTCTTCTAACAATGCATATTTATATGAATATTGTAATTTTGACCATGTTGGTGATCTGATAGATTGCAAGTCTACAACTGGATATGTGTTCAAGTTTGGTGTAGGTTTCATTACTTGGAGTAGTAAAAAGAAACCAACAATCTCCATTTCTTTTACTGAGGCAAAATATAAAAGTGCAATGGAAGCAATGAAAGAAGCCATGTGGCTGAAGTTGCTGTTGGAAGAAATACAATCTAAATGAAGTATTCATCTTCTGTGTGATAGCCATAGTTGCATTTCTCTTGCTAAAAATCCACTTCATCATCAAAGGAAAAATAATATCAGGATGCATATGCAATTTATTTGAGAGAAGGGTTTATGCTATGATATAGATCTCTAGTACTGCACCATCTAAGATCAAGTTGCAGACATGTCTACAAATCCATTGTGTGTTGTGAAGTTCTACAAGTTCAGTGCAATTCTTGGCCTTTCAGAGTTTCCAATGAGGGGGAGTGTGCATGGCAATGCCACATCCTAATGGCCAGATAGTTCTTGACTCCTCCTTCTCTATACTAATGCTCTGGTATAAAGCATTGTAAAAATATATTTTACGATCTATGTAAACTAATAGAGTTTATGGTATACAGTCCAGTATGTTGCATCTATTTGCAAAGGAAGTCCTTGTGTTATAAAAGGTTCATAGAGATGAAATTTTAAGTATTTTTCCATGAAAAACGGTGGGATGTAGTCTCAAAAATCATGCTTAGCCTAAGTCATACTTATTATTTATGGATTCCAAATCCTTTTGTACTAAAAGGTAAGTTGAGCATGATAAAGGTGTTATTATTCTTTCAAAAGACATATGTTATCCTAAACCTTCACTAATGGTTTATGGATTTGTAAATCATGTTGTACAAACATGTAACGTTGGCATATTGATTCCCACTTAATATTAAGGGGGAGTGTTAGAACATAATATTAAGTGCTCATAATATTTAGTTTATAATTAAATAATATAAAATATAGTTTATATTCTTTATTATTTAATATAAACTTTATATTAGGTTTATTAGTTATTTAATAACTATTTATTAATTAAATCGGGGTGTACCCCGTCACTTAAGATTTATAAGCCTTGGGGTTTTAAATATGGTCGTGGGCCACAATGGGTTGTATTGTATTTACACCGGGTTAAAAACATGGAGCAAGAAATGAGGAAGGGACTTCTGTGGTTTTTTACCCCATTGAGGTTTTCCACGTTATATTTGGTGTCACTGTGTAAATGTGTTACTTCATTTTGCTTTTTTAAATGTTTAATGTTTAGTTGATTTAATTAATATGTTGTACAATTAATTAATATCTCAATCCTAATAGTAAGTATTCATTGGATAATATTTCTCTCTAATGGCATTTACAAAAATGCCCCATATTTTTGGGGGTTTTGTATTGACCATTACATAATCATTTTCATACTCTCTCAGGGAGTATGATTCCCACGATTTTTTGACATGAAGAGATGCTTTCAAAAGTGCAAATATTATCTTTTCAACATCATAGAAATTATTGACAAAGAAATACAATCCTAGTTGATCGAGCCATTTATCCAATCCATCAGCATTGATTTTTCCTTCAAAATTTGAAATGTCAAAATTTACTTATACCTTGAATGACCTCATCCCATGAAGGGTTTTCTTAATGTGGATAGAGTTGTAAAGGTGAAGACAGTTATAGGGACAACCCATAAGAGGAAATATGTAAATTGTGCCATCACATCCCTCCACTGCTTCTATTTTTAATTGTTTTCAAAAATATATTTTTAGAAATCATGTTCTGGATTACATATTTTATACTTTGATTAGTAATTGGTATTGAAAATATGTTGAGAAGTATGAATTTTAGAATCTTTAGTGAATGGTTTTTTAGGTAATATTTTTTATATTCTAACTTGCTCCACAAATTTGGTATTAATGTTTAAGGTTTCATTAATATATATTAAACTCTTATTCAAACTAGAATAATAAAAGTATCGATTTCATCTATCCTTAGGGGAGTTTATCTCTTTTGAATAAAAGTAATACAATTATTTGTTCTTGATTTCAAGGATCGTAGTCGGTGTTGCTTTTATAATTTGGTCTCATGCCTCTATACTATTCTAAGACTAACCCTTAATGGTTGATATAATTACCCTTTATATATATATAAAAAAAAAACAAGATATTTTACTACAAAGAAACATTCAAATACTTCAGTGATCTATTTTACATACTTTTAGTAAGGCATTGGTAGGATAACTCAATCTAGTCTACATTCTAATCGAATACCTTAAATGAATTCATCAATAGAAGTTTTTTTTACCTTATAAAAATTTATCTTACTCTTTTTTTATGACGTTAGGGAATAAAAAGAATTGGGAAATTTTACATCGTCATAATTATTAGTACCATGGAAGTTAGTATTGATAAATGTTAAGTCCTCACGAGTATAGATTACTATCTTAAAAATTGTGGGACTAGTCCTTAATTTTATGAAACTAAGTTGCCGTAGAATTTAGTGTTTTGTTTCTTAGTTTTTGTGATTTAACCATAAAGAGAGGGGTGGTAAAGTATGGCAATTCCCTAAAGTAAAGGTTTTTGATACTATCTCATATATTATTTAAATTATATTATTATTATTTAATAGAAATAGTCGGGTAACTTGGTGATATTTTTATACCAAGACATGACATCATAATTGTGTTTTGATTTATTAAATTATTTGAAATTGATAGGTTTCAAGCAATGTGTGGATACTAATCAAAGTATGTTAGAAAGTGGGTTTTTGTCAAATTTCATAGTTACAAATATCTAGTCGACATGTTTACAAAATGTGGAATCATACACAAAGTACTTAAGTTATTCAAAAAATGAAGTGATGTAGCCGAGAATATACCCACAAATCCCAAGGCACATTGGCACATAACTTAGACTGAATTAAGTGCTCACCTGAAGCACGCAAGGGTACCAGGTCCCTCTTTAGAGATGCTTATCCATAATTTTAGCGTGATTGAGTATATATATATTCAGATCCATAGTAGATAATCAATTACACCACAATGCATAAACCAGATCTAGATCTAAACCATATGAAAGATTGACTAAACAATGACTATAATGAGATTTACCATGTAAGAATCATATTTAGTCATATCTAACACCATTATCCAACCAATATGATTCATTATATTAAGTACTGTAAAACACAGAAGCTTCTTACATCATAATAATGTCACTATGAGTCATGTGCACGTACAAACCAATCGTATAACTCTACAATCAAATGGTATATCCGAACCGTGCAAATCAATACATATATATAGGGGTGGTGACTTGTCCTTCACCACCCATGCACCTTTCAAAAATAGGCTACATGCTAATAATAGCCATGCACCTTTACAAGAGAATACAAAAGCATGCAAGTGCTAATAATATATCTTCTAAAGTTAACTTTAAGTATAGATCCTATGAATAGCTTAAATTTCTGCATGGTGTTCAAACTTCCGCTTTCCCAAAATAACCTTGCGTGGTCTGGAAGTCTTCATCTCATTTCCTGCTTAGTACTCCAAGTCCAAAAATAGCCTTGATTTGCAAAAATGGCTAAGTCCCATTTCCAACCTATTTTTCGAGAGTGCCCCCACTCTGCTATACTTCCGCACCTTCTTGCGTGCCTTGTTCTTGTTCGCCCAATCCTTATGCATTTTCATCCTTTAGCTATATTTCATTTTCTCAACATTACCCCACACTAATTGCATTGTTGCCCCCGGAAATGGGTAATCACAACTCATCTCTCCAAGAATAAAGAATAATGAATAAAAGAATAACAATTACGTGACCAAAAAGAATGAAGTACTACTCGGCGCTCTGCTCCTCTACGTGTAGGATCAATTCTGTATACTCATTTTTAATCTTTACCTCTAATGTCTACCAATCACTCAGCACTTCACCTATTTTATCAAGGAAATTTGTAACCACGGCTTCAAACTCATCTTGAGTCATGTTTTCTTGTTCATTATGCAAAATCCTAATAATACTAGCCATGCTTGAAACCATGCCCTACATGTAATTCATTTTTTGCGTAACGAGCTTTCCAATTTTGTTCATTCTTTCCTTATATGATTCGTGTGTTGTTGCAAGCACATTACACTTTTCTTCCATCATAGAAAGCCTATCCATGCACCTGAGTGTCTCATTATTCATTGCCTTTAGGACCTCATTATCTTCTTCAATAGTCCTTATCTAAATAATCACATCTAGTGCCGTGCACATGTTCAGAGCTTGATCTGCTTTCTTAAGCTCATCCTTTAAGACCTCCAACAAAGATTCATAACTTGCAATCTTCCTGGTAATTTTGGCCTTGGCCTTTGCTGCCTCCTTTGCAGGATCTTTCGGTGTAGGCATAAGCACTGGCCCTTCATCTATCACCAATTTTACTAGCATGCATATGTAGTGCATTACAGAAGGAAATTTCTCTGGAATTTGTGATTCCAGATGTGGGATTACCTTGAGAATATCATCTCCAATCTCCTCTGCCATATTAATCAATACTTTTGTCTTTGCCTCAACCATTTCCTTCTCTTTTGTTAGGCACTTTATTTCGCTATCCTTATCCTTATTATCATCTATCAATGCCCTAAAGTTTTTTGCTTTATCTACGTTTCTGCGCATAACCTCTGCAGATACCTTCACCAAGGAATTACTCACCTACTCATCTGACATGATAGTAGGTTTAACATTCACATGTCATATGTGGGGTGATTTCTTCATCCTGCATGAAATGCATGAATCCTTACACACATCAAAATAAGGCTCATCCATATGAGTCTGCATAGATCATGACAACTACTTTCGTGTGCGCGCGTTTTGCATTTCTTCGTCCATCATCTCCCAACCATATAAATATTTAAGCTCCACAATGCTCTGGAACTGCATGCATATGATTTTTCTTGTGTCATCTACATATCCAATTGCAAGAGTCTGATAGTCTTCGCCATCCTTCTCCTTCCTTGTTCTCTTTTCTTTTGGAACCTGACCGCTTGAATCAAGAATTGGGCCTTCACCCTCCTGTGTAGAATGGGGTGCACCAAAAGGATCACCCTTATTTTCTTCTATTTTTGTCTCCTTTAGCTTCTCCTCATCATTCTTCATTTCTTCACCATGAGGCTCCTCTATATCCTTAGGCTACACTAGAGTACCTAACGCGCTTTCCCTGGATTCATCCTCCTCTTCGTCCTAAAGCTTTAACTTGTGCCTTTTCTTATTCTCAAGCTCCACTTTCTAAGGTGACTTCCTAGGTGATCTCCTTAAAATTTGTGATGTTCCTGTGCTCTAAGCCCTTGTTCTTCTGAATACCCTTTTAAACTGTGGCTCCTCAGTGGTCTATTTTACATCTATCTCCATGGTGCCTGTCTCTAATACATTGTCTTCATGCTTCTGTAATGGAGGGGTCACCTCACGCTCTCTCTTCTCCCCAACAATAGGTTATCTTATGCCCCTGTGTTCTAGGCTGCCATTATCTTCATGGAGTTCTTCTTCTTATAAAAGGGGAGAAGTTGGTTCCTCATCTGTCAAAGTGCATACTGTATGCTTCCCCTTTGGCAGGCCTATAAGTTTAAACTCATTCATATACCCCCTTCTCCAACCTAGAATTCAACTAAATGTATACAAGGGCATCCCCCTTCTATGAAATTTTCAAACTCAAAGCCCTCATATTAATATCATCATAAATTAAAAATTTAATGTATACAGACATACCAGGATAGATGTAAGCCTTTCTAAGAGTGTGGTAGTCACAGTCTACCTTGTCAGCATTAAAAACCATCTGGTGCATGTTTCAGGACCTATGTATAGAATATTGAAATAAATGCGTAGTGAAGGCATACAGAAGCTTACATAATGGGCTCCACTTTCCCTCCTTCATCCCAAAACGTGCAATAGTGAAATGATGATAAACAAAAAATTATACTTGATTACCTACTACCATCAGAAATATCCTTTGGTATTCTCCACTCTTCTTCAAATACGACGCAGAGTCACGTATACCACAACTCTTCCTTCTATTTAAATGGGAAACTCATGGTCTCATCACAAGTGTATTTCTAAAATCTCTCTGTAAGAGATGTTAGGTTGTGGAGCCTTTTTTCATTTTAGAAAGTGTTAAAGATTGTACACTAAGAGTACTGTACACTTTCCATAGTTGTCTTGCTGGGGTTTGGGGGCGGCAGCCCCCGAGAACTTTTTTTTTGGCCTTAAAACGTGCCCGAGATACCAGGAAACGTGTTTTTCTCATATGGGTGGGATTTTTGACCCATAGGTTTATGAGATGGTTTTGATACCCACGGTTTTGTAAAATTGTTTAAGCAGTTCTCTATTTATGTGGTTTTGTGCATATGTCAGGGTTAATGTAACATTATAGATGTTTTTTGAATTCGGGTGTGAATTCTGTAGATTTAGCATATATCCAAACAGATCTGGGTATTGTATTGAGAAAGTGATGTCTTGTAATAAAATATGAGCAAGTGATTCTTGGTGGACGTAGCCCAAATTGGGTGAACCACATTATATATTGTCTCTTTGTGTTGTGTTATTTTATCCTACACTTTTATTTAAGATTTGTAATATTTTTGCATATTAGTTTCTACTGTTGTGATTCTGTGAGGGATTATTCCGTATATTTTATCCCTTATTTCCTAACAAGAGATTTCTTCACCTCATGGTACTGCCAAATTTTCTCCTTGGGCCCATCTGGTACTCTGATTTCTATAAAGACAAGTGACAAAAGTATAGTGCCAAAACTAATCTTATATCCACCATGCGCTTCTTCAATTATAGTTTCAACAACAAACCCTGCAAAATTGTAGGCTACACCTTTAGACATCTTCTTTGCTATGTGTAACCACAATGTGTTTACCTGTGACCACCGATCCTGGTCATTAAGCTTGGTGAGGAGGTGTGCCGCCACCTGAACCATAGGATACTTCTGTAGCTTTCCTATATCCATTCTACGCCTTCCTTAAAGGTATCCTAACTCCTTATTTGTCTTCAGAATACCCTCCTTGTTTGACAAATCACTGCTCACTTCAACACCCAAACTCCTAAGTCATTTCAAGCTCCCAATCAGGGGCACGGTGAGCCTCGTACGTCGTCCGACAAAGTAGAAAAATTCCTCGTGGAATCTACTCATCAGCCACTGGTATAATTTTTTCGGCTTGCCAAAGTAGGGTAATTCATACAACTGTAGAAGCCCTATTTGTTTCAATATCTTCTCGCTCATGTCATCAGCTATGCATTTGTTTATATTTTGTACCAGAAATTTCTCCAGTCCTTTTTTATCCTTCATTCAGTGATTGTAATCACTCACTTTATTGTGGCGAATGCGCGAGTCCCAATCACGACCCATTAAAACCCCTTCTGGGTACTACATTTCCAAAAATCTACTCTCTGGGGTATCCTGTACTTTGATTTCTTATTCTTTCTGCTTCTTTCCCCTTGTGGCTGCTCCAAATGTCTTCTTTGGTGCCATTGTAACTATAAAGGCATGTTCTTTTACTTGCTCCAAGATTTGAAACTTAACTCCACGTACCCTAGCTTGAAACTGCGTGCCCTAGCTCAACTCAAAACCCTAGCTCTCAATTCCTCCTTCCTGCATGTCCCTGCTTCACTCAAACACTTTTCCCAATAGAGTGCAAGTCAATATTGTTCACAAATCTGTCAAGAACATCTGGTTTGTGGCTCTCAGCACCTTGCAACACTTCACTAGCTCACTTGTAAACAGCTCGCTTGTATGTTCTTTGATCGTAAAGGTGAAAATGGATTTTCCACACCACCTTATATAGATTTTTTTAAGAAATTCCACATTTATTTATCTTCCACCTACCACCATACCCCTTATTAAATCATCATTCGTCATTTTTTCCATGTTGTTCATCTTCGCGCCACATTCAAAACCTTCTGGCGCGCCCTCTACTTCTTGACCACAGACCTCCTTTCACGTGCTCTCATGCACTGAAGTACCTCACCCTCGCGCCTTTTAATAAGTAGTTTCCCATGCTACAACCTACCTTGCATTATATTGCACGTCCATTTTTCCATATGTGGTCTTTATTTATGAGCAATTTTTCTCTTTTCCTAACCGCACCTTTCCTTTGAGCACCTGTGCAAACTGTCTTCTATGCAACCTCGTCTTCAGATAATATTCCAACTTGGAAATGAACCCTGTATATATAAACCACCCCACATGAAGGGTATGTGTGGTCATTTGTTCATGAAAATACTTAAATAGTATTCATCTTCTGGCACACAAGCACGCTTATTACAAAAAACACTGAACTAAATTGACAAAGCATAACAACGATGAAGGAAACACATATAAATAGAATGCACTAAGGATATCTAATCTACGTGGTAATAATTCCTTATTACAAACACCAAGAATACTTATTTATAGTAGGGCTTCAGCCTAATCCATTGAAGTAACCGAGTAACCGTGTTCCATCCATCGCCTCTAACTGGAAAGTGCCTGAATCAAGTATATAAGTGATAACATATGGTCCCAACCAATGCACCTTGAACTTTCCAAGGTGGCACAAAAACTTTGAATCATACAGAAGTACCATTTTCCCAACCTCATCATTAATATTCCTATCATGTCATGCCTTCTGCCTAGATTTTTCTCACTTTTGACTCCATCGTGCTATGGCACGCATCTCATCTAGTTGCATCAGTTTTTCAATACGTTCTTCCACTAATTTATCATCATCCAGGCCTCCTATGCATGCAATAATCTATTAAGGTAACATGAATTCCATTGGTATAACTGCCTCTGCACTGAACACTAACTGAAAGGGTGTTTCTTTATTCATCTTCTTGTAAGTTGTCATTTATGCCCAAAGTTCAATAGAGACTTTATCATCCCAATATCTCCTTCTAACATCACAAATTTTGGTCAATGTATGGCTTAGGATCTTGTTGAAGGCCTCAACAGTTCCATTTTCCTGAGGGTGATAAGGTTTCATCCTATGGTGTGCAACAATAAATTCATCTAGTAATATCTTAATAGTCTCATTAAGGTAATGAGTACCCCTATCACTTGTTAAATTTAAAGGGAATCCATACCTGCTAATAATATTAACACATAGAAATCTTGTTGCTGTAGTTATTGTGTAATCCTTCGTAGGTGCCACTTTTTCCCACCTTGTAATATAATCTGTAAAATTTATAATGTAGCGTGATCCAGTCATGCGCACGGCTAGGGAGATAGGGCCCACAAAGTTAATTTCCCACTTCTCAAAAGGTTCTACACTAGCAATATGCCTCAAAGGCATTTCATCTCTATGCTCAGGCTTTCCAAGGCACTGATAATGGTCACATGCCTTACAATATGCTTTGAAATCATTGTATAACGTTTCCCACCATAGAACATCTAGTATAATCTTGCGCGCGGTGGCATTCCCTACATAGTGTCCACCTGCAATACCACCACAAGCCTCTACCATAATTTCTTTGTGCTCATGCTCAAGTACACACCAGTGAAAAAATTCATCACAATCTAACTTGTATAAGTCTCCATTGATCAACATGTAAGGCGCGACTTTAATAACAAGTTGTTTCTTTTCTAAGGCCTTCATTCCCTTAGGCGCTGCACCTATGCATAAAAATACAACAATATCCTTGAAGTTCAAGGGCACATGGTTCAACCTGAATAGTTGTGCATATGGCATTGTGTTCTCAATGCTCTATGCGTCCTATCCTGATTGAATCCTTGATAAATGGTCTGGACCAAAATTACTCTTACCTTGCTTAACCACCACCGTAAAATTGAACTCCTAAAACAATAAAACCCAATGACATATGTGCCCCTGTAAAATAGGCTTGTTAACCAAGTACTTCAATGCCATATGATCTGTATAGAAAATGAAAGGTGTTACTAACAAGTACTGTCAAAACTTATGGAGGGCGTAGATATATCCGGCGTGATTGAAAGCAACAGCAAGTACTTAAGTTTAATCCACAACTTCGTTCAGATCTTCTATCCCAGCAAAGGTGCAGGAAAATTCGTCTATTGATTGGTGGTCCCTTGTCTGGGGATGAGCTAGTAGGATGCTTACGTGGGGCATGCCAAAGGCAATTACATGGGGACAGCTGAAAGGGACCTATTGGACCATGCACTGAGAAAGTTACTGGACAACGTAGCCTCTAGGTAGGGGAAAGGACCTCAGTCCTATCAGTGAACCCTAACTTCAAGTGCGCGTTGTTGCGCCTTGCCACATATTTATCGTAACTTGCTTTTCCCTTTGAAAAATACCCTTCTAAGGGCATGAAGATCATGGCATATTCCTTCAATATATAGGTTTCCTTTTTAGCATTAAAATTGTGTGCCCCAACAATCCACATACCTCTCTTTAAGGGATTTAAATTATGCTATTTTTGAATACAAAGAAATTTGAGGTGACCGACCTTATTTAGGAATCCAATAGTCAAGCCTTCTTTATGGACTGCTTATGTGTCACCATTTCATTGGTTACTTTATTAATGTGACTTGTTTTATTGGCTAGTTTATATTTAATTTTTAATGTTTGAAAGTGACATGTGCTCAACTACCTACATCTCTCGAAACAACTAATGGTACTCCAATTATCACATGTGATATTTCACGGTCATTGGCCCATAGCACAATCCATTGACTCCAGATTCTCCTAAAAGGAATTTGTGCCTTTGAAAATCTTAGAATGCTCGTACCACTATGCATGAGAACACTACAGGTCCATGTTCTTTAATGTGAAATGCATAACAATGTATGTAAAACGTACAAACACGTGGATGGTCGAGATTTTTCTTCTCTTGAGGTCGATGATAAAGAAAACTCAAGTGAACGTATCTAGAGAATCCATCATGTGAACGAGTAGATCTTGAGTGTCAGAACACCCTCCAATAGTTCTAGCTAGGAAATCACCTGTCGGCGTAAGGGATCTATTCAACATGCACCTTGTTGTCCCCACTTCCTTTAATCCAGGATCGGACCTTATTAATTGTCGATGGCCAACATAGTGATGTTGAATCATCAATTGGGCTCACCCATTTTGATTCACAACTATGGGTACAATGATCCGAGAAGTTATCATTTTGCCAGTTCACTCTTTTAGCATAACATACACCACCCATTGGAGATTCACCCCCAAGTTGGATGCATGGTCATCTTCCTTGTACCGGCCATGCACCTTTTTTAGTTCCTATCTTGGAACTCTCCCATTTATTCATGTCCTGGCACCTTCCATTCATTCTAGCATACAGGGAACAAATCTTGAAAGTTTTTGTAAGCAATAAGTTACATGATCTGTAAGGTTTTCAATGTTTTGAGGCAATACATCTCTCCTATAGAATTTTCCTCATTAGGTGTATATATCTTCATTTGCTAAAGTTCACCTTGTAAGGCATACATGGGCTTTCCTGGCAGAGTTTGTCGCCTTTTGCATCTACACTTTCTATGATCTCGCAACGATAGCCTCAGGGTATATCTCAACCTATAGAGTTTTCCCAATTCCTGAATCATCAACTATATAGACCATCTTACCCTTGTCTATTTCTAGGCAGTTCTACCCAAACTGTTCAACTATTCTATATCTTGCAATACAAAATGCGCCCCCGAGTTTTATTTATGCTAATACAACTCCTTTAGTTGCTCCTCAACCTTTAGCACTATCTCCCATTATGAATTAGTGTGTTTCATAACCTATAATTCCAAAAATCAATGGTGGATTAATGGTAGGTGCATAGTTGTTGGTTTGGATCATACTCTGTTGTAGAGGTCTTGCAGAAATCCTTAAGATGAAGAGTCGAGTCAAGTTGTCCCATCAAAAGAGATACCATGTGTGAAATGCGCAACCCTGCAAGGTTCATTAAATCGATGTAAGGACCCACAGGGGTTCATTTTGTGTGATTATGAATAATCTTATTGCGGACTCTGTCTAGGAGTCTCTCACAATGATTTAAGAAGGTTGAGATTCCATTTGTAACGATTTGGTTTAGCATTTCGGCCATGATTTTGCATTAGTTGTTGATTGCATATGATCTATTCGCTCCTTAACAATCTGAACAGATCAAGAAATCCTCACTTGTCTCCAATCCAAGATATTATTCTAGAGGAAGGATCTACCAGTGATGTTGTAGTATTGATGTGGAGTTTGACAGGTAACATGATTCCCCTAATTGGAAGGATTGACATGTTATGTCCCTTGAGATAGGATATTATAATGTATATGGGTTGATGGAGATGTCGACGTGTGGCAAACATCTCCCTTAGTTAATCATATAATAATAATATGTGGGGTCACATAGGAATTAGTTACATTGGGTAATGTGTCAACCTACATTGGGATTAGGTGTTACCCATTCATGAGAGTAATGTGTGCCTATATAAAAGAAATGAGTATCATTATGAGGATGTCATGTCATGTATTGTATGTGCAGAGTTTTCCACTTCGTTGAGGTATCTTGAAAGGTGTCCCCCTCAAAGTGGAATTCCCATATTGGGATATCTGTTGAGTTACTCCCCTCCTTGAGGAGCATTGTATGGTGTTTCCCTACCTTAAGGGTATTATTCTTACATATATTAAATATTTGGGACATCTTGGCCCACCAATATCTATTGTGTTATGTTATATTTTGTATATTATTCAACTTGTTCAATTATTATATGCAAAGATCTTATCAAGTGGTATCAAAGCATCGATCTCGGGAAATTTGTGGGATCCAAACCCTGATTTCATTTATTTGTGTATATCTTGAGGTTGACTATGAATTTTTCAAATATTTTTACCATGAGGTGTGAAAAAGAATTCTAAGGAATCTACCCTCATAAATTTTACATATTTTTTGGAGTTATTTTGTGAAAGTTATTTCAGATTTAGGGTTAAAACCCTAATTTTAATTCATTCACGCTATATCGTCCAAATTGTGAACGAAGTTTTCAATGAATTTTTGTGTAGCATGGTTCGAATTTGTTTCATACGAGAAATATGATCAAATTTTTAGAAATTTTGGATCTATTTTGTTGGAGTTATTGCATATTTTTATGGTTTTTCATAAAATTTGTCTTCAGGTTGTAATTTTCCACGTTTTATTGAAAAAAAAACTTTTTACATATTTTTGAAAAGATCTCGACAAAATTAGTAGGTTTGTATTATGTATTTGTTGGTTTGAAGTCAATATCTGGAGGCCAAATTATAGACGAAATCATCAGGTCAAATATTGGTCAAAGGAGTAAGTTTGTGAAACCCTAATTTTTGTGCATGATGGATATACCAATTTTCTATGGCAATGAGGAAATTGATGTAAAAAAATGGTGGATACAATTTAAATAAATGTATTTTGAATAATTTTTAGTATGGGTTAGTTTTTATCGTCATCTTGGCGGGGAAACACAACATTGGTATTCTTATTTGGATATAGATCTATTGGATTGGGATTGAGAGGAAATGGAAGATATTTTCTTAGCTAAATGGGTAACAGAAGAAGAAGAAGAAGGAGGAGGAGGAGGAGGAGGAGGAGGAAGAGGAGGAGGAGGAGCTTCAATATTTCAGTTTGAAGGGTTGTTTCCATAAACCCTAGCAGTAAATATAACTTCATCAATATGGATGTAGCTTAAAATCTACATGTGCAAGAAAAAAATACCAAGGAATCTCAAATGGATGGTAAGCAGATTCAAGTTTTCATAAACCCTAGTAGTAAATATAACTTCATCAATATGGATGTAGCTTAAAATCTACATGTGCAAGCACAACATACCAAGGAATCTCAAATGGATGGTAAGCAGATTCAGGTTTTTGAAGATTTAAAGCTCGCTATGGATAAATATGTTTTACATTTAGATTTTTATGTTTTAGATATGGATGGTATGGATATTGTTCTTGGATATCCTTGGTTAGAGACATTGGGAATAATTAATCTTAATGTGAAAAATAAATTTATGAAATTGTGGTACAAGCGAAATAAAATTACATTGCAAGATATCCCACTTAGCAAGAAAAAAATTGATATAAATGAGGATCATGAAGAGGAATTTGAAGATGATGAAGAAGGGAATAAGGATTATTCAAAAGGAGAGGTTGTAGAAAAAGATGAAAAAGAAAAAAATAATTCATCTACTCAAGAGAAAAAAGAAATAGCAAACAAGGTGGAAGAAAAAAATAAAGAAAAGGTTGAGGATACCAAGGTTGCGCTATATAGACACCCACATCATCATGAGAGGGAAAAATCATGGAGTTATGTTAGGCCAAATAAGGGAAGAAATATATATAACTATGTAGGGAATTGGAGGAGCAATAATCAGGGCTATACACGAAATCAATGGAGCAACAGTTATATGACATGGAATCACATGAATAATTATCATGGATATGCATGGATACCGAGGAGTATCACATATGGAAAAGGATGGAATCAGATGAGTCCAATGGAATATGGAATTAGGTTTGGAGTAGCATCTCCCACTAGGATCTCATATGGGTGGTTGGATGATCGATCATGGCGACAAGTGTGCAATAATTTAAAGCGTGCTCATTATATGGATTCTTCTTGTGTTTCGAGGACGAAACATGTCAAAGAGGGAGGCAATGCTATGTACCTTGGGATATGGTATTATAATGTATATGGGTTGATGGAGATGCCGACATGTGGCACACATCCCCTTAGTTAGTTATATGGACTCACATAAGAATTAATTATATTGGGTAATGAGTTAGCTTACATTGGGATTATGTGTTACCCATCCTATTTAAAGGATGTGAGTATCATTATGAGGAGGTCATGGATGTATGATTTCGAGTCTTCTACTTGGTAGAGATATATTGGAGGTGTCCCCCTCGAAGCTGATTCCCATCTTGGGATATTGTGGAGTTACTCCTTCCTTAAGGAGCATTTGTATGGTGTTACCCTACCTTAAGGGTATTATTCTGCATATATTGATTATTTGGGAATCTTGGCCTGCTCATATCTCTTTTGTTGTTTTATCTTTTGTAATTTATTGTATGCAAAGTTCTTATCATAACATTCCAACTGAACTTCCATAGAAAGGAGGAATACTTCTGGATTCTCTTTACCTATGTACTTTGGTACCTAGCTACTGTCCAAACGCCTGATACTTTGTGGCTTACTAATGTGTGCTGCTGCACTTTATACTTCACACCCAACCATTTCATAAGTGTCATGTGCCCAGTTGTCACATGTGACACTTGTAGTATCACTCATATATTGTGCATCATCCCATTGGATAACTCTTTCACTCCTTCCTTTAATGGCCCAAGAACTTCTGGATCTCGAATGGTGCACACATAAAATTTGTTCAAGTATTCTTCACTTAAGGGCTCTACATAAGGTGTATATTTCCCATATGTCAAGGGGATAATGATGCGTTCTTCCTTATTCTCAAAGCTGATATAACCCTTATTGAAACACAGGTCAACATTGTTTTCGTAACACCAAGGGTGCCCAAGTAATGCCGGAAAATTGTTTGCTTCTGCAAGCACTAAAACCTCAAAATCCCCAATAAACTTGGCCCCATGAATAGTAATGGATGCATTTTTAAAAATTCAATGGGCGTGGCCTTAGTCTAGTTTTCCATGAGAAACACATTAGAGGATGGATGTAATGGAGGTCTACCCATTTGAACCCACACATCCAAGGTGAGTACATTCACTTTCATGTTTGTGTCAATAAAAATGTTACTCAAAAGCCAACCATCAACAACAACATTTAGAGTAATCTCCTCCTCATAATCCAAACTGTCTAGAGGAGGAAGATTATTATGCAAAATATTTCTCTCATGCTTAGTCCCAGTGCATGGGGCATTTCCCTTTAACCAGTTCCCTAACAACATAATGATTTTCTCTTGGCACAACATCTTGCAAAACTTGTTCGAATCATCAACATCTATCTAATGGAGCTCATCTGCATTCTTTTTTTCTAACTTCAACGAATGTTCCTTCAAACAATGTATCTCACCTTGTAAATTTTGAATTACCTCCATGGTCTCTTGATAAACCTCCTTCTGATGCATAAGGTCTGGATACTTCGCATTTAATACTTCCTCCTTAGTAATCATAGGCTTCTGTTGAAGAAGATCTCTAGTGTGTGCAACCTCAACATGTGTAGTGATCTTTACAGGCATCAACTTAGGGTCTGACACTAAATTTGGCATCTATTGGTCCTCTATCGTGTGTCGTACTCTAACCATGCATGCGCCTTTGTTTTTCTACTTATGCTACTTACTCAAGTGTTCATATAAGTTTGGGAACTCTTCATACTTATGGTTCTTTCTACAAAAGTAAAAGACAGTGTTCTGAGGACATACATGCCTGTAATGATTGGGAGATCCGCATGTATAAGAATTTCCATTAGGGAAATCATTCCTTCCACCCCCGCTACCTCGGCCTCTAACTCCTACATGATATCCTCGACCTCTACCATGATCACCATTAGAAATCCCTTCTTTATGATCATAGTCATAATGCTCACCCTTATCCTTAGAGTTATTAGCATCACCTTTCTGGTGCACCCCAACATCAATGACGTCATGAATTTGATCAATCAACCTGTAATCTTTAGTATCATGAGTGGAAGACCTTCAAATATTGTAGTAACAAGACACATTCTTTCTTATCGTGCACTGCAAAAATGGGCATCGAATTGAACTATGGTTCAAATGACATGTCTCACAATCTAGTAATAATGAGCACATTGATTTAAAAGGAAAACTATCCTTAGTATGCCCTTCTAATTCACAGTTTGTACACCAAATTCCACTGCATGTCTCATGTGCTGAATTAACAGATAATTTCTCTAACTACTTTGTCATTGTTGTAATATGAGCTTCCAAAAATGGGCTCACTGCTATGTCTACACTTCCAACCACCTTAGTGTGCAGAGCTGCTTCAAGTGCATCCTACGGATCTGTAAAGGTCTTACATGAAAGTGCTCTTCTAAAAGGTGTCATCAGTCCTCCAATGAACCAATGTGTATGTTGGCTTGCGTGGATGTCGTAAGATAAATTAGACAGAAGAGTCTTGAACCAAGCACCATATTCCCGAACACTCTTAGTAGTGCCCTGCTTAATATCTTTAAGTGCGCTTATGCTTTTCTGATCAAACTGAGGGATATAAAACTATTTTAAGAAGGCATCTCATACCGTTGTATAATCCTCACAAGTTAGATCAGGATCAAACTGTTTATACTAGTTGTGCACGTGCCCCTGTAATGTAGTTGAAAACTGACTTTATTTACGCTCTGAAGTTGTAATCCCCTTGGTGAGCCATAGTATTTCACACATATGTACATGCTCAACTAAATATTCAATGCCTCTTTAATTTGGAAGATGAAGAGACATATCCATATAAATTTTCTGAGGCTAGTGTGGACCATGCCCACTAGATCCAGAGCCTGTATTTCCTCCTGTATTTCCACTACCTCTAGATCCACCAGATCTTCCTGTGCTTGATCCACCTCACCCTCCTGATCCTCCTTCTGAATTATTCAACAAACCAGAGGATGCACTACCTTGTGTTCCAACGGTCGTGATGAACTGGAATCCCACAGTCTGTAAAGTTGCATTACTTCCATATGTTATACCAATGTTCTACGTGCCCACGTCTTGTGCCGAAGATGTACCAGAAAAGATACCTCCAACTAATACTCCAAATAACATAGATGACGATTACGCCACCATAGATGAATACGCTCTATGATTAACTCTTGAACTTGACTACAAATTGACTCTATCTACTGCAACTCTACTATTCACACTAGCTTGATTATTGTTAACTACCATAAAATTTGTAAAACCAAGTGCAGAGGCTAGGTCTCCAGGTAGGTTCAGATGCATGCATGTGGTCCACTGTCTTTCATCTGACACACCCTAATCCCAAGCCAAAGAGGGTTCTCTACCATGCTTTCCCAAATAGGGGAGTTCCAGATGCTTTGGCTTCATGTCCTCTACGTGAGATCTAAATCCTTCATGAGCCATCTCCCTCCCTAATAACATTCTTTCTGCAATTTATTTCTTCTTTAGCATATCCCTCTCGCGTGTTTCATTAAACTTAATCCTCCTTTCTTCTCTTTGTCTATCTATCGCTAGGCCTGCCATCCTCACCAAACCTACTCCTGCCCTCGTGAATGGTGGGCTTTATCTATCCATAGGATTCTTCTCTAAATCTAGGGTTACAATCAAGATCTTGATTGCCAAAGGAATACCACGTAAGTAATATCCTCTAGGATCATGCAAGAGCTGTAACTTAGCAACTTATGGGAAAGAATAAGTGGAAACTCCATACTCAAGAATATAGTTGTTCAAAACACCACTGAACCAAACATCCACAGAGTGCTTCCAAATTAGATCTGCATCATACAAGGCTTGAAATTCTTCCTACGTCCAAACAAGTGTATGAAACCTCCAATTCCTCTTAGACATGTAAGCAACTGACCATTTGTGAAGCTCTATGATCTGAAAATAATCAGATTATTACTACCTAATCTCGGACCCTTGTCGGCTTTAATTATTCACCGATAATTTACTCCTTTTAAGTAATCAATTTAAAAATAATGCAAGACAATAATGACAATTGCACACAGATTGATTATGGAGTTCGGCAATTGCCTACGTCTCCGGGTTCATGGTCGAACCATTCCACTAGTCAAAACTTGTAAGTTACAATAGTAATTTCACAAGAAAACCTAATGGAAACTATTTAAACTTGCTTAGAAGAATAACCAGACCTTCGCGCGACAAGGGTGAAAAATAGCACCCATCTTCCACCTTCCTGGCGTACAATCTCCTTCGGCTTCGATCGGCCTTCCCGACGCTATCAATGCGATGCTAGCACTCCAGTCGCCAATCCAGGATTTGCAAGTAATTGGTGTGGCATCAATGGGCCTGACTGGGTAGTTTATAATTTACTCCCAATCACAAATATTTCATCTACTATTGCCTAAAATTAATAGGCCAATAAACAATATTTGTGGACACATCTCACAAATAAGCTTAAAAAATAATAAGCTTCGTTGGACTAATGTGTTTCCATTACAAAGGACTAGGTTCCCTATTTATACAAAAATTAGGGCCCTCAAAAAATGCACTTACATATTATCTTTAGGCTATATTTAAACCTTAGCCTCACCCGTAGCATAGATTAATTGGGATTACATACCCATATAGGGGGTTTGCATTTTTAAAATGGGATTAATTCCCATTTTAGCCGATTTGAATTTGTTTAATGGGATAATATCCCAAATGAGCGGCTAAGGAGAAGTGGGGCGGTTTGTTCATTTAAGTGGGATATCCCAAATTTTGCGCCATTAAATTTGGGTAAGGTTTAATAAACCTTACTCTCACCATTTTTCACATGGATACATCCACGCATGGCTTTAAGCCCAACAACCGCTTCACCACCTTGATCACCACGCATACCATTAAACATGCTCCCTTCCATGTGCTTAGCATAGCATTTGGCATGTTGGTAGTTTATACTAATGTATAAACATATGTGTGTGTGTGTGTGTGGCATTTGGAAAGTGGACTTACCAAGTAAATATAATTTCGACCCATGTAATGTGGTATGAAATTAATTATCTCGGTCAATAGTATATATTCATAGGAAAATCGAGCGAATTCGACGAGTGGTGGCAAGCCACGTGGTGGCTTGTGGACCCACCATGTTGGCGATAATACCATAGTCCACACGACGGTCGGGCTTCCCTTTGTAATAAAAGTTGAGCCTCTTGTTCCTGTGCACCATTTTTACGCTCATTGAAGACCAGTGATCGAAAACCAATAAAAAACTCCCTTTTGCCTTTTCGCCACGTGTCGCAGTGCCATTGGTCCAATATTGACCAGTTGACCAGAGTTGACTTTCCTGTTGACTGAACTTTGACCGGACATATCTAGAGCTCCTGATGTCCGTTTGTCGCGTTCTTACAATCGTTGGAAAGCTCTTGAGATGATCTTCTGCATTGAAACCATTTAGGGATGTTTAGGGAAATTTCAAAAATGATCCCCTGATCACACCTCCCCACTGAGAAAAGCTTTTTGTCCCAAAAACCTTCCATACTATCCTGAATTTGAAAAACTTTTCTGCCACCTCGGAAGTGCTGTTGTAGTAGACCCTTGGGTCTCCTCCTCTGCAACCTTCTCACTTCAACAACTCTGGTCCGATCCTGGGACCTGTGGGTTATGGGCCCACGACGCTTCCGCTGCGCCACTTTGATATCTGAAGAAGACCTCCATGCCTCTGCTTTATGATGCTAAGTTTATGAATGAACCTCAATGCTCCTTCTGTGCGGTGCTAAGCTTCTTGATATCTGACAACAAGGATCTTCTTTGACTCTATAACACAGCTCCTGGCTCCAAGTTGATTCCGTAGAATCCAAACTGGTTTGAAGGAACTCCATGTTACGTAGAGCTTTGATTGATCCGATGTCAATGATGAACAATGCCTTGTCCCTTTACAGACCTCAATGCCTCCGATGCATGATGCTAAGCCTCTTTCAAGACCTCGAGCCTCTGATGCACGATGCTAAGTCTCTATAGACCTCAACACCTCCGATGCATGATGTTAAGCCTCTTTCAAGACCTCAAGCCTCCAATGCATGATGCTAAGTCTTTTACAGACCTCAACTCCTCCGATACATGATGCTAAGCCTTTTTCAAGACCTCAAGCCTCCGATGCATGATGCTAAGTCTGTTGATCAGCTACCCTTTGTATGTGTGGTCGCAATGCCTTGACACTGAATGAAGTTTTGAGCTAATACTTTGAGAGCTCCTCTTGTTGACATACAATATTCAGGTACCATTCTGCTGCACGGTCGCAACGCCTCTACACAGAATGAAGTTCCGACCTGATGTCAATGCCAACGATGATTCAGCTACCATTCTGCTACACAGTCACAATGCCTCTACACAGAATGAAGTTTCGAGCTGATATTTTGAGAACTCTACTGTCTGCACAAATGGCAGATCAATCTCCAAGCTTTATATGAGTTAATTCCTATATCCAAGCTGTAACAGGTACTCACATGCTGATTAGGAGATATGTTTGGAGCATTAATCAAATTTTCTAAGTAAGAAAATCCACTGAGTATGGTAAACCTTTCTCTTAGCATTTTCTCACAAAATTTGATCTCCAAACTTAATACTGCATGTGATTCATCAATATGAATTATGCAATATATAATTGAAAAATTGTTGACTTACCCATTTTAAAGGACTTTCACTTTCAGGTATTACCTGGTCTTGGGTTGACTTGTCAACTAGTGGTGGAGTAGAAACTTCCTTTGCCTTTGCAATAGGCCTCCATTCCATCTTTGGCTTGCCATTACCCTGATGGTGAGATGGATGCAGTTTCCAACAATTTTCCACCCGATGCCCATTCCTCTAGCAATGAGCACAAAAATTCCTCTTAATCTCCTTCTTCTGGGATGAGGAACTCTTTCTGCCATTTCTCGACTCTGCATGATGAGATTGGTATTTCTGATTTGCTGTGTTCCTGACAAACGACATCAACTTCTTCATCAGTGTCCTTCTCTTCGAGCATCTGGCCACTGAATGATTATGCAATCCACAAAAAGTACATGGAAAGGAATTTCACATCTTCTGAAAATCATAACCATACTTCTTAATCTTAAAAAGTGGATCAGAAGTTTTATTGTGCTTACGATTATGGTAAGAAACTGGAGGTGGAATCTCATTACCTCTTCGCTGATTTCTCTTACCACATCCTACCTGTGATGACGAAGCACAACTTTCCTGCTCAGAATCTTCTTGCAGGACTAGTGGGGTATTCATTTTGCTTTCAGAAGCTTGTCTCCCGTCAGCATTCTTGGATCATTCTCCAATTTCCATTCCCACACTAGAATAACCCAAACCTGCAAAATGAGGACGATCCTTGACCTGTATTGGGTTAGCAATACCTTGGCCATTTTTCCCAAGGCCTCTTCCATCAAATCCCATTTTATCTAGTAACTTGGATCCAATGCCTCTAGTATGCTTTTCAAACAAACCAAAGACTTCATTACCTGAATCTGAAACCGAATGGGAGGAAGAAGAAGATTCCATTGGTGAACAACTTACAGTGCAGTCATCTTCCGTGGTCACTGCATCTAAAGTTGAAGGTATTTCCTTCCTCTGATCACCACACTATAACCTTGCCAAGAGCTCATCCTTGGTTTGCAGTTCTGATTTCAAATGAGCATTCTCCTCTTCCAAGGAGTAATACATTGATCATAGGAGAGATTTCTCTTCCTGGATCTGGTGATTATAAGCTTCAATCTCTTCGAGCTTCGCCTATTTAGACATCTTGCCCATAGTGCACTTGTACCCTGTTCACACAAGTCGAACCAACTGCACCAATCTTGAAGCAATCACTTTGTTAATCAGATTTACTGAATAACAAATATGGAGCTAAACCAGCTCTGATACCAAACATGATCCTAAAATAATAATATTATTACTACCTGATCTCAGACCCTTGTAGGCTTTAATTATTCGCCGATAATTTACTCCTTTTAAGTAATCAATTTAAAAATAATGCAAGACAATAATGACAATTGCACATAGATTGATTACGGAGTTTGACAATTGCCTACATCTCTAGGTTCATGCTCGAACCATTCCACTAGTCAAAACTTGTAAGTTACAATAGTACTTTCACAAGAAAACCTAATGGAAACTATTTAAACTTGCCTAAAAGAATAACCAGACCTTCAGACGACAAGGGTGAAAAATAACACCCGTCTTCCACCTTCTTGGTGTATAATCTCCTTCGGCTTCGATTGGCCTTCCCGATGCTATCAATGCGATGCTAGCACTCCGGTCGACAATCCAGGATTTGCAAGTAATTGGTGTGGTGCTATGGGCTGACTAGGTAGTTTGAATAACTCCTAGCCACAAATATTTCATCTACTATTGCCTAAAAAAATAGGCCAATAGACAATACTTGTGGACACATCCCACAAATAAGCTTAACAAATAATAAGCTCGTTGGACTAATGTGTGTCCATTACAAAGGACTAGATACCCTATTTATACAATTTTAGGGCCCTCAAATAATGCACTTAACATCATCCTTAGGCTAATATTAGCCTTACCCGTACATAGAAATTGGGATAATATTCGGGTTGCATTTTAAAAAGGAATTAATTCCCATTTTAGCCGATTTGCATTTGATAAGGGATAATATCCCAAATGAGCGGCTAAGGAGAAGTGGGGCGGTTTGCTCATTTAAGTGGGATATCCCACATTTGGCGCCATTAAATTTGGGTAAGGTTTAATAAACCCTACTCTCACCATTTTGCACGTGGAAACATCCACGCATAGCTTTAAGCCCAACAACCGCTTCACCACCTTGATCACCACGCATACCATTAAACATGCTCCCTTCCACGTGCTTAACATAGCATTTGGCATGTTGGCGGTTTATACTAATGTATAAACATGGTGTGTGTGTGTGTGTGTGTGTGTGTGTGTGTGTGTGTGTGTGTGTGTGTGTGTGTGTGTGTGTATGTGTGGCATTTGGAAAGTGGACTTATCAAGTAAATATAATGTCGACCCATGTAATGTGGTATGAAATTAATTAACTCGATCAATAGTATATATTCCACTTGTTGTCTCCCGATAGGAAAATCGAGTGAATTCGACGAGTGGTGGCAAGCCACGTGGTGGCTTGTGGACCCACCATGTTGGCGATAATACCATAGTCCACACAGCGGTCGGGCTCACATGCTCCCTTCCACGTGCTTAACATAGAATTTGGCATGTTGGCGGTTTATACTAATGTACACAAAACATATATATATATATATATATATATATGTGGCATTTGGAAAGTGGACTTACCAAGTAAATATAATTTCGACCCATGTAATGTGGTATGAAATTAATTAACTCGATCAATAGTATATATTCCACTTGTCGTCTCCCGATAGGAAAATCAAGCGAATTCGACGAGTGGTGGCAAGCCACGTGGTGGCTTGTGGACCCACCACGTTGGCGATAATACCATAGTCCACACAGCGGTCAGGCTCCCCTCCGTAATAAAAGTTGATCCTCTTGTTCCCGTGCACCATTTTTACACTTGTCGAAGACCAGTGATAGAAAACCAATAAACAACTCCCTTTTGCCTTTTTTCCACGTGTCGCAGTGCCATTGGTCCAATATTGACCAGTTGACCAGAGTTGACTTTTCCATTGACTGAACTTTGACCGGACATATCTAGAGCTCTCGATGTCCGTTTGTTGCGTTCTTACAGTCGTTGGAAAGCTCTCGAGATGATCTTCTGCACTTAAACCATTTAGGGATGTTTATGGAACTTTAAAAATTATCCCCTGATCACTCTATGGTAAAGGTAACAAAGAACATTTGATACAATGTGCCATATAAATTCTGCTCAACTCACGTGTGTGCTAAATCTGCGAGCGTACTCTTCTTCTAGATAATCTAACCACTCTTTAATATTGGCCAAGGTTAACCTATACATCTTCATCATGCAACATCCTGAAAAAAAACTAAGAAAGAGGCCCTAGCAATGGAACCAATGATGTAGCCTAGAATATACCCACAAATCCCGAGGTGCACCAACACATCACTCAAATTGAACTAAGTGCTCACCCAAAGCACGCAAGGGTACTAGGTCCCTCTTTAGAGATGCTTATTTATAATGTTAGTATGATTGAGTATATATACATATATATATATCCATAGCAGATAATCTATTACTCCACATCGCATAAACCAGATCTAGATCTAAACCATATGAAATATTGACTAAACAATGAATATAATGAGATTTACCATGCAAGAACCATATTTAGTCATATCTAACACCAATATCTAGACAATATGATCCATTATATTAAGTAATGTAAAACATAGAAGCTTCATATATCATAATAATGTCACTATGAGTCATGCGAGCATACAAACCAACAATATAACTCTACAATCAAATGGTATATCCAAACTGTGAAAATCAATAAATATATATAGGGGTGGTGACTTGTCCTTCACCACCCATGCACCTTTCAAAAATAGGCTACATGCTAATAATAGCCATGCACCTTTACAAGAGAATATAAAATCATCCAAGTGCTAATAATAGATCTTCTAAAGTTAACTCTAAGTACAAATCCTATTAATAGCTCAAAATTTTGCATGGTGCTCAATTTTTCACATTCCCAAATTAAATTTGTGTGGTCTGCAATTCTTCATCTCATCACATTCTTAGTACTCCAAGTCTAAAAATAACCTTGACCTACAAAAATAGCTAAGTCTCATTTCCAACCTGTTTCTGAGCGCGCCCCTGTTCTAATATACATCCATACCTTCATGCGTGCCTTTTTCCTACGCACCCAATCCTTATGTATTTTCATCCTTGAGCTATATTTCATCTGCTCAACATGAAGTGAAAGCATGTGGTATGTGAAATTACATACTTATAGGGTATGCAAAAAATGGATTTAGCGATTAACTAAAATGGGGGGTTTAGGTAGTTTATCTAAACTAGGAACAACAATAAATAAAAGTAGTAAATAAATATTAGAAAGTGACCCAAGAAACTAGGCTAATGAAAAAAGAAACCCTAATATGCAAACAAGGGTTGGAAGGAGCTTAGCTGATTCAACGAACTTGTTGGACTGTGTCGCAGAGCTAGTTGGAGGAACAGGAGGAGGAAACAACTATGTCGTGGTCTAGAAAATTTTAGATCCAGGTAATTTGAGTGGACTAGGGCACATGTGGGCACCTTGGTTTGAGATATCTATAACCTTCCTCTGAGATGTCGTTTGATGGTTTCCTGCCTCCGCTTCCTGTCACACTAGCTTTGTTGGACTACGCAATATGTTGCTGGAAATCTGAAATTAAGATGAAACCTGCAAAACCCAAATATGAGCATCAAACCCCTAAAAAAAGAAAGATGCATATGAAAGGGTAGGACTATCTTTAGTTGCTACAATGGTGGACTTATTAAGTGAGTGTTGCACTACATCTCAAAATCAATCAAGTTTTATATGCAAGTGTGTGAAATCATACCCTAGGTGCTCTTATGTTAGTCGCACTTTGTGAAAGTAGCAAGCAATAACTATGTGTAGAAAATGTAATAGAATGGTGGATGGAATAGAATAAACTTCCCCATATGCTTGTGTGATGTAGATGAACCAACCTTATGCCTTGTGATGGAGCTAGATGGCTACAAATGAGCTCTAGATGTCTTAGATAGATGCAACTCTAGGTGGATCATAGTGGTGAATAGTGCTTGGTCCCTCATTATGGTTTCATAACTTTATATTTATATGGTTCTCTTGTTCTAATTTTTTAATTAACCCCAAAAAGGCCAACCATAAAAAATAAAATGTTCAAATGACTAGAAAGTGGCGGGAAAGAGGGAAAAGGATCAGGGCGCCACGACTGGGACACCTGTCAGTGCCTCAGTCAAGGCTAAAATGATGGAAAACACTGAAAACATACTGAGCAAGTATGTGCTAAAGGTTGGTAATGACGAAAAAGAAACAAAGAAAAATGTCTAAAAGATGGGGGTTAATTAGTACTTTTTTCACTCAAAAACCATATGAATAGTAGTATGAGACCAAGACTAAATAATGTCTAAAGTGCATGATTTTGTGTCTAAATTTTCTCCCACTTTATGTTGGTGAGTAGAATTCTCGGTAACATAAAGTAGATAGAGATGCATACTTGATGTCCATGAAGATTGAAGTAGAAAACACGCCGAAAGACTAGAAAAATCGTGGAATGACAAAAGGATGATGGAGTGTGGAAACTAAAGATATAAAATTCAAAAAAAGTGATGAGAGTTAACCTAGGGTGGAAATGCGTGTGTAATTACTAATGTGTGTGATGTACCTGTATGATTAGTATGGTGTGTGCTACCACAAATTGTTGTTGTTATTGCCCTCATTGGTGTAGTTATTATTGACTACTTACTTCTCATACAGTTGGACCTGCAAGGAGATGAGGATCAAGAAGTCAAATATGCATGTATATATGTAAAAGATGCATGTATATGTATGTAAGAGTATGTAAATTTAAAATACTCAAATGAAAAATGGAACATGTGCACCCTATCCATGATGAGAGAAGGGTGTAGAAAGAGGATATCCTATCCTGATTTTTTTGGGTGATCCAATGCCATAGGCCGAAGAAGTATAGGGAAGAATTCAACTATATCCTCCAAACTTTAACTACTTCCCTGGACATCTATAAAGAGATCTTTGTACTTCCTAGTTTTTTGGGTGATCTGATGCCACTGGTTAAAGTAGTGTAGAGAGTAATTCTGTTGTATCCTATAACCTATAATTTCTCCCTAGAATGCTAAGGACAACGGTCTCCTGTAAAATTCATTGTGTACGGGGTTTGTAGACTAGTCTAAACCCACTTGTTGTATAATTCACAATGCCAAGGGTGAAAAATGAACTAAACTAAACCGGTGTAGAAGTGTTGTATATTATGTAAATCCTGAAATAAAATGAAAGATGGATGATAAGAGTTGTGTGCCCCCCAATTTAATAGAGTTGTATGCAGTGAGGTTCATTTAGTATGCCCCCTTAATAGTAAAAAATGAACTGTAAATGAGAGTGCGTCATCGGGAAATGGTCAAAGTATGTGTTGTTTGTAACATGTTGTGATGAGTGTATGTGTGTGTTGATGAGATGCGACCTATAAATGATGTGCACGTGACCCTTATAGTAGAAGCATATATCATGACAATATGATCGAAAGAGTGATGATGTAGCCTAAAGCGTATATCACTACAAGATCAATAGAGGGAGTGGTGATGTAGCCTAAAGCGCAAATCAATACAAAATGGAGTAGGTGACCATTTATCCTATAGTGTATGTCACTAAGCTAGGAATATCACATGATATAAGGTCAAGTGAGGAACATGTGTGTATGTTAAGCTCCATTTGATTGGTAAACTCTCAATAGTCAAGTATGGACCGAGGAACTAGAGAGTGTCATAGGGTAATGAGTGTAGGCGCGTACAAGTAGATGTGTATAGTATGTGTGATGATAATAGCCAACCATATGATGTACATTGAATAGTATGCAATGTGATGTGTGTAGATATATTGGTAGTGTGAAGATGTGTGTTATGTAGTATGTAGAATGAGTAGGATGTAATCCTAGACTCATAGATAATAGGGGTAGGACAGTTGTATGATGAAGAATGATATGATATATAGATGTGAAAATGTCGCAATGATGAAATAGGGTAGACTAAATGTAAATTTTATGATGTAATATGTAAGACATATGATGTAAGACATGTGAAGAGACGCAATTTATAATACATATTATGTAGTGTGTGGGGTTCATGTATATTAATCCCTCAATAGTCGAGTGTGAACCGAAGGATAAGAGTGTGTCATCAGGTAATGACAATGATAGAACGTGTGATGAGTATGTCTAGGCTAGGAAAGTGATGTATGATAATGTAAAGATGATAGATATGCTAATGCTAATATAGTAGGGGGAATGTATTAGATGTTATGCCCCCCAAGTATGCAAGATTAGAAATCCATCATGTAATTTCATCTAAGAGATCGTCAATTTTAGGGTCATATTCAAATGGATAAGAATTAGTTACTTGATAAACAAAAGTATCTGGTTGATCATGTAATGAGCCATTGAGGCATAAGTTATACATACCCATGGCATATTCTTCATAGGTGAATGGAGGAAGTGGACAACCGTGTGCATACCAATGAGTGTGATTTTGCATATAACTAAAAAAAGAAGTATTGCAAATAAATACCCGGCCAAAAGGCATAGGGAGAGAGATGTCTTTGTGGTCAAGATCAAGAGTTACCCTAATGTAATCAATCCATGTTTTCCCTAATATAAGTGGTGCAGATCGAGGATCACATGCAAGGAATACCATGAGGTGAAATACATGAATACCATAAGTAGAAATGATGCGAAAAAATCCATAATAAAGGTGAGAACCATATAATGTGGGATATAGGTCCTCAAAAGCAAAGCCTAGTTGAAATAAACCCTCATGTGTGCATATAGTGTCATCACAAGTAGGATCAAATGGAATATGTTCCCAATATGAACCATTCATGAAAATCATGTAATTAAATGATGGGTGTGCTAGTGGAGGTGATACATGTGAAGGTGTAGGTGATATAGCGATGTTCATAGAATGGATAGGCCCCTGATAATGAATCATAGTAGTAGTAGTAGGTGGTGGAGGAGAAACTACATATATCACAAAAATGGCACATTCAAATGGTGGCAAGTGAGGTGGTTCATCCATAGGTTGAGGATCATTTTTAGTGTTAGTATGTTGAATAGGAAGACTAGTATTTGGATCATGATCAAAGTATTGGAATGGGTCGCGGTCATGAAGAACTATATATTCAATGCCTTCATGGAGGAATTTAATGCAATGGTGCACAGTAGAGGTGACAGCTTGCATGGCATGAAGCCATGGTCTACCTAGTAAATAGTTATAGGAAATTGGGAAATCAATGATAAAAAACATAGTGGGGATAGTTTTAGGCCCTACAGTGATAAGGAGTGTATTGCGACTAACACATGGACAAATAAAACCATCATAAACACGAAGTGAAAGACAAGATGAACTAACATCTCAAGTTGAAAGACTGAGGTGTTGAAGGAATGACATAGGACATAGGTTGAGCTCATACCTGTTATCAATTAAAGTACGCTTAATACCCATATTGAGAATGTGAATCATAATTGCAAGGGTGGGTCATTATAAAAAGTGTTGAAATCATCGAGAAGATGACATTTAAATGATAAATGTTGAGAGAATCCATGTACAAAATTTTTATACATTGATTCAAGATACATATCAACATGAATGTGGGTAGTAGCTAGAAGATATTGGACTCTATACCTTACATCAGGATGGACACATAAATAATTATTGATTGATATATTCATAAAGAGTAGGCTCTATGATGATAGAGAGTGAGGATCCTATAGGCATGAAGATGGAGTACGGGCTCACCAAAATGATTAACTAAAATGGGGGATTTATGTAGTTAATATAAACTAGGAACAATAAAAAATAACAATAAATAAAAGTAGTAAATAAATATTAGAAAGTGACCCAAACAACTAGGCTAATGAAAATAGAAACCCTAATATGAAAAGAAGGGTTGGGAGGATCTTAGCTGATTTTGTGAACTTGTTGGACTATGTCACAGAACTGGCAGGAGAAATAGGAAGAGGAAATGACTATGTCAAGGTCCAGAAACTTGTAGATCTAGGAAATCTGAGTAGACTGGGGTGCTTGGATAGGTGCAGAGGTGCTTGTGGGAACCTTGGTCTAAGATTGAAAAAACTTTGTAACCTTCCTCTGAGTTGTCACTTTATGTTTTCCTACCTTTTCTTCCTATTGCACTAGCTTCGCTGGACTACGCATTATGTTGCTGGAAATCTGAAATGAAGATGAGACTTGAAAAGCCCCAAGACGAGCATTAAACCCCTAAAAAAAGAAAGATGCATATGAAGGGGTCCGACTATCCTTACCTTCCACATTTTTGGACTTACTAACTGAGCACTGCACTATATCTTAGACCTGATGTAGTTCTATGTGCAAGTGTGTGTAATCATGGCCTAGGTGCTTGTGTCAGTCACACTTTGTAAAAGTAGCGAGTAATAACTATGTGTAGAAAATGTAATAGAATGGTGGATGGAATAGAATAAACTTGCCTCTTATGCTTGTGTGATGCATATGAACCATCCTTGTGCCTTGTAATGGAGCTAGATGGATGCAAATGAGCTCGAGATGCCTTAGATGGATGCATCTCTAGGTGGATGATAGTAGTGACTAGTGCTTGGTCCATCATTATGGTTTTATAACTTTATATTTATATGGCTCTCTTGTTTTAATTTCATAATTAACCATGAAAAGGCTAACCACAAGAAATATTAAATGTTCAAACAACTAGAAAGTTCCCAAAAAGTGGCGGGAAAGAGGGAAAAGGATTAGGGCACCCCGACTTGAACCGGGGCGCCTATTGGTGCCCTAGTCAAGGATAAAATGATAGAAAATGATGAAAACATACTGGGCAAGTATGTTTTTAAGGTTGAAAATGATGAAAGAAAGCAAAGTAAAATGTCCAAAAGATGGGGATTAATTAGTAATTTCTTCACTCAAAAACCATATGAATAGTAGTATGAGACATGGACTAAATAATGTTTAAAGTGTATGATTTTGTGTCTACATTTAACATGAAACCATTCATGTTTAGTGGATGTGGTAAATTATTTAAAGGAATTACAACAAAAAATGATCATTAAGTTTGCATGGTTAACGTTCTTGGTCGTGCTACTTTTATGGAGGAAACTCTAAACCCTACCATCAAAATGCCAAGTATGCATGTTCTTGTTGAATATATTTGTTTTTTTTTCATCATAGTCTAATCCTATACAAAACTAGGAGGTTTAGAACAATGTATGGACACCAATAAAATCATATTAGAAAGTGGGTATTTTTCAAATGTTGTAATTGTAAATGTAGTAGTATACAAATACACAAAATGTGGAATCATACACAAGGCACATGATTCATTCAAAAACATGACACAAAGAGATATGGTCCAATGGAATGACATAATTGTAGGGTATGCACGTATTAGATTTTGTAAAGATGCTCTCAAAATTTTTAAATCAATGTATCCCCTAACCGTCTAAGCTTCATTTTCATTTCATTAACATGTAACCATGCACATTTACTAGAAAATAACTATCATGAATCCATGTCATTTCATATGGATGTTTTGTGTAGAGTAATTGTAGTCTATTATGCTTATGCTAACTTTTTCATTTGGGGTATAATTACACATATAAGATTATGTATGAAAATTCATATATTCTCATATGTTTTTTCTCATTTTATGGTTAGAAATTTATATGGTTCTTTATGTTCCATTTCTTGGAGAGCTTATATGTTTTTAAACTTAGTATCTCTTTCAAATATTATTTGATTTAAATTTGTATGCTTCAACTTTAAATAAATTATAAACACTAATATATGAAAATCTGGGTCTCAATAACATCATTAATGTCATGGTTACTAGGTTTTTCCTCCTTCCAGATATCTCCCCCACACTCTACTCCCCATTAGAGGTCTACATCATCCTCATACCCCTACCTCTTCCTGATTGAGTAATAAAAAATCCTCCACCCCACATAAAAATACAATAAAAATAAATGTACCCCCTCCTCTAGTAACCACACCCCCTCTTATGACATTTAGAATTTTCAGTTTTATTTAAGATAACATTATGGAAAACACCCCTTCTTCTGACAACCCTCTTCCTCTCCAAATAACATTTCACAACCCTAACGTAAACACTAAATGAAAGATACATTTCCCTCAGACCTCTCTTTGGTTTTGTAACTACCTTGGATTTTATAGAGTTCCCTCAAATTTATCTCCCTCTTCAATCACAAGCCTCTATGTACAAATATGATTAAATCACAAGCCTCTTCATTATTCATGTACAAATTGTGATTCAATCACAAAAACCCTCCCATCAATCTTGAAAATGAAAAAAATAATATGCAATGAAGTTTAGAAGTAAAATATGTGGCCATTTTTTTCAATTTTGAATTTTGTTAAAGTTTGTGTTCAATATGTCTCTAGCCTGAAGTTGGTATAGTCAACCTAATGTCAAGCTAGAGAACATCGATGTAGTTTCAGGCTACATTTTTTTAATTATGTCACAAAACTATATTTTTATTTTATTTGAAATTATTCTTTATTTTTATGGCCATATGATAATAATTAGAAACCTTAAAATGTGATTATTACTCTTATGGGCTTCTTTTTTAGTTGTTGTGTGGATGTGTTTTCTTGGAGCAAGAGAGAAGGGATTATAATCAATCGACCACTTGGAGATGGTTGAGATATCATCTATTTGTGGTTTTGTAAACCAATCTTTCTCAACATACTCCCCATTTGTACAAAATTGGGAGGTTTCAAACAATGTATGAACACCTATCGAAGCATGATGGAAATTTGTTTTTTTTTTCAAATGTCATAGTTAAAAATTCCCGGTTTGTATGTACACAAAATTTGTAATCATACACAAGGCACCTGATATATTCAAATGAAAAGAACATATGTGGTACCATTAAATACCAAACCTACAAATTATGTAAAAAATAGAGTTAGCATGAAACCATGCATGTTTAGTGGATGCGGGTGGTGAAAATTATTGGAATTACACCCAAAAATTATCATTATGTTTGTATAGTCTACATTATTCCTTGTGTTTCCTTTTTGGAGGAAAATCTAAAACATAATACCAAAATTACAACTAAAACTATGTATGTTGCATGAATGTGTCTATTTTTCATCATGTTCTTGTAAAATTGGGAGGTTTCAATCAAGTGATGGACAAAAATTGAAGCATAATGGAAATTAGGTATTTTTTACATGTCATAGTTGTAAATGCCCTAGTATATATGTATACAAAATGTGGAATCATACACAAGGCACATGAGATATTTTTTTAAATGACACAAATAGATGTGGGCCCATGGAATTCCATACTAGTGGGATGCACCAAGTCACTTATTTAAATTTTGTATATGGAAATATTGTGTATAATTGTGTTCCACTAGATATATGCATTGAGAGCCAATAGAATTTCAAAATAACACATAAATGGATAATGTTGATTTTATGACAATTTTGAGACAAATTTTACCAAGTTATCCCATGACTGTAGATTAATATTACAATTCTTGAAATATATATTTTAAAAAACCACCTCTTGACTATTACAATAAAAATTTCATTTAATGTATAAGGGATTTGTTTGCGTGAATTAGACCAAAACATTCTTAATACACCTGAATGTTATAGGTTGATGTGTGTTAGAGATTAGTTGTCCCCATTCACACCAACCAATCCCTAATACAAACCAAAGTGGCCCTTTGATGTGTATAAGGGATCGATCGGCATGAAAGGGGCTAATAAAGACATAATGCACATGGAAAAATTACATAAGGTTGTATTCAAGCTTGGTTGTCATTATTAATGCCAACTGAGGCCTACTATACATGATGTGGTCCACTTTTATGTGTATCCAGGCCAATATGGCACCATTCACCCCAATTTAGCATTTGCACACATTTAGTCCTTTTATATCTTTAGCATGTAGGGGTTCGAAACATTACGTTTCAATGTCCCACTCAACTAAATCCTCTATCTGTTGCGCGAGGCAATCAAATAGGATGTAAAAACCCTTGCTAACAATAAGTTGTCACATTGTGTTAGGAAATAAGGGATAGAATATGTAGAACAATCCCGTACAAAATTGTAATAGGAGAAACCAAAATGCAGAAAAATAACACAAATCTGATAATAAAAGTGGAAAAAATAAAAGAACACGATACAGAGACACTATTTAATGTGGTTCACAAAATTTGGGCTACATCCACCAAGAATCACTTTCTTATATTTTATTACAAGCCACCTCTTTCTCTCAATACAATACCCAGATCTATGGAGATGTGCTCAACAAACTCTCTTGAGTTCACACATGAACTCACACCTCTACAATATTACAGTTCCACTACCATATCCACAAAATCACATCAATAAAAAATTTCTTAAGTATTTTTACAATACCGTGGGTATCAAAACCGTGGGCCAAAACCGTCCCATAAAGATATGGGTCAAAACTGTGGAGAATATACAATACTTTTAGTGTATAATTTTTTAACACTTCCACACATGAAAACATGTTACACAACAAAACAATCTCCCACTTAGAGACTAGTTTTCATCTAAGAAAGCTTCTCAATCCTTCACTTTCATCTTTCAAGACCAACCAAAGTTGAACATAGCTTCATTTTCTCCCTTGTTACCACCTTGGTCACCATGTCTACAAGATTTTGAATGGTATGAATCTTCTCCAACTTCAAATTCTCTTCCACCACAAATGTCCTAATGAAATGTTACCTTAACTATATATGATTCATCCTAGAGTGGAAATAAAGTTTCTTATCTAGGTGTATAGCACTCTGAGTATCACTATACAACTTCTCTTCCTCTTTCTTATGCCCCAAATCCTTAAGAAATTTATGTAACCAAAGCATCTCTTTACTTTCCTCCACTTAGCAACATACTTGACCTCTGTGGTTTACAAAGCCACAAGCTTATATAGTCATGAAATCCACCTCACTGTTGTCCCACCTACAGTGAAAATATAACATGTCATGCTCTTCTTGCTGTCTACATATCCAACCATGTCTAATTCTACATAACCACGCAAAGTGGTGTCCAATCCACTATAGCATAATATTGTCCCCATGGTACCTATCAAGTACCGAAGGATCCACTTTATTGTTTTCCAGTGATCTTTATCTAGATCACTCATAGATATACTCACTTCTCCCAGTGCATACGCAATATCAGGCCTATCACACACCATGACATGTAACATCAAACTGCCAACCGCTGATGAGTAAGGTACCCTGGACATTTGGTTTCTCTCCAGATCTGTCTTGGGACACAAATCCTTTGATAACTTGAAATGACCTACAAAGGAGTATCAACTGGTTTACCATCCTGCATATTAAACCTCTCTAAGATATTCTTAATTTACTCTTCCCGAGATAAATTCATCTTTCATTCCTTTTTATCTCAACATATCCTTATTCCAAGGTTTTTTTTGCCTACCCCCAAATCCTTCATAATTAAGGAGTCACTTAGCTTCTTCTTGAGTACTTTTATTTCCTACATGTTTTTTCCTGCAACCAACATGTCATCTACATACAAGAACAAAATAATATAAATTCCATCCTAAAATTTCTTTACATACACACAATGGTCATAATGGTATCAAATATAACATTGCTCCATCATGAAGCCATCAAATTTCTTATACCATTGACGTGGATCTTGTTTCAGGATATATAAGCTCTTCTTTAGTTTGTACACCATCTCCTCTTTACCTTTGACCTCAAAGCCCTCTGGTTCTTGCATATATAGATCCTCCTCTAAATCACCATGGAGAAATGTAATCTTTATATCTATCTTCTCTAAGTGTAAGTCTTCTATTGCTACTGTTCCAATAACAATTCTAATAGAAATCATTTTTACTACATGAGAAAAAATCTCATAAAAATTTATACTTTTTTTCTGTGTAAATCCCTTAACCACCAACTGGGTATTTTATTTTCTTACCTCCTTCTTCCTCTTTCACTTTGTACACCCACTTATTTTGTAATGCTCTTTTTCCTTTAGTAGCTTCACCCAATCCCAAGTATGGTTCTTCATGAGATACTGATTATCCTCATATATTGCTTACTCACACTTCTTCTTGGCATCTACCTGCATTGTTTCATCAAATCTCTTTGGCTCTCCACTGTCAGTGAGTAATAAATAATTGAGACGAGAAAACGTTCATGTTATCTTCTTACCCTAGATGACCTAATTATAGGAGTTTTGGGTTCCTGTTGAGTAGGTTACTGAAGTGATTCATGTGCCACATTCCCATCCAAAAGATCCTCTACCAATGTATATTATTTCTTGGATTCTTCCATGTTTTCTTGCAAACGTTGCCTATACATAACTTTCTCATTAAAGACCACATCCCTAGATCGAATGATTTTCTTGTCCTTAATACTTGAACATTTATATACAAATTCATCACCACCATAACCAATGAAATTGCATTTATCTGATTTAGCCTCTAATTTGGTCCTATCATCCTTGTTAATATGGAAAAATACTTCACACCTAAAGACTCTAAGAAATGAGTAATCAAATTTCTTACCAGACCAAACCTCCTCAGGTATGCCTCTATCCAAGGCACTTGAGGGTCATCTATTTATCAAGTACACATTTGTGCTCACTACTTCTACCCAAAAATAAATAGGCAATCCCGCATGTAACCTCATGCTCCTAGCTCGTTCCATTATTGTCCTATTCATCCTTTATGACACCTCATTCTCTTACGGAGTTCCTAGAATCGTCTTTTGCCTACAGATTCCATTCTTAAAGCAATAATCATCAAAATCATTTTTGTAATACTCTCCTCCTTTATTTGACCTGAGAGATTTCAACATGATACCTATTTCATCCTCTACTAAGGCTTTCCGTTTTAAAAAAGTGTCAAATACATCAAATTTATTTCTAAAATAGTATACCCAAAATTTTCTTGTTGCATCATCAATAAAAGTTACATAATAATATGAGCCCCCAAGAGATGATATTTGAGTCAGCCCCCACACATCATAATGTAATAGCTCTAACTTTCTGTCTTTCTTAATAGGTCTAACCACGAGAAACTTACTCACTTCTAATTCCCATATACGCATTTTCACATAAATCCAAACCTGCTTTTGTATAACTAGGAGAATTTTTCTTTATGATCTTCATGTTCTTATGGCTCATATGACCAAGCCTATAGTGCCACAATGTTGTATTTGCATTTGAATCTAAAATATTACAAGAATTATTACTATCGGTGGTTAAATTCAAGGTAACAAACTTCTTACCTCTTGCCACCACAAGATAACCCTTGGTAACCTTCAAAGAGTATGTTGTAAATGTCACAGTACAACCATCATTTTCCAACTGCCTTACCAATACCAAGTTTCATGTTAATGTAAGCACATGTCTAATATCATTCAATATTCATGTGTTCCCATTCTACATCTTAACCTGAACACAACCTTTTACAACTATGTTGTAAGACTCATCATCACCAAGATAATCATGCCCAAAATCCCCTTGAACATAATCAACAAAATAATGCCTATGTGGAGTAGCATGGAAAGAATCCCCCGAATCTAAAACCCAATATTCAATAATATTATCCAAAGAGATAATATAAACATCCTAATAGACATTACATGTTGCCACATTCACCTCATTTTTTCTTCATGTTGTTTGGTCTTGTCCCTAAAATCCCAACAATCCTTCTTTGCATGTCCAAGCTTTCCACGGCACTAGCATACCATCTTGATTTTAAAAGGGAAAAAACAGATTTAGGTAAGAATAATTATGCTATATTACTTCATGTTAAACATCCAAGTCTCATAAAAACATTATATAGGTGTTGTATCTCCTACAAATAAGGATATTAGTTTACCAACACGTTATTAACTCCTAACAAATCTCTATTACAAGTGTGTTATTACTCACGTCAAAAATCACTCTCCAAAATATCTAACTTAATTATTTACTAAATGAAATTGAGAACTAATAAATATGAATTCCCAAAATTCCCCCCATTAGTGAAAACATGGGAAGAAAACACATCTCAAGATTTGGGAACAGAATCATATGTTCTGCATAATGTTGGCTTAGATCTTGCAACACATGACTAATCTACTTCACCATAGTGAATCCATTACCGGATGAACACACTTCCACCAATTCACCTACATACACAAACTCAATAGTTCCCACTTTCACTTCTAGTGAATTATCTTTCACCAGCTGATCGATGTTAGAAGTAAGACAGTTGAAGAATCTCAGTAGTCAAAGAATCACTCTAGTTCAACTACCCTCCTATACAACTATTCTTAGATTCCAAAATTCTCATTCTCCTCGTTTCAATCATAATAGGAGAAGGAAACCACACACCATTTTATCCTGCACACACCACATAACTGAAAAATAGATTCAACCATACAAACATGTGTTCCTATTGTTGGTGACTGACGAGAGGAATTGATCTACCTCCATCCTCTGTTGCCTCCAAACTCCATTACATGAGTTTCTTACTCAACCGATGAATACATGATGCTCAATGATTTCCACATTGGGTTTATTTATATAACTTCCCCCCTCCCACAATGTGAAATAGTTTATTTTCGAGGATGTTAGGTTACACCGAAAAATGCATCCGTAGGGTAATTTTTTTTCAACCTTTGAAAAAATACTACACATGATTGATGACTCAATTTGACATTGACTAAACAAAAATCGACTTGACAAGATTGAAAAATGATTTGATAACTTTTACAATATGCAACTCAAATGAACTACAGTAACGAACATAAAAATGAATCTTTTTTTAATGATACAATGCGATAATGACAAAGAGTCAATGGAATGACCAATAGAAAAAACAAGACTTAATGACACTTTTAGGATGATAAACACTCAAAATTCAAATGATATTGACAATATGACCACTAAAAACTATGACAAAAAAAATAAAACTACTATATTGGGAAATTTTTAATGGACTCAAAGAATACTACAAATTGATAAACTTTAATTGGTAAGAATTATAACCAATAAACATAAAATGAAACTGAGTATTAAAAAAACTAAACTACAGGTAAATATATGTAGAATTTCGGGACTGTATGGAGAACATGACGAATCATAAAGACATAAAATGAACATGAGATGATAGGCATGGGTGAGTCAGGAGGGTACCCAAGAAGAAATAAAGTAGAGTCTGGTCATGTATGTATGTACTTGTAGAAAATATATTTGAACAAAGAACAAAACACTGTAAGAAATCAAATGCAAATATCATGTAATTTAATGCAATAAAAAATATATATTACAAGTGTGTTGTTACTCATGTAACAACTCACTCTCTCTTTATGGGAAAGATCATCATCGAAGGTGAATCAACGAATATTATCAACATTCTCACTAAATCCTTAAATCCTAGTTGGACCATCATGGATTTCATTAATGAAGCTCATAACTTATGTAATGGTCTTAACATCATTTTCAAGCATGTGTACAGGGAAGGGAACAAATATGTGGATTTGTTTACAAATATTGGAGTTTTTAGTAATGATTACAAAGAGTGGCATGATATCAATGACACTCCTGCCGAAGTTAGAAACATCATTTCAAATGAAACAAAATCACTCATTAGTACACCTCATCTGATAGTGTAAACATGTTGGAAATCCTAAAGCTAGATCTCAATGGAATTTTAGGCATGCCTGAATTTATTCTTCCATGTTCTTAAAAATTGATCACACTAAATATTTCAGGGAGAAAGAAGTGGATTTTATTTCTGCTTCACATAGGAATACATGCTATCTAAGGGCTGTTGCGAAGTCTATTATTCACATATTTCAGTTCAATTCTACAAATTCTTAGAGGTTTTTCAGAATGGGTGGTGCCCTTTACCATGTGGAACCTAAATTTGATCCCCAATGGAAGGAAAAAATTGAGCTTTGGGAGACCATCAATATGAAGGGCTTCACTAATTTCATCCAATGCATAAAAGGGCATCAATAGTATATATCCGTACAATTTGTGGTAAATTGGAAAGACTGTAATGTCTCCTTTGGAGATAAGATATTTCAAATCACTGAGGAATTCATCTCTTTTATTACCAGTCTAAGCATGGAAAGGAATATTTTTTTCAGGAACAAAATGGATAAGGAAGTAGAAGAAAAGCTAGTTTTGGATGATGGAGAAATGCTCAACATCAAAAAGGAGGGAATTCTGGTTTATTATATCCCACAGCCATATGATGAGGTGACAAGGATGATGGTACATTATGTCACTTTATAAAGGATATTCTCCACTTTTCTACAGTATCATCTGGTCTTTCTCAACCAATTCAGGTGTGAGGTGAAGGTAAGCCTCTCCTAGTACATTCTGAATTCAATGAAAAACTCCATTCTTGAATTTTAGGGCCATAAGAGGACTATCCCTCTCCATCAGGGTGTCATATATATCATTAGTTAATACCTATCTAGTGTTGTTTATAATGACCCATGTCCTGCTATGATTTCTCCCCTCCCTAAGCAAACCCCTATATGTTCTAAAAATCCCATATACAGAGATGTTGTCTTAGAGCCACTCCCAAAAACGGTTCTTTGTAGTAGTAGTAAAGCTAAGGAAGTTGTGGGCTCTGATACGAAGAGTGAAGAAATTATGGTATATGATAGCCCCCCCTCTGTTTTCCTCGATATTGATGTTGGAAACAGATTGGAAAATAAATTTAACATGCAAGTTAATGTGGTTAAAACCATTGAAGAAAATGTAGATTTCTTGCTTAAGTAGACTATTAAAGAGCAAGGATCAAACCCCAATGCAAACCTCAAAGATGAAATTTGTACTTTGGAAACCAAGTTCAAGACTTTAGAGGAAAAATACAACAATTTCTTGGTTATGCACAATTCTATAATGGAATTTATGTAGGTACACATCTGAAAAATTTGTGACTCCAGTGGCATCTCAAACACGGCTAGGAAGAATGGAAAGATTACAAGAAAGTTCAACGCTACAAACTAGGATCCCACCATCGCCATTTCCCTGAAACTCTACCAAGATTTCGGTGGCTTTCAAAGTTTTTAGCAAGTCTGTTGGTTAATGTTGTTAGTTCCTTGTTCTCGGTGCAACAATTTTTTTGTTATTTGTATAGCTGAAATTTTTCTATTGATTTGTTGTTTCTGGGTTCTTTGTAGGCAGTTGGTCCCTGTCTTTTCTTTTTACTACTTTTCCCTCTTTTTTTGGGGTGTGGACTCCACAGATTAAGAAACCATACTTTTTTACTTTGCTTATCTTGGTTGTTAAGCCTTTTGTTGTAAACTTGGGTAAGGTCCCACCAAAACCTTTTACCAATAATAAAAAAACAACTCACTCTCCAAAATATCTATGTAACTTAATTATTTACTAACCGAAATGGAGCACTAATAAATATGAATTCCTAACAACCTTTATAATTTGACCTTGCTCGATCTTTTGATTTTCTACGGCTTCCTCTATTCTTCTTGTTAGGATAAAATATTATTATTATCCTAATTAATTATGCATTATATAATTTATTATATAATTATTGTTATTAATTAAATAATGTTGTTATTTGGTTTTATTAACTATATTATCTGTTTTATTCAAAACATCACGGATGATGTTATATTGTTTTAACAATATAATTGTTTGATTGTATTTTTGTGCTTCCTAGATGTATTATGGAAGCTATTGTAATTTTGGTTGTACCTGTGTAACCTTTCTTTTGTTTGGACATGATTATACATTGCCTATAAATATTGCAGTCCTACTATTGTGAATTGATTGATTGAGTTTAATAAATATTATTAGGCTTCCGCCCCTATTTCTCAATCTACATTTGGTACCAGAGTGAGAATCTGGCCTATGAAGCAACAAAGGGTTGAAGAGAGGTTGTAGTAGGAAGAGAAGAGTCTTGGAGAAGAATTTGCTTTCCTGGAGAGCTTGTGTTGCCTCCGGAAACTTCCTAGACATCCCTACATCTCCACAACCCCCTCTTCTATTCAAGGTGTTTGGAACGTAATTTTTTTTGCACTGGTGTTGGATGCACTAGGCAAAATCTGCTACAAGAATCAATATATATATATATAAACAAAATTTATTATTTTCCCCTTCCAGGTGTTTTCCCTCTACATTTAGAGGCATCTTTAGTCATTTCTGTAATTAGAGGTCTCTATGTCAAGGTTAGAGGGCCTTTACCTAGGTTGGAGGGATTGGGCATTGGATCTTGGATGTGCACTGAGTTTGAGCTATACTACAACCGAACTAGTGTTATGCCAGGCCAAACTGTGGACATTTGAAGATCCATTAGGCCAAGTCATCTTGCATTGCTACCCTATGCCAAGCGACCGTGTCCCTCCAATAAAGTCATCGTTCCACCTACCCTGCGAACCTGTACAAAACAACAAACAGTGGTGACTATGGGATAATCCTCCACTAAGTGTATCCACATAAAATTACGAAGGATATGCTCACACATCGACTCCAAATGCACCTACACAAGCAACCAACATTAAAATCAAATACAAAGTGGTGGAAATCCAATAAAAAAGTTGAAGCGACGGTCAAAGCAATAGAACGGTGAAAGAAAATCAACTTTGTCAATGCACATACAAAATACGGTGGATAAACAAATAACATGAAGGAAAAGAGATAAAAAAGAATTCATATCCGTTTATTGTGCATGTGTGAGCCATAACCACCCTTCTTCACGCATCCACGTGGTCTCTCCTCCAGCCACGTAGGCCTACACCTCAGCCAAGTTTACATTCCAAAAGGTTAGTCACATTTTTCAAATTTAAATATAACGTGCTCAATTTCATATGCTAAGCGCATAAGGTGCCTAGGTGGATAGGGGGGAAAGAGTTAGGAATAGGAGGTGCATGGTTCGAATCACAACTAAAACACATGTTTTTAAATTTTTTTAATTTGGAGAAAAATTTAGTGAAACTGCCAAGTATAAAGGGCTATTTAGCCGAAAAACCTTGACTAAACTGCTTAGTCGTAACTAAATAGGAATCTAAACATTTAGTGAGAAAAACCCTAAATTTAGGGTAATTTATTTTTTTCTGCACTAGGCCTATTTTTTCATTTCGGGCATTTTTTACAAAAGGAAGACCATCCAAAAACTTCATCTTGGGCATTTTTTTAAAGGTTTCCAGAATTTTGGGTCATTTTAGGCTCCGGAGGCCACTAGGGCCCGCAGAACAATTTTTTTTCCCTACTATTCAATTTTTCCAAATTTTTGAATTTAATTTGTATACTGCATTATATTGTACTAATTTGTAGGTTACCATAGTCAACTACAAACTTTGTAACTGCTAAAAAACTAGCAAAAAAATTATAATACAAAATAGTAAAAATTGGTCCTGTAACACTCACGAGATCTTAGATATCATTCGCAGCGCTCTGTATATATGGTTCCTCTGGGAAGCACTTACGGGTAAATCCATCATGACTACTACTGCACTTAATGCCTAAAATAGCTACAACAACGTCATATGGGCATCGTCCCTTTAAATAGACGGGGAGTAATAAGGTCACAGTGCACACACTATGAGCCATCCCATCCATCTGTAAATGATTACACGACATAAATCCAGACTGAGAAATTATCCAAGTATATAGCAAAGTTACGCGTGCATATGAGGATATTTCTTTGATTCAGTGTTAATAATCACACAGACCCCTTTCAGTACTATCTTGGTACCACATATTGAATTCTTTCACGTACGTTAACACCTCTTTCACGTACCTCCGGGTATATAGAAAGGGTGAGCTTCTTCCATGTACCACTGGGTATATCGGAAGGGCACGTATATAGAAAGGTTCGGTATATCAGACTGATGCTATATAGATTGGGAGACCTTTATACCTGGAGTGATAAGAGCAAAACCCTGTCAGTGATCTCTGTAAAATGGGCACCAATGCCCCCAAATTTTTTCTTCCAGATTCACAAATACTCAGAGGAAACAACTATGCTACATGGAAGACAAAAATTAAGACACATCTTGATTTTGTAGAGATCTGGCCTGCTGTGAATGGTTCTCTGACCATATCAACTACTGATACAACACAACAACGATAGTTTGATAAAGCAGATCAGAAGGCCAAACTTATCATCTTGTTTGGAGTGTCCGATGATGTGCAACCCCAAATTCAAGATGCCAAAATAGCCAAAGAAGCGTGGGATAAGATGAGCATAGTATATGAGGCCAAGAACAAGAATGTTGTATTGAATTTGTAGAGCCAATTACACACAATAAAGTTCAAGCAGAATGAAAAAATAGAAGCTTTCCTAAGAAGAGTTACAGAATTGAGGGCTTCACTTCTAGCCCTAGGAGAAGCAGTCACAGATGATGCTCTCGTTCCTATTGTTCTGTGAGCACTCCACTCTCCTTACCACATTTTTGTCACAACACTAAATGTGTCAGATATGACAGTTAGTTTTGACAAGTTGGTAAAACTACTGCAACAAGAGGAAGTCATGCACAATAAGGATGATGAAGAGGAGCAGGCACTTTCTTCACATCAAAATGGAAAGGAAAAGGTAAAGGAAAACCTAATTCCCATCAAAATTCCCAAAATCAAAATCAGTATCAAGGGGATAGACAATAGAAGAAGCAATGTCCAATCTGCAAAAGAGGACATAACCTATAAGATTGTTAGTATAATACTTACAAGAAAGGTTCATCAAGAAAATTTGGACCTCCAAAACAATCTAACAAGGGACATTCTAACTACAATCAAGGACAAAAAAAGTGGAACTGGAAAATAAGACCCCACCAACAAGGTAATATTGCTAAGCAACAAGAACAGTCAGACAATGAAGACTTCTTGTTCACTACTCGATCAAGTGAACCATCCACGTCATCTAGTGATGTCTGGTATGTTGATTCAAGGGCCACTCGACACATGACCAGCCAAAGAGACTGGTTTATTTCAATGAGGGACATGCCATCAAAAAATCATGTTTCATTGGGAGATGATTCTTTATATACAGTTCAAGGGATTGGGAACATTTCTCTACCCCTTGGTTCATGCAAATGCAGACTATCGGATGTCCTATATGTCCCTGGGTTGACTAAGAATCTTCTTTCAGTCAGTCAAATCCTAGATTACAACCTAAAAATTGAATTTGATAGTCAATCCAGCAAGAAAACATGTTTGATTTGAGACAAATCAAGAGGCTCGAAAATAATTGCAAAAACCTCCAATGTGGGATGCATGTTCCAACTTGATTTTGTTCACAGAGAAGATCAAGCACTTGTGGCTAAGAACTCCACCTCAACACAGTTGTGGCATCGGAGATTTGGTCATGTAATTTTCAAATATCTCAAAACACTTCATCGGTGTAATATGGTACATGGGCTACCATCTCTTCAGAAGGATACAGACAAGTGTGCTCACTACCTAGAAAGCAAACAACATAGAGCTTCGTTCCAAAGGAGTAAATTTTGAGATCATGGTAAACTTGACCAGGTTCATACCATTCTTTGCGGTCCGATGCAGCCAAGTCATTCTAGGTTCCAATACTCCATGCTTTAAATGTGGATTTTCTGTCTTCATAAGAAAAGTGAAGCATTTGAAACCTTCAAAAAGTTCAAAGTAGCAGTTGAGAACGAAATTGGTCATCACATCAAAAATATCCGCTCAGATCGAGGGGGGGAATTCACCAGTGATGAGTTCAGAGACTACCTACAAACTCATGGGATACGTTAACAAATGCCTCCTCCACACACACTGCAGCAAAATGATGTTGTTGAGAGAAGAAATTGTACTATCATGGAAATGGTGTGATGCATGATCGATGATTCTAGACTTGCAAAGACATTCTGGGCAGAAGTAGCAAAGACAACAATGTATTTGTTGAACAAAGGCACCCATTGTTGCTCTTGATAGAGTAACACCACAAGAAACATGGTCAAAATGGAAACCATCTATTGCACACCTCAGATTATTTGGGTGCAAAGCAAGCATGCACATACCCAAATAGAACTGTAAGAAATTAGACATGAAGTCATAGAAACTCGTCTTCATTGGGTATAGTGAAGAGACTCTTGGTTATAGATTGATGGATCCTAAGACCATAAAAGTCTAAACCAATAGAGATGTTGAATTTTTTGAGAAGAAGGAAGCAGAGACTCCTCCTCCAGACTCACAAGAAGTAGATTTTTCACCAGTTGTAAAAATTGAAGTTGATGTTCCCTCAGAAGATGAAAGTGATGATGGGGATGATGGTGTTGATCAGATAGAACCACAACCCATAGGAACAGTTAAGTGTATGCCCAAGTGGTGTACAAGCATGTTATGATATGTAATAATGGATGTTCCACTTGATACATCCACCCCTAGACCACTGACTTGCAGTAAAGCATGAGAAGAAGTTAAATTTTCTTTGATGAGTAGAGTTATTGAATTTGATGAACCCTCTACAGTCTAGTAAGCCCTACAGTTAAAATCTTGGAAAGATGCCATGGAGTCTGAATATCAGTCAATGATGAAGAATAACACTTGATAACTTGTCGATCTTCCACCAGGGAAGAAACCCATTGGATGCAGATGGATATTTAAAACAAAGTACAAAGCAGATGGGACAGTGGACAAGTATAAAGTGAGACTTTTAGCAAAGGGGTATGCACAAAAAGAAGGCATTGACTATGAGGAGACATTTTCTCTCACAGCTAAGATCAAAACGATCAGTATGATCTTTTCTCTAGCTGCTCAGTTTGGATGGAAAGTCCACCAAATGGATGTAAAAAGTGCCTTCCTAAATGGATATTTACAAGAAGAATTCTACATGACTCAACCTCAAGGATATGTAGTACCTGGTCAAGAAGGAAAGGTATGCAGACTCAAGAAATCTCTATATGATCTCAAACAAGCACCCCGGGCATGGTACATCAAGATTGATGAGCATCTCGTACAACATGGATTTGTTAGAAATCCATACGATCCCAATCTTTATGTCAAAAAGTAAGGGGGGAGATTGTGATTGTGATTGTCTATGTCGACGATCTAGTCATCACTAGAACTTTAGTGAGGATGATCGATGCAATGAAGAAATATCTTAATTGATCATTCGACATGACCGATCTCAGGCTGATGCACTATTGTCTTAGATTGGAAGTGTGGTAGAAAGAGAATCATATTTTTGTTTCTCAGATGAAATATACCAAGACTATGCTTGAGAAATTTAGGATGATGGATTGCACACCAATTGCTACACCCATGGAGAAAAAATTGTAGTTATCTTGTTCAGATCCATCTCCTGAGGTAAGTGCCACTCGTTATCGGCAGTTGATCGGGAGTCTCATTTACCTGACCTACACTAGATAAGATATCAACTTTGCAGTGAGCTATCTATCCAGGTTCATGCAGGAACCCAAAGTTTTTCATTGGAAAGCAAAAAGGCACATTTTGAGATATCTCAAAGGATTATTGGATCTTGGTCTAGAATATAAAAAGAACAACTTCTTCTTGACTGGATATTCGGATTCAAATCATGCAGGTAACATTGATGATAGAAAATCCACTTCTAGATTTATATTCTTTATGGGATCTGGACCAATATCATGGGGAAGCAAGAAACAACACTTCGTTTCTCACTCTTCCATAGAAGCTGAGTATCATTCTACAAGAGAAGTTGTCTGTGAAGTGATTTGGCTATGTCACATACTAGAAGGACTTGGAATACTACAAGACAAACTGACCACCATGTATGTTGACAATGAAGGTGTTCTAAAACTTGTTCGCAATCCATTTTTTCATGAGAGAACAAAGCACATTGAGGTATAGGTTCATTTCATACGTGAACAAGTGTTGAAGCACAACATCTAACTTCAATTTTGTCCAACAGCTGAACAACGAGTAGATATCTTCACGAAGTCACTTACACGTGATAAGTTCGATTTGTTCAGGGATTTCCTCTCCTCATCCCTTGAGGCAATGCAAAATGAAGGGGGGGAATGTTAGGATAAAATAATATTATTATCCTAATTAATTATGCAATATATAATTTATTAATTAATTAAATAATGTTGTTATTTGGTTTTATTAACCATATTATTTATTTTATTCAAAACATCACGGATGTTGTTATATTGTTTTAACAATATAATTGTTTGATTATATTTTTTTGATTCCCGAATGTATTATGGAAGCTATTGTAATTTTAGTTGTACCTGTGCAACCTTTCTTTTGTCTGCACATGACTGTACAATACGTATAAGTATTGCAGTCATGCTATTGTAAATTGATTGATTGAGTTTAATAAATATTATCAGGCTTCCGCCCCTGTTGCTCAATCTACACTTCTCTCCCTCTAATTTCCACCGTCAAAGAATTCCTTCAATTATAAGATTCCCCAGAGATCTTTCTTTGCATTTCATCACTTAAAATCACCCCTACAACATCCTCAAACTGAAATTTTGAGTTAGCTAGAATCGAGTTGATTACCGTCATTACCAGGATATTCCAACTCTTAGGTAAGGAGCGCATAATTAATAAAGACCTAACTTATTCAAAATCTATTATAACTGAAGCTAACATATTCAGAATCATATTAAATTCATTCAAATTTTCTGTTACTAAACCGTTCTAAGAAATCTTCATATTAAACAACTTTTTCATTAAAATTATCTTGTTATAGGAAGAGGTTTTTTCATATAACTTCCCTAATGCATCTATAAGTTCTGTTGTAGTCTTTTCTTTTGAAACATTAAATAATATTGAAGATGTAAGACATCGCCAGATTTCCCAAGTTCCTTCCTATATAACAAATCCCAATCCGTATCCAACATGCTCGATGGTTTGGTCCCTCTTTTAGACAATGTAATATAAATATCCTTCTTATAAACGTAATCTTCCATCCGCATCTTCCAAAGACTAAATTTTTTCCCGTTGAATATATCGACCTTTGATCTTCCATCATCTACCATAGATTCCACTCAAGATAAAGCTTTCCCTACAATTTAACACTTAAAAAAACCAACCAGTATATGATACCAATTATTAGGAAATAAGGAATAAAATATGTGGAACAATCCCACATAAAATTGTAATTGTATAAACTAATATGCAGAAAAATAACACATATATGAAAATAAAAGTGTATAAAATAAAAGAACATAACATAGAGATAATATTGAACATGTTTCACCCAATTTGGGATACATCCACTAAGAATCACTTTCTTAGATTTTATTACAAGCCACCTCTTTCTCTCAATACAATACCTAGATTTGTTTAGAGTTGTGCTAAAAACATCTCCTGAATTCACACATGAACTCACACCTCTACAATATTACATCTCCACTACCATATGCACAAAAGAATGTCAATAAGAAATTTTACATTACTATGGGTTTCAAAACCATGGGCCAAAACCACCTCATAAACCCATGGTCAAAATTGTGGAGAGTGTACAATACTTTTAGTGTACAGTCTTCAACACTTCCACACATGAAAACAAGATCCACAACATAACACATTGTGATTAAGTTCTATTTTTTTTTATGTTGTTTAGGGTTTTAAATGGGTTAGTTGTGTCAAAACACAATTAATTTTAGTAATAAGGTTAATTTAGGTCATTTAATTTCAAATTAGGGGAAATTGTATGAATTATGTCAAATTAGGGAAGTTTAGGTTCGATTGGGTCGGTCATTTCAATTAAGGTGAAATTATGTTAATTTGTATGAACTAGATCAATTACATTGATTAAGAGATATTGACGTGAAAATGAGTAAGTTTTGGTCAAAATAGGGGAATTTGGGTCATTTGGTTCAAAATTATTATTAAGGGTGTCATGTTCATGTTTAGAGTGTTGTGTTGGCATTTATTGGTCACATTGGCTTATAGGGGGTCTAAAACCTTATCTTTCAATACCTCACTCAACCAAACACTTGATGTTTTTCACAAGGCACTTAAATGGGACATGTCGAGCCCCCTAATGACATTATGTTGTGTTATGTTTAAGTTAATGTGTCAATTACATTATTAAGGGGATCAATTGGGTTAATTAAATCAAAACATGACTGATTTCATCAATTAGATTAATTTAAGTCAAATTTTAGGGAACTTCATGAATTATGTACAATTAGAGTATTTTAGGTTCATTTGAGAAAATTAGGTCAAAATATGACCCTATTTGAGTGATTTTTGGTGTTTTTTGTCTTGTTTTCCTGTAAGAGGTTTGAAACATCCTATTTCAATACCACACTTAACCAAACACTTTGTGTGTTGCACATGCACTCAAATAGGACATGTTAATCCCACTAATGAAATTAGTTTGTCACATTGTGTTCATGTTCTGCCATTTGTGTTTTTAGGGTTTTAATAGGGTAAATTACGTTAAAACATGATCATTTTCATCAATTAGGTTTATTTACGTAATTTTAGGTCAAATTAGGGGAATCATGTCAAAATAGGGAATTTTATCTTCATTTGTGTAAATTAGGTCATTTAGTCCCAATTAGGTTTTTTTAGATCAATTACATCGAATTAGGGTAATTGAGGTGAAACTGAGTGAATGTAGGTCAAAGTATAGGAATCTGAGTATGTTTGGGTCAGAATGGGTCAAGCATTTGTAATATAGGGTTTGAAATAGTGTTGAGAGTGTCATGTTTTTGTTTTTTGTCTCATTGGCATATAATGGGTTAAAAACATTATGTTTAAGTTCCCCACTCAACCAAACACTCCAAGTATTACGCATGGTACTCAGATAGGACATGTCAAACCCCTTATGCCATTAGGTTGTTACATTGTGTTTATGTTCTAACATTTGTGTTGTTTAGGGTTTCAATTCAGTTAATTGTGTCAAAATACAATCAATTTTGTTAATTAGGCTAATTTAGGTTGTTTTATGTCAAATTAGGGGAAATAGCATGAATTGTGTTAAACAAGGGAGGTTAACATTTAATTAGTTTAATTAATTCAATTTAGTTCAAATTAAGCTAATTAGTTTGAATTAGGTATATTGTATTGAATTGGATAAATTGAGGTCCTAATGAGTGAATTTTGGTCAAATTAGGGGAATTCATGTCCATTTGGGTCAAAATTATGTAATTGAGGGTATCACATTCATGTTTAGAGTGTCGTGGTGGTATTTGTTTGTCTTTTTGGATTATAGGGGGTTTGAAACATCATGTTTTAGTGTCCCACTCAACTATACATGTGATGTGTTACACGAGACACTCAAATAGGACACGTCAATCCCTCCAATGAAATTACATTATCACATTGTGTTTAGGTTAATACGCCAATTATGTTGTTTATGGCATTAATTAGGTTGATTACATCAAAACATGATCAATTTGGTTAATTATGTTATTTTAGGTAAATTATTGGGGATTATATGAATTTTGTACAACTAGGGTAGTTTAGGTTCATTTGGGTAAACTAGTTCAAATTATGTTAATTAATCTGAATTAAGACTTTTAGGTTAATTAGGACAATTTTTTTGAGTAAAGGAAAGTGAGTTATAGTAAGTGAATTTTAATAGAACTAAGGGAAGCCAAGTCCATTTGGATCAAATAAGCTCAAAATTTTGTAATTTAGGACATGACATCATGTTTAGAGTCGGAGACACTGAAATCTACACAAAAACATTATTACATCATGTTTATGGAAAAATTTATGTATGTTGGTCTTGAACAATTAAATTATGTCCTAGTAGCACATGTCCTTGTAATTTTAATTTTGCATCACTTGATTTATTCTTTGAATTTTGACTAATTTTATTCTTCTTTATGTTTTAATGTTATTTCACTAAGATCTCTAGCATTTGCAATTTTTTTCTTTACTTTTGGTGATCATGGTCTAAGAGTTTACAAATTCATTTGGATCATACTATAGTCTTTACCTTTTGTGATTTTTGGGTACTTTTTACCCATTAGGTCTTGTTAGTGTGAAATCGTAGCACCCCCAAATGAGTTATGAATTTGCTTTTCTAAGGTAGACTCATTTGGTGTGATTTGCATAACATTGGATCATTCCCCAAGCTGTGGAACTTGCAAATGGGAATGATCCTCCAGAGAAGGCTGGTTCCTCTTCCTAATCCTAGCACTAAACTACTTCTAAGGAAGGAAATGTTACTATCTATTGCTAATCTAAAAATTCCAAGGGACCAAGGAGAGAGAGAGAGCATGAAAATAAAGAAATCCTACACTACAGAGGTGATAGCACCAAGAAAAGGGAACTGCTGATCACAAACCCAACTTCTTGAAATGGAGAGAGGTGAGAAATGGAGAGGATGGAAAGATGCATCACAGACCAAGGATAAAGTTCACACAGAACACCATTTCAAACCCCTTAAACACAGCTCCCAAAACCTGTAATGGACATCAGAGATATGCACAGTATACCCTCCAATGGTGAGAGGCGAGAAGAGACAAAAAATGAGCAAAGGATGGACACAACGCATCACGAAACATATTTTATGGCTCTAGGAGTTTACACAGTACACCATTAATGGGAAAGAGGTAGGAAAATGCCATTACAAAGTCAAGGGAGGAGGCTTAAACTCCACATTCGACCCTGGAGAAGAAAGAGAGAGGAGGGCAGGGAAGAAGAATGAACAAAACCATTTACAATTAATCTTGCCCATGTATTTATAGATTTGATCGGAGAGAAGAAAGAGAGAGGGAAGTGGTAAAAGTGGGTTGAAACTCAACCACTATTGATAATGCTTCTAATAAAATATGCCCTAAATCTATCTTTACTGCATGATTCCTTGATTCGGCACCTTGTAAGAAGAGGAAATGACGGAAACAGATCAAATCTGATCTGGTTATTGAGACAAATGGATCCTACATTGAAGGCCTGAAGACATTTCCTCCATTTTCCTTTACCTAACCTCCTCAAATTAAAGTCTCATACCTCCATGGCGTAGGTGAGGCCAATATCTTTCCAATGGCGTCAGATCTGTGATATTTCAAGCCCTGCTTCGAAAGATATGCCCCTTCAAAGTTTGTATTGGGTCCGTACGAATGGAAGGGGAGAAATTTTTGAAAAATGGGCCCCCCTTTTGGCTTGGGACATGTGGCAGCCAGATTAGAACAAAAAATTGATCTTGCGGGTCCGTAATTTATCTTTTTCCCTTTGAACGAAAGGTAAATTTTCACCTTTCCTTTCGACTTCCTGCTTTCCTCTGGGACATGCATCAGTTTGGTGCTCATTTTGAAATTTTTTCTCTATTTGACCCTTGAATCAATGCCGTTAAGACACTTGGCATCCTCCACAGGCCTGGCTCATGCATTGACCATTTGTCCTTGCCTCCATTTCGTCCTGAGACATATGGAGATGTGACACTTGTTTGAGCTTCTCTTGTTTGTATTCACCTTTGGAGGAGCACCGTTAGGACACATGGTTCTCTCTACTGGCTCTTCCATACTTAGTCAATTTTGGATTCTTTCTCGAATGGTTTCGAGCCCGAAGGCTTCAAATCTTTACCGTTTCTTCCCCTTCTTGCTCCCAGCTTCTCTGCGACACTGCTCCTTCATTTCTAACCCTGTTGTAACCTGTTTGTCATCCTGGAATGTGAGCTCATGGGTCTAAGTCGTTTCCTTGATAATTTCTCTATGTATGGGGTTGTCTTAACCAAATTTTCTGGGGGGTGAATTTGGGATAACAGGTCTCTTCATTACTCTTTTATCTTTCACTTATTTTGTTTTTGTTGGCTTTACACACCACTAAGATTCAGATTTCAAAGTGACATACACACACACACACACACACACACACACACACACACACACACACACACACACACACACACACACACACACACACACACACACACACACACACACACACACACACACACACACACATTCATCTTAAGTATTTATCATCTAGCAAAAACCTATCTAAGTTCCAAATATTGAGCTAAGAAATCAAGAGAAATATCTTGATATTGCATATCACAACATATGAGGGTGTAAATCTATTTTGTACATCTTCATATAAGGATTTATATGGGATAAAATTAGTATAGCCCACTATTGGTGTGGAATAACGAGGGAAACATTTAGGTCAAGATTTTTTAGATTGCATTCAAACTCACACAACACACTAGGAGAACTATATTAAGTCTAAAATGTAGTAAAATGCTTAATGAGTCATAAATGGGGTGAGTACAGAGGTGGGTTTGATTCAAGTAGTTTCATCTTTTATTTCTATATCTAATGAGTGCTTGAGGTTGGTTATTGCAGGAAGCCAATATTTTTTTCATGAATAGGAGAAAAATTAGGGTTACATGTGAATTTGAAGATATAAAATTGCTATATAAGCAACACAAGAAAAAGTAAAATTCTACCATCTACCAGTCTAAGATAGTAAAATAGGGTATGTTTTTGGAATCCATTCCTAACTTTTTGAACAGTCTAGACCATACATGGTTTTGACAATAAATAATTGATTTGGGAACATTTATAATCATGCATACTCCCTAGATCTAGTAATCACATAGCTAGAGAGTGATCTGAATCAACTAAGTCACCTTTAAAACCCTATTTGTACTTCTTATTTCTTTATTATATTAACTTGATTGGAAATATCCTAGTTTCCATTATATAATTGTAAATGATTTTGTTATTCTTTCCCTTGTAACATATACTATTAAATACTAATTAAATTAATTATATCAATATCATGTTATTAATTAAGGGTTGATACATTTTGGTGAACATGTTATTATTCATATGATTTACCTATCTTAGGGTTTATCTTGTCTATTCGGTTGCTAGGCCTTGTGATATCCAAATCCCTAGTGTTTATAGGGGTTATTTTAGGATAGTTATGGCTTGTCATAATGATTTTCAAAACCACAATGGATATCATCCCTTTAACCAATTCCAAGCCACTTTTTATCTCAAAAGGAAGTTTCTATCCACAACATATCCTTAGACATTACTTGTTTTCTAGTTAATGTGTATTTTGGATGGGATGATACATCATATTACATTCATCCTATTCCACAAAATACACCTCAATTTTTGAATCCTTGTGTGATAATGACTATTAATATACCTTCTACTAAATTCTCATTAGCTAGCTCTCTACCCATCTTAGAGGAACCTCATATCACATTGTGTATGGAGGAATTATTTGAATGGGGTGAAAATGTTGACTTAGTGGAGTAATGACTCATGATGACCTTAGTTCTAACTATGAATCTAGTGATAGAGGTTGGCTTAGTGGAGATCAAACTCCAACCCTTTTTATTCCTTTCAAATTTCCTAATTATCATATTTATGCACTATCTCATGTAATTGAATATGCTAAGAGTGTACATAACTCATTTTCAGATGATGATGTCTACTTTTATACATGAGAATGTACTACACAACTTCCCAAAACTAATATCACTACTTTCCTTCTTGATATTGACATAGATGATGATAGTGATGATGAACAATCTTCTAATTCTATATATGGTGATACACATAGTTATTTTGATATTCTATGTGATAATGAAGTTACTATTTTATATGATGTTCCTATTTATGATAATTTTCATGATGATGATTTTATTCATAGTGAATCTGGTATTCTTAATATTTTTTCTAGCGGTGTTTTTAGTCATAATGATGTTTCTACCCATGACAATGTTCCTATTTTTTCTTCTGAGAACTCTAATGTTGTTACATGTGTCTCTACTCTCTCTCATAAATGTAAAAATGATATTATTACTATAATTTCTTACATGCCTCTTATATAAGTAAATTATAAAAAAGTAGTATATTACTTCTATATGTATTAATGATTGTAACCATGACACTTCCTTGTGTGTGGATCCTAGTGTCATTACTTATACCAAGACTATTGTCGATAACTTGGATGTACCTAGTTTTAAGATTCCTTTAGATCATGAAAATTGAATTAAACCTCTAGCTCTTAATATGCCTAAACATTGTGATATCTCATTTAAAACAAATAGTGTTCCCATGGCTGCAATAAATGGTAAAATAAAACCATTAAATGAGACTCTTAGTTTTTATGCAATACCTCCTCAATATTTCCTCTCTCTCATTCTTATGATAGGTGATTTACAACATGAAGTACATACTTTGATCATATATAGTAAATATTATTACCTTGTAATTGATTCTAATACTATACATGTAAATATGACACACTGTAAAATATTTCAATGATCCTTTCCTCATAATTTAACCATGCCTAAATTCCAATTGTTTGATGGGACTTATAACCCTTATCAATATCTTAAGTAGTAAATTTATACTATCTCAAGTGCAAGATCATTCATACACACACCTCCATACATTCCAATGATGTTTATTTTACTTCATCCACACAAACCGCATCTACCACTCCAAAATTATCCACCTTATTTTTCAGATATAGTTAATGTGTTTCACCCAAAAAAAATTCCCATCATGTGTTACATGAAAACCTACATATACTATGAATCCTACCTCACTTCCTAAATGTAAATCACTATTATTTGACAATTCTATTGCTTAGAGAAATGATTTTTGGGATTAAATGTGTATATATTTTAATTTACATGTTTCAAATCATAATACATGATTCATCATTAGGAACAATAGTATCATGGATTATGATTCAAAATGCATCAATAATTATTTTTGCACAGTTAATCCCGAAAGTCATTTCTCTAATCCCACGAACTATGGAAAAATAAGAAATATCAAGTCTAGTAATTGATTGCATGATATTTTTCTTACTCTACTCACTAAAATATTGACTCGGTAACCCTTCACTTCACATCCTCCTCTTCATTGGTTTTAACATAAAGAAGGCTCGAATTTTTATACATTCCATCATACTAATGGGCACCATGATAATGATTGTTATGTGCTAGATCAGAAACTCAAGTAGATTGAAGAAAAATGAATTATCTCATTTAATATTTAACCTAAATGTAGATATCTTTACCCTCATCCATGAATTTTTCCTTTAGACACTATGATATTTAGTGATGGTCCCTCCATGGAAAAGATGGTTTTGTAACCTCTTGTAAAAGTTTTCCCTTTGAATGATGCTCTTAATAATCAACTAGTATAGAAAAATCAAATGGGTTACAAATAAAAAAATATTTTTAATACACAATCAAGCTAATCATAAATATTCTTCGGTAAACCAACTAGTGTGTAATGTGTAATCACTGACACTACATCTTGGCAATCTAGAGTGACTAGGCATCCTTTATTTGGTTAGACTATTATGACTTTTTGACTTGCAACTCATCATAAATCCTCACACTCAATTATCTCCCACAAACGTTTTTTTCATGACTTTTTTCTATTGAATTTGTCTATGCTACTAGTGTCGGTACACCTTTTTATATTCACTTATCACAATCCATTTCACATTATTCAATCAACCATTTTTACTCAAAATAACTATCATAGTTAACACATTTATCACATCAAATTCCACATTACTCAAACACATCACAGAAATATAAACAACATTTATAAATGATCAAGAACTCATCATACATAGATACTATATGTACTCAACATAAAAAGGCTATATATGTATATCACATGTTAAAATATGACAATACATTGAGGGTCATTCCCTTCTCACAAATGACTATAAATAATCATTGTCATCTTCATCATCTCTCAAAACCTCAACATGATACTAAGAACTTGGATCCTCCCCTATATCTCTTTGACCACACAAATATGATTTTGATTTATAGTGTCAAAACCACTCGTGTAGGGTCCATATATTTTTCGTAGCCTCTACATATTGTTCTTGCACACTCATAAACTTTGACACTATGTTATTTTCCATATTTGTCTCATTTAGAGGTTTGGGCCTTCATCCTAGCTTTGTTTTGATCTCATCAAACTCAATCTATAATACAATGCAGGTGGTAGCTTCTATGGCCTATGGGTCAGACAAATATGTTAACTCCCTTACGAAATATTCAACCAACTCTAATGTCCTGCAAATTATAACATCGCTAAGGATGTTACTAGTAAATGTTCTCAAATATGCATCAATGATTTCCATACCATATACATTTTTTGCACACACATGATGATAAATCTACAAATTATACACTACTAGATCAATATTTTCTAAATATTTCACATCAATTCACTACAAGCTAATATATACACAATCAAAAGATACTTACATTAGTTAATGGCTATGGCTAAGGAATCATATGCAGGGGCATATCCCTCACCTATACCATCCCATCATGTGGATGGGGAAATCTATACTCCATATCCTCCTTTGGGTGATGTTCTTTCTCGTAGGATGCTTACGAAAATGGAAACAATAAAACCCATTAAGACTCTATCCACCACCAAGTATAAGTTGTGGTACATGCTGGATCATCCATAACACCCAAAACCACACTAGATCCAACCAGTCATATGATGGATGCAACAACTTATATAGTGTTGGTCATGGATGAATTCCCTCTCTCAATATTTCATATGTTGATCTCCTACATGCATATGATGTTAGAGGCACATCATGTACTAAGCCAAACTGGCACATCACACACTTTAAACTGATAAAGTTCCCCTACTCAAAGATGTTAATCATCTAACCACATAATCTTATACACTCACCGCATCTTTACAACATCCTTTTCCCATCCCCAAAAATATTTTTAAGGTCTCTATATGATCCCACAAGGGGTCAAATTATCTAATATAGCTTGATACAATGTGGCTTCCAAGCCTAACCTCATATTTATCACCCACCATGTTGGAAACATATTTTGATGGGCCTAATCATCCCTAGGATCTCTAATCAACCACATTATAGATAAATTATCATATACCTGTATATGAAATAAATTAATTTTTTCCACACACCTCCATTCTGTCCAAAGTAAACCTATATAGATATATGTATGAGTAGGATAAAATACACAATACCCAAGCATATCTAACATTTTTTCCTCTATCGACTGACATATATTCACATCTTGTTTGAAATCGATACCCCGCCACCATATACTGTGAAAAAAATGCTAACAATAATGCAATTTAAATTTTGTAACCACACAACACTAGTTGTCACAATAGAACTTAGGTGAATATTTGACTCCACAAGGTTTCATGTACCTAACCAAAATATGTGTTCCCTATGCATCTAAAATGGCACATATGTAAGTAACACCTACACCCTCTCTCCTATTATCGATAGACTCAAAATATTATTTACATATTTTAATGTAAAATTCATCTCCCATTTAGGGAGTCAAAATGTGCAAGTATTTGGGTTCCATACCTCACACAATGTAGTGCTCAAATGCACATTTGGGGGAACTTCCTATAATATGGCTACATGACGCAAACCATATCACTCCACTACATCCCAACCATCCTCATTTCCACCCAGTCTAACAATATTCTCCATATGGAGACCACCATGGAATTTTCTCAAATGCACATCTATCTACAATCACCGACCAATTGAATATGTATTAGAAAATTTATGTTCAAGTAAACCTATACAATAATCAAATAACACATTAATTCTAAAAAATAATGACTCTACACCAATCTCATTCAGTTTTTTTTGACATTGAGTCAGGATCATACAAATGTGATCAAAACCATAAAAATATGATTAGAACAATACAAATTTGGGTCAAACCCATACATAATTATATAGTTCTGACACTAAGGTTGAAACTAGACCATTTGATCTGATATGTAATAATAGTCTCAAATTTAGGAAAATAATTTTTTTACGGAAATACTAAAAATACCTACTGTTTCTTAACAAAATAAAAAAATTTCAATACTTATCATCTCATCAAATTTCTACCCCTGAATGAAATCTACCACTCAGTCAAATCCCAAGCAAAAAGTGTCTTTGGTGTGAGGCACTTCTCACTCTTATAGTAAAATTACTAATCGAAGTAACAATGAAATTACTATTCAAATTCTCTACCACACTATTTATAGTAAGGGCCCCCTTTAGGCCTAAAGTTGTATATCCTGAACAACCCCTCTCAACTGCTTAATACCTCGAATTTGTGCACTCCATATATCAGTCCTTTTTCTCTATTTTTTGCACCATTTATGACATTGGGATCATTATTTCCCCTATTTTTGTTTTAAAACATGATGAGACTTTATTCAAACTCTAATTAGGTCCCACAATCCTCTTTTTTAATAATTCTATTTAAAATATATATGCATATGTGTTTACTACCAATTTTCTCTAAGTCACTCTTCATTGAAAATTCAAAGCACTTATAATCTATCTATTAGACTTGGTCTCTCTTACACATTTTCTACAAATTATATGTTAGTCCATCAGACACAGTTTCTATTTCACAAAAATTTAAAAATCAAATTTTTACTCTTCCCTTTATACCAATGCACTCACTTTGTTTTGTCACTACTTATATTTTAGACATTCATAAGAAATGTGATGTCTCTCCAATTTATGAATTTTATTCTCAAGCATTTTATTAATCTAATGACACAATTTCAAGTCTCTATTGACAATTAATTTCATCTAAAAATAATAATTTTCTATCATCCCTTTGTTGAAAGGAGGGAAAATATATTGGTTAGCTTTGTAACGCAACACTCTCTTGTACAAGTCAATACACAAACCTAAGGACTAAACAGTCAAATTTTGATGTAAAAATGCACTAAATACTAAGTTACAAGTGAATAAAATAAATTACATTGATTCATGCCCTGGTTAGAGGATTAGATTGATTCATAGTAAATAATTTGTTCAATATATTAAATAAAGTCATAAATTATGTTTTTCTTAAGCCTCAATTGAACAAAGAGGGGTTCTATGATATAATTTTTATGTTTGGATATTGTTGTAAATACTTATTCTTCACTTATTTTTGTCACAAAGTGTATTATGGGTAGAAGTATCTATAACCTTTGGGAGACAAGTCATCATAGTTATGTACCATTGTTGGTTTTCTTCAATTAATAAATAATTAAGAGTTTTAATAGTCCTACTCCTAAAATGAATATCATAAGGATTATTTGTATCAATGATTGGGAATTACTCTTTAAAGCTAGTATGGTATGATGTTTGAATACATTATTAAGTTGGGAATTTATACTATTAATTCAAGTAACTAGCTGAGCAATAATGATGTTATTATTATACATATTACTAACAACAATTAAAGGAACTGGGGAAAGAAAATGGAGAGTGAGTTTTTAAATTTGGGCGAGCGGGAAACTGATGGCAGGGAAATCCCATTGAGACCCATGGATCATGCTGCAAATGTAGAAGAAGGTGAGATCCAGTGTCAGGATGAATCCTTGAAATGGGACCACCCAAAAAAAACTGTGCATTCCTAGACGAACTATGTACAAAATAAAACTACCTCGAAGAACCAATTTTTTTCCTCCAGGTGGTCAAGGAAGCATCGGGAAGCATTTTGGAAATTTTGGATTCCCTTCTAAAAATCACTACTACAAATTTAAACAAAGCTTTGGTTGGGAAACTTGTGGGTGGGAGACCAAATATCGATGTTATTAGAAGGTGGACCAAATTGAAGTGGAACCCAAAAGGACACCTAGAGGTAAGTGCTATGTCAAACGGTTTCTTCCTTTTTAAATTCATTGTTCAAGAAGATATGTAGAAGGGTTTGGAAGAAGGGTCTTGGTTCTAGGGAAAATCAAGATGGTATATTAGGAAATGGGAACCAACTTTCAGCCCAAAAAAAGAAAATCTGAATCAGTTCCCTATGTGGATTCATCTTCCTAATATTCCCTTGGAATTCTGGCATGAAGATATTTTCAAAGGAATAACAAACTCTCTGGGTTCTCTGGTCAAAACAAACAATGCAACCCTACATATGAATAGATTAGTTTGTGCAAGATTTTGCATCTATACGATTGTTGATAGGGATATCCCTAAAAGCATCATGCTCAAGTCTAGCTTAGGGATATGGGAGTAGAATATTGAAATGGAAAGTTACCCAACTAAATGTACCAAATGCAATGGTTGGGGTCACTCGACTCAGAACTATAATTTCAAGATTTCTAAAAGGTACATCACAGTAACCGAGAATGAAGGGAAAGAAGAGAAAGGTAAAGGAATCATGAAAAGTGTATCAGATCACAAGAAAGATTTTTTTAATAACCCTACTAAAGGATTCAAGCCCTTGATAATACAAGAAAAAGATATGTCTAAGTGAACCCCAACTAAAATACCAGAAATAGATGAGGAGGGATTCACCCTAGTGGTTAATAGAAGGAGATCCAAATATCAGTCCTAGTCAGAATCAAAGGTTAAGGAAAGAACAAAGGATATATTAGCTAAGGACTCTCCTAAAGGACCAAAAGATGGAGTTATTTTCTTTAAATAAAGGGAATGGGAGAAAATCATGTGGTCAAGCAAGTTCATTGCAAAACGTCAAGGAGGATTTGTTGTCGATTACCTCCACCTTACAAGAAACGGTGATGGACTAGACCTTAGTTCAAGAGGGATAGGAGCCGAATGAAATTTTGGCTAACCCAAAGGGATAAATAATGACGGTAGGAGATTTGATTAATCTCTCCATGGAAGAAATAATGAATCTTCATTTTGCTCTTAATTAAGAGATGGAAAGGAAAGAAGAGGTGCTTATTCTTGGCAAGAAGGGGGTCCCCCTGGAAAGAATTCCTTCAGGAAAGAGAAAATTATCTCATGCTACTAAAAATGGTGAATTTATAATTTCCCCTCTAGGAAAAGGAGAATTACATGAAGGAGAAAATCCTATTAATGTGGGAAGTACCATCAGTAAATAAGATAGGCCTAAAAAATTTGAATTAAGGAAAAAATCTACCCAGAAGGAAATAGACTTAGGGAAACAATTATGTTTAGACTAGAATGTTTAAAAAAACAAACCCAATCTTAGAAAATTAATTGCATCTCATGGAATGGAATAGGGTTCAATAGCCTTGTGAAGTGGATGGTTCTTAAAAACTTGATTGAAGGAAAAAAAATTGATGTTTTAGCTATGCAAGAAATTAAAATGAAAGAAGATATTTTCCTAAATTCTTGTAAATCCTTTTGGAATAATTCAAAAGATTTTGTTATTAGTTCCAAAGGGGAATTGCAAGGGTTAGTTGTGGTTTGGAATCCTGGCATTTATGAGGGTACTCTGTTGGTGAAAAGAGATCACCATATGGCTATAATGATAAGAAATCTGGAAAACAAAAAAATATGGATCTTATCTAACATCTATGCTCCTAACTTTTACAAAGAAAGGAAAACATTTTGGCAACATCTCCAAAATTTTAAATACCACATCATTGGATCTGAGTGGATTCCGATGGGGGATTTTAATTCCCATTTGTATCCTAAGGAAAAGAAAGGAGGTTCCCAGGAGTTTACCATTGGAATGAAGGATTTTAATGATTTTATTTCTAATGATCATCTCCATGACATAGATATTAAAGGAAGTAAATATACATGGCCCAACAGAAGAGATAATTTACAATATATACAAGTGATATTGGATAGAGTCTTGGTTTCAGAAGAATGGTTAAGATAGGATATTAATCTTTACTCTCTTCCAAGAATTGGGTCTAATCATAATCCAATTTTGTTGATGATAAAGAACCCCTCTAGAATAAGAAATCATTTCCATTTTGAGAAGATGTGGCTCCATAGTGAGGGTCTTATTAGTGAATGGTGGAAATTGATGGTTTAGGGAACTGTGATGTATTGGATAACTAAAAAACTTTAGAATGTAAAAATGAATTTGAAAACCAGGAATAAGAAAAGTTTTGGAATATTTTTCAAAAGAAAGAGGTAATCAAATCAGAATTTCTAAATATACAAAGGAAAATCGAAGGGGGGGATTGTGACCTAGAATCAGAATAACATAATAAGGAAAGAAATATTCTTTTGGAATACCAAAACATCCTTGGAAAAGAGGAAATTTTCTGGAGAAAGAAATCTTGTGTCACTTGGCTCAAGGAAGGGGATAAAAATACTAGGTTATTTCACCTGTTTACCCTGAAGCATATAAGTTTCAATAGAATCTGTAAATCAAGGAAAGAGGAAGGATCCCTTGTGGAAGAGAAATAATAAATTAATAAAGAGGCTATTTCTTTCTTTAAAAACTTGTTAACTAATCACTGTGTTCCTAATCTAGCTAGAGCAAGATTTTCTAAACTACATCCTACCCTTGGCTTCAAAGGAAGTTAATTCTCTTCTTTTTACGACTCCTTATTTGGAGGAGGTGGAATTTACGGTTAAATATCTTAGTCTTGATAAGGCTCCTAGACCGGATGAGTTTCAAGCTTTCTTCTTTCAACATTTCTGGGATATAATAAAAAAGGATGTATATAATATTGTGAAAGAATTTTTCAATCATAAAAATATGCTAAAATATATGAATTGTACCTTCCTTGCTCTAGTTTTGAAATGTTGTAATGTCATGGAATTAAAATAATTTATACCTTTAAGCCTGTGCAATACTACCTATAAAATCTACACCTCTTGGCTCTCCATTTATAACTGATCTTCCCTTCTATCATTTCTTATCAACAAGGAGGTTTTACCCCTAGCTTCCAAATCTAAGATGGGATCATTACTATTAAAGAGACGATTCATTCAGATAAACTTAGTAAGAAATATGCTATGATCCTAAAAATGGATATGGCTAAAGCATATGACAAGGTCTCATGCAGTTTTCTAGACAAAATTCTTGATCGGTTTGGTTGTAATTATTCCTTTTGGAGTCTAGTTAAGGCGTGTATTTATAATGTGGTTCTCTATTCTTATGAATGGTACCTCTTGTTGTTTCTTCCCCAGATCCCAAGGATTAAGGCAATGGGATCCCCTTTCCTCCTTTCTTTTTATAATTCTAGCAGAAGTTCTCAATAGAAGACTTAATGTGGAAAATAGTAATGGTTTCATTAAAGGGATATCTCTGATGGGGGTATGGAGAATGTGTCTCATCGTCATTTTTTGATGAAAATATAATGGTGGTTGAAGCATTAGTTTCCTGAAGTAAAAAATTTTAAAGTCCTTTTAGATGATTACATGGAGGTTTTGGGTCAGTTGGTGAACTATAGAAAAAGTTTTCTTTTTTCCTCAACTCTTTAGAAAGTAGATGCAAGAAGATTGTTGGGATTTTGGGTTATTCCTAGAAACCCATCCCTACCTTCTATTTAGGTATTCCCCTTGGGGATAAAATAAATTCTTGTGCAAAATAGAACTTTCTTATCAAAAGATTCAAAAAGAATCTTTCAGGGTGGAAAGATAATCTGTTATCTTAGGCTGGGAAAATCACTTTACTCAAGAGCTCACTTCAAAGTCTCTTGATGTATTCTATGTAACTCTATCAACTCCCTAGGATAATAGATGAAAAACTTGAAAATATCAAAAAAAAATTCTTATGGATTGGAACTGAAAGTAATGAAAGAATTTCGTTGGTGGCTTGGAATAGAGTCTGTAAACCTAAAAAGATAGGGGGAGTTGGACTTAGAGACTGGATTAAAATGTAAAAGTCTCATTTGGAAAAAATTGGATGGAGGATAACAAAATAAAATGGGGGTATGGACAAGAATTCTTGAGGAAAAAATACTAGGTGGATACTAATTACAAATGTTGGATCTTCAAACAGGCGTCTTTCAATGGGTCAAGTGTTTGGAAAGCTATTAATTGGGCTAATGATCTAATTGCTAAGGGTAGTAGGTGGAAAATAGGGAAAGACAATGAAATATGTTTCTAGACTAATAAATGGCTAGAAAATTTACTCTTAAAGACAAATTTCCCCAAATCTTGAAATTTCTTGAAGAAAAATATGTGGAAAAAATAAAAAATTATATGGAAGCTAAAGAAAGCTTTCACATTTGGAAACACATAGAATTGGACAGGAAGGAATTTAAAGCACACATGGTTAATCTCAATGTTTTTCTAAAAAAAATATGTTCCTTCTAATAACAAGGAACAAGATTGAATTGTGTGGCATAAAGAACAAAATTGTAGCTTCTCAGTAAAATCTTCCTATACGTTATTCTTTGAAGAGGAAACTAGAGAGAAAGATCTTATTACTGACATAGTTTGGAGTAATAATATAACTCCCAAAGTCAATTTTTTAAGTTGGATTATAGTGATAAATAGGACTCTTACTGTGGATAACCTTGCTAAACATGGCTTCCATATTGTCAATAGATGCATTCTATGTCAACAGAACTTGGAAACAATGAATCATATGTTCTTAGATTTTCCTTTTGATTTCTATATTATGTCTCATATTCTGGGTATGTTTTTGGTCAAGTTGGTTATTCCTAAGGATATCCAATCCACCTAGAACTAATGGAAATGTACTTTCAAGAGTCAAGGTCTAAAAAATCTATGGATTATGAGCCTTGGCCATTCATGGTGGGAAATATGGAAAGAACGAAATAGGAGGATTTTTAATAACAAGAAACTTCCTAATAGGTTGATTATTAACAAGTGTTTACAAGCTATTAGAAATAATTTTTCTATCCTTAAGAATAAAGAGGTGGAAGTAATGTAATGTGAACAAAATATCATAAAGAAATGGAACTTAACCTATGATCCTCCACCTAGAAATAGCAATCCTAGAGATGGGGTTAAGTGGATTCCTCCTCATGAAGGTGTTATTAAACTAAAATTTGATGGTGCTGCTAAAGGGACTCCAGGAAATGCAGGAGGAGGAGGAGTTTTTCATGATAATAAAGGGAGGTTTCTCCTTGCTTATTTCTTTAGTATAGGCATACAATCTAACCATGTTGTAGAGGCTGAAACGATGTTCTAGGGAGTGAAGATAGATGAAGAGAAAGGGTTCAAAAACCTTCTTTTGGAAGGTGACTCTTTGAATAAAATTTCATGTATGAGGGGGGGTCAAAGTTATGCCTCTGTTTCTATCAAATGCTTCATTAACAATGCTAAGAATAAATTATCCTGCTTTGTTGATACCTCTTTCCATCATGTTTACCGCAAAGGAAAACAACTTGCTGATGTAATGGAAAATAAGGGGGTAGAAGCTAAGGCTTTTAAGGTGGTTGAGGAAATGTCCTTTTTGGAAGCAAACTTCAAAGATATCTTGGATCAGGAGTGTGCCCCTAACAACATTTCTTCCAATGAGGATGACAATAGGTAATAATGCCCTCTGGGTGACGCACTATGATTTTATGAATCTCAAACTCATGCAAACCTTTATTTCCTATCATTTCAAAGTTTGGGAGGATTTCCTTGTTATTTTGAATCATCTCACCAAGTGTGCTAAAGGGAGCCAAAACAAGGGGAAAAATTTTCTCTACAAAAAGAAGAGTAACTCAAGCACTAGGGGTAGAGATTTAGTTAGAACTAAACTGAGCAAGGTCCCGACGATGTCCAAAGAGGTAGAGGAGCTGCTCGACAAGGCTGGTTTGTTAAAATTATTCAACTTCTTTGACAGGTATGATGAAAATTTGAGTGAAGATGTCACAAAAACCTGGAAGGATGGTCATGTTAGGGTCAGAAATTTTTCTTTCAGTATCTCTCTGAAGTTCATAGCTAAAATCTTTGGTCTTCCTCAAGACGGAAAACTTTTGTTCAAGCCCAAGTCGAACTACAGTCAGAAGATTGATTGCTTCATTCAAGGTAAGGGGATGCCTAAAATTATTCATAATGGTTGTGCAAGATGGGATCTGCCCCAATCTTTCAATGAAATTACTCAGCTAATCATGGCATACATTACCCTTAAAGGGCATTATAAAGTGATTTATGGGCATCATTTTCCCATGTTGAATCATGTTAGGAATTTCAGACCCTTTAATTTACCCAAATTTATGTTCCTCTCTTTGGAAAAATCAGTCACTCAGGTCGAGAAAGGCACTTTCTCCCTACCTTTGCATCAAGGACTCATCAAATCCATGATCAAGTTGGGTACCCCCCTCATTGGAAAAAATGAAAGATTTGGGGCTTCTAATAAATGGACTTCTACCAGTATGAAGGGGAAAACTAAGATTATGGACGCTGAGGTGGATTATGATAGCAGGGAGGATGTGTGGAAGTCGATGGAAAAAAGACCCAGATCACATCTGGCTAAGGAAATCATTAAAAATCAGTGCCAGGAGAGTGGTACTTTTGAACCTTATGAGAGTTTGGAAGTTATCTCAGACTCGAGGGAGTAGTAGGTGGAGGACTTGGGTCATGTTGATATGGGTGAAAAACAGGAAGCAAAATATTTCCAAGTGGAAATTGGTGAGGAGAAGGATATCAGGAAAGACCGTGAATCCTCCAAGCGAAAAAGATATAAAAATACTGAGGATGTTGTTAGAATAGGTATTTACCTTAGCTCATGTTCACCTAGGTACTTTATTTACCTTTATTGTATTTATCCTCACCCACTTATGTGTGTGGATATTTCTTTTATCTTATTTAGATATTAGGAGATATTATCTAGTTGTTAGGTATAGTTTTTTCCTTGATCTATGGTCTTAACTAGATCTTTAATGACTATTTATTTCCTTGATTTATCGCTTGATCTACAACCTTGAATGGTTATTATATTGTTATTCCTTTCCTATATAAGCAAGGCCCATTCTCATTGTATTTTATTGAGTTCCATAATAATATATGATATTGTTGCTCATTTGTTTGCAAAGGTTTTATGTAAAGTTATTCTAGTGAATTACTTTCATCTTATAGATCATGGTGTTTGATTAGCATCTATGTTCTTGGTTTGATATGATCTCGTTATTGTTCCTTTTAGAAGCCATTGAAAGTTTGCATGCTCTTAAAATTTTCCATAATAATTTGTTTAATGCCTAGGATACTGCGGTCAAATCCAATTTTTTCATGTGGGAGTTCAAGAATTGCATGTTAGAAACCAATATCAATAGACACAAAATTAGCATGGTGATAATTGATCTGAGGGAGCTGCAGGAAAAATTTGAGAAGCTCACTTCTATTGCTCTTAGCGAACAACTAAAAAATGTAAATGAAAGATGTTTGGCCATGGAGAATGATATGATGAAGATGAAGGGGATTATTCTTTAGATCAGAGATGTTCACATCCTTAATGTCAAAAGTAATATACACCATCTTAAAGTACTTGCTAAGATGATCCACTCCATGGAAATAGTGAAGAACAAAGAAAAAGAAGGGTTTGGTCCAAAAGTGGAGATAGCTAAACCGGATTTAAAAATATGGAAATCAACTATTGCTAGTCAGTTTAAGGAATGGAATGGATGCATTCACACAGTGGGTGAAATGATCAATGAATGATGGTGGTTTCCTTTTTGGAGAATGTTTCTATGTAATTTTTGTCTTGTTGTTAGTTCCTTGTCTTCTACTGTTAGTTATTATGTTTTAAGCCTTTAGGATTTTGTTTCCTGGTGTTGGTTATTTGTGTGGATTTGTGTAACTGAGAGGGTTTTAATAGTCATCCCCTTGACCCTTCTCTGTTGATCTGGAAAAATTTGTATGTGGTAGGGCCCCCTCAACCCTCCTTTACCTATTATAAAAAAACAATTAAAGGAACATCCATTTTGAGGAGTCTATTTGAGGTTTAACATTAGAAAAAAAGTGTTTGTTTCTAATTTTCCTCATTATAATTTCTATATGGGAAGCCTCATGAATATCATTTATCAATTAAATTGAGGGAATATACCTTGGTATATGTTTAACCATGCTATAAAACTCTATTATGTGTGATTATGATTTTCTAAGATTCAGAGGATGATGCTCCCCTCTATGATACTATTCTTTGTACTTTGAAAGAGCTAAGTAATCAAGACCCTTGGTTCCACATTTGAATAATTTCATGGGGCTAGGTTTTGAATGATGTAAGCTCAGGGACTTGTCCCTCTTGTTTACTCATAAAAAACCTTCTGATTAGATATATGAATGGTATGAATAATACATGAGATTCTAATATTTGAGAAGTTATGTGAATATAAATAAAAAGTTTTTTATTTTCTATAAGACAGTATGTATATGTTTGGTGTGCATAAGGAAAGGAATATTAATGGTTAAAAAGAGTGAAACTTAAATATTAGTGTGTTAAGCCTAGTAAACACTATGAATTTATTATGATATTAGTAATAAAATTGGGGCAACTGAGAAAGACCAAATTGGTAAAAAGTTAACCTCCCTATGGGATTCAATGACCAATCATTTATGATGTAAATTAATGAATGTAACAAAGTGGGTATTGGGAATAACTACTAGTGAAACCTATGTATATCAACATGATAGAATAAGGTAGATAGATGATAAAAAGAGATTTTTTTTAATCAAATTCTAGAATGGTATGAATAAGAGATCAATGCTTTATTAATTTGACCAATTCTAATGATGAATGATTCTATTAAAATTAGTACATTATATGTGCATTAAGGGAATAATTAATATGTGAGAGAAGATGATTTTTTAATATATTGGTTAATAACCGAGTGTAATCGTTGGCATATATATCTACTTCAAAAGACTGTTGTAAATTAGGAAGAGTAAGTACTGGAGGATGACTAATTTTGTATTTTAATAACTCAAAATCCTGATCTTGTTCCTTACCCCATTTAAAACTCTTAATCTTTATGGCCACTTTGTGTAGAGGTATTGCAATAGCGGAGAATCCCGGAATGAACTTCCTCATGTATTATATTGCTCCCATAAAACTCCCAGTCTTTGTGGCTATTTTTGGTGTCAGACAATTGGTGATGGATTCCATATTCTTTGGATCGACTCATAACTCTCCTCCTCCAACCACTTTCCCAAGATAGAAAAGTGATTTTTTGGAAAATTTACACTTCTTCATGTTGCATAACATATGTTTCTCCTTGAGAACTTACAAGAATTTCTGCAAATGTGTTAAATGTTCCTCCCATGTGGCATTAAAAATTAGAATAACATCCAAATATACAATGACACATGTATCTAAGAACTCCCACAATACATCATTCATCAATCTCATAAACGTAGCGGGTGCATTACATAAACCAAACGGAAGTACACCCACTCATACAAACCCTATTTTGTTTTGAAGGAAATCTTCCATATATCCTTCCCCTTCATCCTGACTTGGTGATAGCCATAGTTGAGATCAAAATTTTTGAAGAACCTTACATGTTGAAGTTGGTCGAAGAGATCATCTATGTGTGCGAGTGGATATCTATTCCTTATAGAAATGTTGTTCAAAGAATGATAGTTGATGCACATTCTCTAAGAACCATATTTTTTTGGAACCATAATAATAGGAGAACCGCATGACGAGGTGCTTGGGCATATCAACCCTTGGTATAATAGATCCTAGAGTTGTTTCTATACCTCTATACTCTCCAACAAGGATTTCCTATACAACCTGATAGTTGGTACAAAGTGCTCTGACAATAGTTGAATCTCATGCTCTACTTCTCATTTTGGTGGTAACCCACTGGGAGTATGGAACACTTACTGAAAAGACTGAATTATGTTATCTAAATCCTTCATCCCTTGGTTAGAAAAATCTGAAATTTCTACCCCATATTATTTATCTTTTAATAAAAATAAACAAAATTTATTATGATTTGCCTAAATTAGTCTCTTTGTTTGGTTAGCACTTACCTTGGAAAGTTTTGGCTTACGTTGGTGTTCCTGAATGTTGTAAGTGACTCTATCTTTGACCCATCTATATTGGTTCGCCATTCTCATGAATAAATCATCCCTGATATATAAGCAAGGACTCCTAAAAACAACATCAAATGCATCAAGCGGAATTACATCAGCTTCTAATACATCTATACATTGAGAATTGATCCCAAAATTGAACTTACATCTTTGTGTTACCTGAATTTCTACACCCTTATTCACCCATCCAAAAGGATAATGATGTGGATGCTCATAATTTTAAAAACCAAGATTCTTTACAGTCACATAAAAAATCAAGTTATATTGAGAACCAATATCAACCAAGGCATTTACCTTAGTCCTCTTAATCTAGATTTTGATTTGAAATAACTTACTCATTTCTTCCTGTTGTTCCTAGTTATGCATGTTGGTGGTCATGTATCCCAACCACTCATCAACATCAGAATCATCCTCTATATTAACCTCCATATCTATCCTTATAACTATCATGGACTTCTTGGAGTCCTTTGTTCAGTTCTTTAGATGTAATTCTGGATGCAATTTCCAACATTTAACATCATTATGACCATTGATATCACAATTATTACAAAAAATCTTAGGATCTTTACAAGTATTCAATGTAGTAGCATTCTTTTTACCTTTCCATTTAACCTTTTGACTCATTTTTCCCTACTCTTTCTTTGGCTAATTTGTTAATTGTTTTGTCCTTGAATTTGGTTCTCCTTGCTTTATCTCATAACCTATGTAGTATGATTGCACACCAGCCTTATTAATATCCTTAGGTTTCGTGGAGATGACCTTTCTTTTTAGGTGAGTGTGAAGTCCTCCCAAATACTTGGTAAGAATATCTTCATCCTCCAAGTCCATATTGAGAAACATGGCTTTCCTCAAAAACTTTGTAGTGTAATCCTACACACTTTGAACACTAGTTTGTCTAAAATATTGTCATTTAACCATCTAGTCATTATTATGGCTAATAGGATAAAAATATACCCTTAGCAATTATTTAAAACCCTCCTAAGAACTTACAATAATACGCTTCTTCTTTTCACAAGTGGCTAGATGGGTTTCCCACCAAACCAAATTGTTTCCTTCCATCTTGAGACATATAAAGGCGATCCTTTGTGCCTTGGTGATATTATGCACACTAAAATATACCTCTAATTATTTTGACCAATTATCAATTAATTCTACATCTACTTATCCTTCAAATCTTTTAATCTAAACTTTAGTTTAAACTTTGAAAGGATCGTGATCATATTTTACCTTTCCCTTTTCAATTATAGTTTCCTCTTTTGGCTCTTCCTCCTCGTGGCTCTTTCCTATGCCAAATTTATCGGCCAAATCTCAATCCACTGAGTCTATGGAATATTTCTTAACCAATTTTTTCCTTTATTGATTTGAGAGTTCCCTTTGGTGTTGAAACACCCTATCCATAGTGCTTTCTAATATCTCAATTCTAGGGACCAAGTTCTCTTCTTCCATTTGTTATCTAATCCTTTTATTCTACCTTCTCGTAGTTATCTCTAGATTGCAAGGTATTAATTCTTTGTTTTGAGTTCTTGTCATTGTCATACAAATCACACAAGAGAGAATACTACAACTCCTTCAATATTATTATTAGCTTCAATACCAAAATTATCTATAAACTTCTACTTTGGAATTTATTTAAACCACACAATTGTTGTTCATACTTCCAATTTACTTAAAAATGACATTTCTGAAAGTTAGTGAATGAATGCTAATGCTTAGAACTATTTGCGGAAAAATAAAAATGAATAATTCAACACACACAACACAATAATTTTATCCTGGAAACCCCCAGATTGAGGGAAAACTAGTCAGGAAGGGAAATTACTCTTTCTTCCCAATATTATATTGGCCAAATAAAGATATTAAATGTTACAATAAGTTGAACGAAGACAACAATGTTACTTCCACCCTCTCTACGGGCTTGTTATGCTCATACACTTTGCTTCTACAAATCAATTCCAGCACCAATGGTTTCTTGCTCACTTCTCCCATCAATTATTTCTCAATTCCACATGCTCCACTTGTATTTATAGTTTGCTTCTTATGTCCTCTAGTGCACTAGAGAATAGGAAGAGTCATCCACGGAAGAGACACAACCCAAATGTTCTAAATCCATGACTATTCATGGATTTTATTTTGTATTTATTTTTATTGTCACGGGACTGTCGATGGACACAAAGGGGTGGTTACGCAACATCCACGGAAGTTATGTAACTTTCATTATCTGTAGAGGGGTGGAAACATAACCGCTTCTCTACAAAAAGTGACATTTTTGTCACTTAACCATTTTCTCTTGTTTCTTCTCATTTTTCCTTCATATTTTGGTTGTTTTGATGAATTGGTATTTTATGGATCACTATGGATCATAGGATAAATACATGAGGGATCTTTCTCGAGGGATCAAAGTGCAACACTTGGATTGGTTCAAAATGGGTTGACCAAAAATGTTACTTTAGCCTCACTACACACTGATTTATCATTTTATTATCTAATGCTTTGATGAATGGTATTAAAAGTATTTAGGGTTTCTATTTTGTTACAAGTCATTATAAGTTGTGTGAACAAGAGCGAAATATAGTGAAGCATATTTACAAATAATTCGAGAGAATAGAAAGTTACAAATACTCACTACAATAATTTCCTAGGATGTATAGTACAATTCAATACCATACAGTACTAATTAAAAATATAAAGAATAAGGGCAAGACCATACATTAATTAAATTTTCCTACACCATGAAAATTTATAGTTGCAGTCATAGAAATGATGCATCTTTAGTCCCAAATTAGCATGTTTTCCTTGTCTACACACCCAAATATTCTCTTTTCCACTTTTTATAACTAATTCTTTTTGTTCTCTTTTGTTTTCGAGTTATCCATCTATCAATTATCATTTTTCAAGTATTACTGCGTTATTCTAATTATGCATGATTAATTGTAAATTAATTAATACATAATAATATCATGTAATGAAACCTCACATCATATATTTTTGTCACATCGCATTTACATTCATTATATTATAGTGTGTAAAATTTTGGTAAACCTAACTCTTAATTTGAATCTTTTGTTTAAACCCCTAGGGTTTCTCCTTATTTTCTTGGTGTATTTTATCTCTAGGATTTGTCTTTTTATGTGTCATCATGCCTCTCCATCTAATTTTGTATGATATTCACTTCAAACCTAAGGTACTACTCCCTCAATATGATATGGGCTACCATCTCTTTAACTAGGTCTATGCCCATACTCTATATACAGGAGGGAGGCCTATGATTTTTCTACTTGTCTCGTATTTGATGAGAATTATACATACATGGATATATAATTAGAGGTATTTATGTTACTATGTGACATTCACCCCATTGTGTACCTTTACACATAGCTCTAAAGGTTAATGTTATCACAATAAGAAATAATAAGCACCCACTTGGGGACAACCCGCCTTTACCTCCACCAGTGACTACTCCCTTAGCTAATCCTAGCACTTCTAAAAAATGGTTTGATATTTAAAAAAAATTATGTAACACCACTATTAATATATATCTTCTAAATATACTTCAAAAGGAACATATTTACAAACATAAATTATATGAGGTTTTACAATATATTACTTTACCTCTGACTACTCAACATGCCACTTTAATCTATTATGGAAATATTCAAAGCTATGGATAAAGTATTCACTTTTAGTTTGTTTGAGATGCCTTATCCACTTGATGGGTATCCGTGCTCACATATTCTTACTATGGTGAAAATTCAAGGATTATTCATTAAGTGTGTTTTGATTGGTAATGATTATAGGGCACAATATATGTCCTAAATTTTTACTTATCAAGATGGTTATTTTTTGCATGTAAATAATGACTATTACTACTACGCGGGGATTTGATAATGTCACGTTATATACATTAGAAAATATTACTTTCAATATCTTATTTGGCCCTAAAATGTTACCCATTACATTTAAAATCATGGATACTAATATCCATTATAATATTCTCTTAGGTTTCCCTTGGATCCACACTATGAAATGTGTTCCATTTTTTTTGCATCAATGTGTCAAATTCATACATGATGTTCGTGAGTATACTATTCTCTGGAATAAAAAACTTTAAAATATTGTAAAATCGACACATTTAATTCTCAAGTGATCATTATTAGCCTCTTCGGCAGTCATCCTTATGGATAAAACATACACCTATGTTTTGGGAGATTCAAGTAATGGATGTTATATTATAACTCATACACCATCATTGGTTGAATAAAATATGGTTTCACTTTCTCCCTCTCCTCTTGTGGATTATAATGACCAAACTCAATCTACTACTAAAGCTCCATCTAGTTTTATGAGAATGTGGGAGAAGATCAAGAAATGATAAAATAAAAATGCACAAAGAGATTAATGTTGAAAGAGATATCATTCAAACATGAGCCAAAAGATAAATTTTATTCATAATGCATGAAAAATATCACTACAATAGGTGTATAAATAGGAATTGGGGAAGTGTAAACACCGCTGAATTATGTGGAGAAGTGTAACTATCATCTATCTTGACAACACCTATGCAAACTAAATACGTGTGTTAGAAAAACCATGTAATGGAATAAAAAACATACAATGGAATAAAAAACCTACACTAACACCCCCACTTAAGTGTAGCTTAATTGGGTAGAATAATTGGGTCCTAGGAACAAGGATTGATGATGTAGTAATGTACATAGAAAATACCTCATAAAGTGGAAAATGGGAGAAAACATATAGGAAAAAATCCTCACCAAAATAGAGAAAAGAGAAGTGCATAAAAAAATCCATCAATAGATAATCCTCCCCAAGATAAAATAGAGAAGCCCCCCAAAAATAGAGAGAGAAAGATGATAAAAAGGATGACTAGCCAACCCCCAGAATCTAAAGCTTCATGACCTCCCAATATACCCCACACATAAAGAAACCTATTTTCAATAAATAAATCAATTAAGAATTTATCCCAATAAATAATTCCATATGTTGTATTAAAATATAATGGATCAAAGGAAAATGAAATAATGAATATCTCTAGATGTTACTAAAAAAATCTAAGGGTGAATTATGAAAAGTGCTAATGAATCAAATTAGATAATAAATATGACTTAGAATGGTTCCCAACATGAATATGATAATTTAACCAGGAACCAAGTACTCTTGTAGAAGTTTTTAGTATGAATGATGATGGAGGTGAATTGTAGGATTCAAGAAGTGTAATTTATATCACCATGCAAGCATGTTGGGGTAGAAAAAATACATCAATAGAAGAAGAAGAAACTATATCTTATTTTTCATCAAAGAGGGGTAGAATATCCTTAATAATGTCATAAAGATATGAAAGGTGAGTCCACAAATAGAGATGAAATATATAGCAAGTAGACCTCCCAATGAAGTGGATCTTGTATACATGAAGAACCCTATTGTATAGAATCCCTAAAATCCCTCAAGGAAGAAACTTTGAACTATGATGAAACAACAGGTGAGGGAGGAATTTCTTGAAAGAGGAGAGAAATGGCCTCAATCATGTCATCTAGATCTAAAATGTGGGACTCTACAATAAAGAAGAAATGTTTGTTAGGTAGGTTTCCAAATGACATATATGATCCTACCAAAAAGAATCAATTGAATCCCTCAAATAAGTAACTTTGAACTCTAAATCAGAAATTATTCAGAGAGTGGCATGTTCCTAATGTAAAGAATCACTAGACACCCTTGAATAAGTGACTCTAAACTCTACTGTAGCAACAAGTACAGGGTAAATGCCATGATATTTGATGCATGAGCATCACTTCATGTAAATAATAAAATTTTGGATTTCATAATTATCATAGGTTGTGAAGGTACATCTTGGTGATCATGGCATGTTTCAAGTCCATTTTGACTCATTTATCATTGTAATAAGTTTTATTTGGAGTTTCCCTCCAAAAAAACATTTCAAATATTAGAATTTGTATTTTTAGTGTGTTATACATTTAGAAGTTAGGATAGGTTAAATAAATGAGGAAAAAAGTCCATGGAACATGAATTCACCTAATATATGATCTTAACATGACTATAGTCCTCTATGGTCAGTCTAATCCTAGTTGGGTTAGTTGGTTAGAAACCTAACTACCTCTCTGCTCTTCATTTATTTATTGAGAATTTGAATAGATGGGGAGATATTGGATAGTGAAAATTAAGATAAGGGTTTAGAAAAGATAGGTTGGCCATATATCCGAAAGAAGAATCAATAAGTGCTATAAAATCTCTTGATGATATTAATAAAAGACTTCTTGAGCACATACTTGTGTAATTTGAATAATGGTGAAATTATGAATTATTCTGGATTGTGTGTTAATTAATGGATTTTATTACAGGACCTTAAAGTTTGCATAATTTTAAGAAATTATAAATGGATCATGGAAATCTGGTAGAGCCTTGAGTAAGGGTGATCTTAGGTAAGAAAAGCACAAGACTTGTTGAAGGTATTAAAATTGTATTATTCTTGATAATTCACTAGTTCTTAAGGTTTAGACACTGATATATCACATTTATATGGTCATAAGGACCAAGAATTGTTAAAGGACCTCACATACTTTATTATTCAAGTGATCAAATGACTAGAGATACTAATCTAGTACAATGAAAAATGGTAGAAGTGTGGTTAAAAATTCATTCATGTGAGTTTCTTAAACTGTGTATCTAGTTATTACAATCTATTTAATGATTTTTTTAGGAACTATAACCCATTTCATAGAGTATGAGAATTTATAGAGTTGTAAAAAATATAGTAGAAGTTTTTTTAGTCATAAAGAAAACTTGCATAGTCTAAATAAAGGAAAACAAACAAAAAAACTCCTCTCAGTTTGAGAGACCCTGTTATAGGGTTTAAGGTAAATTAAATTATATAATTATAAAAAAAAATTGAAATTTGTTACAAGTTGATGATCAAGGTTTTTAAGTGTATCAAAGGTGATTAGGAAGTATCAAGGTTGTTGAAGGAAGATTTCTAAGCCAAATATTTATAACACAGTCTTGACTGTTAAAATGCTAGTTTAAATGTTTGGAGAAACATTCTTCGTGCTATAGACTTATCCATTCTTTGAATTTTTTGAATTCTTGTGATAATTTTGAGAGAGGTATAAATATGGTAAGGAGGCACAAAAATCATTGTACAAGATAGAAAACTATGTGTTTAAAAGGGAAGTAAATTCACAATTTTTTACAAACTTGTGACAATCATAACCATTCTTGAGAAATAACTGTCTCAGAAAACTATTCTATAAGGAAATAATAATCCATATGTTTTGAAGGTGAAGTGATTATTCTTGAAGCCTTAAGAAGTGTGGAAATTATTTTTGGTGTCATTGTTTAGCACGATTCCTTGACTGTCTTGTTCCAATCATATTGATAAGCTTAAGTGGAGCAAGTGAACATTTGGCAGAAAGTTCCTTGAATGAGAATAGGTGAGTGAATCAAGGGGTTGATTAAGAGGTTTAAGTTACATTAATTTGATTTATAAGAAACACGTATAAATACAAATAAAGGCTAAGAACAGGCTATAAAAGTTAGTTTGGTGTAGAGAGAAAAAGACCCAAGAAGATCAATCTCATGAGAACATAATATTATGGTGATAAAAGGGTGATGGAACATTAGAAAGTGTTTATACAAGGTTTATATGAGTGGAGAAATATGGGTAAAAGGTATAAAACAATTAGTGGATGGTAAAAACCTAAGAACTCGGTTTGAACCCTAAAGAATACCTAATTAGACCTAACCAAGAAGGATAAATTGATGTTGGAAGAATTGTGTTGGGAGTTAGAGGATGAAATTAACCATGAAGTATGAACACCATAATGGGTATCAGGAAAGATAAATAATTATTCATGAAAGTTTACATTTTTTTTCTAAACTATGAACTTTGTGTGTTTAGAGGGCTACTAAATAGGACTAATTGAAAATGTTAGAGAGAATAAAATTTGATTGGCTTAGAGATAGGTGCTAAAACTTTAGTATAAGCTTAAAAGTGCAAAAGAGTATCTAAAAATTTTGACAGTGAAAGATAATTCCCTGTAGAAAGTTTTGGTCATCTAAATTTCTCTTCAGGAAGGGCTACAAGCTAGTATTAAGGTCTAAATGGTGAATGAGAAAAAAATTATGGTTTGAAACTTCTTGATGTTACTAATCATGTTTGTTAGATTCATTTGAGTAGTTGAAAGGTATCCTTTAGCCCTTGTTTCAGTTTTGAAGGCATTTTGGTGTTTGTAAGAAAATTGAGCTTCTTGAGTTGTGTACATATTGCATGGTTTTGGTGATATTGAAATCTAACTTGGTTGTGTGTACAAGAATTTGATTTTTGTTGTCATAAAGTGGTATTAGATCAGGATTTATCTTGGGAAAAGAAGAAATAGTTAATTTTAGAAGTGAATAAGATAGTGAAGAAATGTGAAAACAAACCTTAGCCTTTGAAGGCTTAAAAGAGAAAATATAAGAAGTGGAGAATAGATCCAAGGTGGAACAGACTTGGAGATTTATAAATAATGAAATTTGTGCCAAAAGACTAGGTGATTCCTAGGGTGAGGTACTTGGAATAAGCAAGGTGAAATAGACTTGCTTTTGAAGAAGAATAGAGAATAATATATATATATATATATATATATATATATAGAGAGAGAGAGAGAGAGAGAGAGAGAGAGAGAGTAAAATGAAGGGTTTCTTTCTGGATGGGTAATAGAACATGTTGAAAGAGAGTGAAAGGAAGAAGATAATGACTAATGAAAATATGTTAGTAGATTTTAGAGAGATAGAATATGATTTTAAGTTGATAAAAAAAAAATGAAATTCAAGTTCTTGGTTAGAGTAAAACGAGAAGAGTTCAATGGCCCATTAAGTGGCTTGTAGAGAGAAAGAAGAAACTTATTTCTTGGAAAAGAGAGGATAAAATACAAAAAAGGAGTATGGATATTAGGTGAAGAATAAGAGAAGAATAGTGAAGAAAAAGAATGGTAGAAAGAAGATGAAGAAGATATTTTTAAAGGATCCTCTCATGAGGCTATATGGCATCCATATTTTCATTCTAATTTTTCCTTGTCATGTGTGAATGTAGGTGAAACAAATGAAGAAGTAAAAACAAATAAAATTTTCATACAAGAAAACATAAAAGATAAAAATCCTAAAGATGACGGAAGAAATGAAGAAAGAGATGAATTTAAAGTATATGAAGAAATGATTTGGCAAGAGATCATGATGGAATCAAAAACTCAAATCTATTTGAAGATGAAGAAGAATTTAGAAAAGAAGAAAAATAACTTATGAAAATCTTAAATGATGAAGAAGAAGTCAAAGAACATGAATATCAAATTGGAAGAGACGATAGGAAGATGAAGATACATTTGAACCTGATTTTATATGGTAGTTGAGATTTGAAGAGGAAAAGAGAAGAAAGAATTAAGACAAAGACAAATAATATGAAAGAAAAGGAAGAAAAGAAGACTAAGACAAGATAAATAATATTCATGATAGATGGAGCTTAGCATAAGAAGAAGAATATCAAGTTAAGAAAGCAGAGAAATTGGAAAACAAGAAAGAAAACAAAAAGGATCTCAAATCTTCCCACTTCGGGTGTATGATGTAGGAGAATCACTTCATGTAAATAATCAAATTTTGGATTTCATAGTTTTCATAGGCTTTGAAGGTCCATTTGGGTGATCATGGCTTGTGTCAAGTCCATTTGGACTCTTTTAGCATTGTAATAAGTGGTATTTGGATTTTCCCTCCATAACCAAATTTCAAATATTTGAATTTGTTTTTTGAGTGTGTTAGAGGTTTAGAAGTTAAGATAGGTTAAATAAATGAGGAAAATTGGTCATTGAACATGAATTCACCTAATACATGATATTAACATGAATCTAATCCTCTATGGTCAGTCTAATCATAGTTGGGTTAATTGGTTAGAAACATGAGTACATCTCTTCTCTTCATTAGCTTGTTGAGAATTCTAATAAAGAGGGAGAGGTTAGATAGTGAGAAAAAAGATAGGGTTTTATAAAAGAGAGTTTTTCCACATAGCCCAAAGAAGACTCAATAAGTGTTGTAAAATCTCTGAATTATATTAATAAAAGACTTCTTGAGCACATACTTGTGTAATATGAATAATGGTGAAATTATGAATGATTATGGCTTATGTGTTAATTAATAGATATTATTGTAGGACCTTAAAGGTTGCATAAGTTGAAGAAAGTATAAATGGATCTTGGAAAGATGATAGAGCCTTCAATAAGGGTGATCTTAGGTAAGAAACAGAGCATGACTTCTTGAAGGTATTAAAATTTTATTATGATTGATAGTTCAATAGTTATTAAGGTTTGAACTCTGATATATCACATTTGTATAGTCATAGGCACCAATAATTGTTAAAGGACCTTAAATACTTGATTATTCATGTGATCAAATGACTAGAGATATTAATCTAGTACAGTGAAGAAGGGTAGAAGAAGTGTGGTTAAACATTCATTCATGTGAGTTTCTTAAACTGTGTATCTACTTATTATAGTCTACTTAATGATTGTTTGAGGAACTATAACCCAAGTCATAGAGTATGATAATTGAAAAAGTTGCACGAATACCTGTATATTTTTTTTGATTCATAAAGAAAACTCACATAGTCTAAACAAAGGAAAACAAACAAAAAAACCTTGTCTTGGTTTGAGACACCTTGTTATAGGGTTTAAGGTAAAGTAAATTACATAATTCTAAAGAAACAATAAAATTTATTACAATTTTATGATAAAGGGTTTTAAGTGTATCCAAGGTGGTTAGGAAGTATCAAGACAGTTGAAGGAATATTTCTAATCCAAATTTGTATAACATAATTTTGACTGTTAAAATGCTAGTTTGATGGTTTGGAGAAACATTCTTAGTACTATATACTTATCCATTCTTTAAGATTTGTGGATACCTATGATAAGTTTGAGAGATGTATAAATGTGGGAAGGAGGCATAATAGCCATTGTACAACATATACCATTATGTGTTTAAAAGGGAATTAAGTTCACAATCTTCAACAAACTTGTGACAGTCATAACCATTATTGAGAAATATTTGTTTTAGAAAACTAGTCTAAGAAAACAGTAGTCCATATGTTTGGAAGGTGAAGTGATTGTTTTTGAATCCTTTATAAGTGTGAAAAGTCTCTGTGGGGTCATCATTTAGCAGTATTCCTTGCTTGTCATGTTACATTCATATTGAGAAGCTTAAGTGGAGCAAGTGAACATTTAGTAGAAATTTCCTTGAATGAGAATAGGTGAGGGACTTGATGGGTTGATCAATAGGTGTATGTGACAGTAAATTGGTTGTAAGAAACTTGGATAAAGCCAAAGAAAGGACAATAATAGGGTATAGAAGACATTTTTGTGTAGAGAGAGAGAGAGAAGTACTTAAGAAGATCAATCTTGTGAGAATATAGCATTATGATGATAAAATGGTGATGGAAAATTATAAAGTACTCGTACAAGGTTAATATGAGTGGAGAAAGATGGGTCAAAGGTATAAACCAATTGGTAAATGGTAAAACCCTAAGAACTCATTTCAAACCCTAAATAAGACCTAACCAAAAAGGAGAAATTGGTATTGGAAGAATTGTGTTAGGAGTTAGAGGATGAAATTAACCATGAAGTAGGAACACCATAATGGGTATCAAGAAAGATAAAAAATTCTTCATGAAATTTTATAGTTTTTTCTAAACTATGAACTTTGTGTGATTTGAGGGATACTAAATAGGCCTAATTGAAAATGCTAGAGAGAGAATAAAATATGATTGTGTTAAGATGATGAAATACAACTTAAGAATGAAAGTGCGGGAGGATTGGGCATGCGAAAAAAGGGCACATAGATACATGTGAAACTATTGGAAAATAGGGCGCGCCTAGGAAGTTTTGAAATCAGGACTTAGCCATTCTCCAGTTTGAGACTAAGTATAGACATGGAGTGTAGTGCACGTTTTGTAGAATAATTAAGGAACGTGAAAAGGCTATTTTGGACGAGTAGAATATCAAGCACCATACATAGTTTTGGAGATAATAATAGGATTATATTGTTGTTATATTATTATATAATCTATTATTAGTGAGCTTGCATGCTCTCATATTTATTATATAAAGGTGCATGGCTATAATTAGCATATAGTCTATTTTTGAAAAGTGCATGGGCAGTGAAGGGAAATTCGTCACCCCTATAACTATGTATTGATTTGCACAGTTTAGAGAGTTCCAAGTTCTATGTTTTCAGAATTATGTTGCGAGATTATGGGTGTGCATGACTATGGTGATTATATTATGTATGTATGAAGCTTCTGTGTTTTACAGTGATTAATACAATGGATATTTGTGGCTAGATATTGATTGTTGACGCATCTATTGTTGATACTTGTATGCTAAAGTTAATCTTGTTTTTCTTTGTTTATTCATGTTTAATGGTTAAGTTCTAGATCTGGTTTATGTACTGCAACATAATTGTTTGACTGATATGGATCTGGAGTATTTGTTAAATCATGCTAACTCCTTGAACAAGCTATCATAAAAAGGGACTTGGTACCCTTACATGCTTCGGGTGAGCACTCAACTCAGGCTGAGTGATGTTCCAGTGTGCCTTGGGATTTTGTCAGTAAAATCAAAGCTTCATTTTGGTTCCATTGCCGGGACCTATTTTTTAGTTGGTTGGCAGGATGTTACATGATGAAGACATACCAATTGACCTTGGCTAGTATTGAAGAGTGGTTAGACGATTTGGAGGAAGATTATACTCGTAGGTTTAGCACTGGAACTAAATTTAATGCACATGCATGGGTTAAACAGAATCTATATGATGAGTTGTATGAGAAGTTCTTTGCCATCTTTCATATAGATTTGTACGAGTGGTTGGTTTCTTATGCACCAAAGAGGAATTGGAGGTTTCATACACTTTTTTAGACACATGAAGAATTCTAGGCCTTATATGATGCAGATCTGATGTGGACGCGTGCTATGGATCATTGATTCCGTGGTGTCCTGAATAGCTATATTTTGGAGTACATAGTTTCTACTTACTCTTGTCCAGAGGTTGTTGAGTTCCAGTTCATACATGAACCCAAAGGATCTTATTTGAGAGGTATTGCTTTGGCAATTAAGATCTTGATTGTGACCCTGGATTTGAAAGAGAAACCTATGGCCGGCTAAACCCCCACCACGCGTGGGGGTAGCATCAGGTGTGGTGAAAGATGCCAGACCTAATGGTAGAAAGAAAAAGAGAAGAAAGGCATATTAAGTTTAATGAGCTGGCATGTGAGAGGGATTTGGAGAAGTAGCGTGAAGTTTTGGAATGAATGGCATTTTGGAGGGAGAGGGCTCATGAAGGATTTGGAGCTCATGTAGAGGATGTGGAGCTAGAGCATCTGGAATTCCACCATTTGGGAAAGTATGGAAAATAACTCTCTTTGACCTCAAATGAGAGTGTGCCAATGGAAGCTACATGGACCACGGGCACGCATTTGATCCCTCATATCGACCTAGCCCTTGCGTTTGGTTTTCCAGTTTCTACAAAAATTATCAGTAAGCAAGCTAGTGTGGTCAGTAGAGTAGCAGTAGATAGATTTTATTTGTAGTCAAGTTTGAGAGTTAACCAAGTGGGTTATTCATCTATGGTGGCGCAATAATCGTCTATGTTATTGGAGGTCTGGTTGGAGGTATATTTTGTGGTGCGTTATTAACACAGAACTTGGGCACGTAGAACGTTGGCATAACAACTACAAGTAGCACAACTTCACAGACTGTGGGAGTTCAATTTAGCACAACCATTGGAACACAAGGCACTGCATCTTCTAGTATGTTACCTATTTCAAGAGGGGGATCAGGAGGATTGGGTGGCTTGGGTGCTAGCATATCTGGTGGTTCCATGGGTGGCATAAATGTAGGAGAATATATAGGTTCTGAATCTGGTGGGCACGGTTTGCACCAACCCCAAAATATTTATATGGAGATGTCTCTTCATCTTCTAGAATGTAGAGGGATAGAAGATGGAGCTAAAAACGTGCATATGGGTGAGATATTATGGAACACGAAGGGGATTACAGATCTAGATCATAAGTAAAGTTATTTTACAACTACATTACAAGGGTGCGTGTATAGTTGGTATAAGAAATTTGATCTAGACCAAAATTGTGTGGATTATACCACGTTGTGGGATGTTTTCTTGAAAGAATTTTATATACCTGAATTTGATTAGAAGAGCATCAACGCGCTAAACGACATCAAACAAGGTACAACTAAGATTTTTTAGGAGTATGATGAACATTTCAAAACCCTTTTGTCTAAGTTATATTATGATATAGATCTGAGTCAGCATGCTCATTGGTTTTTTTGAGGACTAATAATGCCTTTCATAAGGGTGCTCTCACAAAAAGATTATACAGATCCGCGCGAGGCACTTGAAGTATCTTTGTGCTCTGAGGTAGTTAGAAGTGTAGACACAAGAGTGATCCCATTTTTGGAAGCTTAGATTGCAGCAATGGTGAAGCAGTTAGAGATTTTTTAGCTAACTCAATGCATGAGAAACACAGTAAAATTTGATGCATAGATTGTGAAGTTAAAGGGCATACTAAGGATAGTTTTCCTTAGAAATCGGTGCATGTGATGTTGCTGGACTGCAAGATTTGTCACTTGGATCATGATTCGAATCAGTGTCCTTTTCTGCAATGCATAATTAGAAATAATGTGCCTTGATAATGCAAGATTTGTAGGTCTACCACTCATGATACTAAAAATTACAGGATGATTGACTAGATTCATGATGCCATTGATACTAGTGTACATCAAACCAGTGTTGCAAATAATTCTAAGGAAAAAGGTGATCATCATGATCATGAGCACAATGAAGGGCTCTTTGATGGAGGCCATAGTGGAGGTTGAGGATACCATGAAGGATTCAGAGGCCAAGGTCATGGCAGTGGAAGAAGTGATTTTCCTCATGGAAAATGTCATACATGCGGATCCCATGATCATTATAGACATGAATGTCCCCAGAATATTATTTTTTCTTTCTGTGGGAAGAACCATAACTATGAAGAATGCCCAAACTTGTATGAAAAATTGAGTAAGAAGCATAAGCAGGACAAGGACGTAGGAATGGTTAGAGTATAACACGTCGTGGAAGATTAGTGGATGCCAAAGTTAGTGCCTGATCTAGAGTTAGTACCTATGAAGATCATTGCACGTGCTTAGGTTGTGCACAGTAGGGAAATTCCAAAGTAGAAGCCGGTTATCAAAAAGGAGTAGGTATTGCATGCAAAGTATCCAAACCCTACACATCAGAAGGAGGTTTATCAAGAAACCATGGAGGTGATTAGGAATTTACAAGGTCAGATACAATGTTTGAAAGAACAGTCACGGAAGTTAGAATAGACGAAATCAGTTGAGATCCATCACATGGATGTTGATGATCTAAAGGAGGTTTGCAAGATGTTGCGATAAGAGAACATTATTCCTTTGTTGGGGAACTGGTTAAAGGGAAACACCTCGCGTACTAGAATTGAGCATGAAAGGCACATTTTTCATGTTAACCTACTTCCTCATAGCTTGGATTATGACAAGGAGATCACTCTGAATGTTGTTATTGATGGCTGGTTTTTAAGTAACATTCTGATTGGCACAGGTGCAGAAGTGAATCTACTTACTTTAGATGCATGGATTCAGATGGGAAGACCACCAGTACAACCATCTTCAAATGTGTTATTTATGGAAAATAGGAATAAATCCACGCCTATTGAGGTTTTAAAATATGTTACAATTACTATACAAGGGGCCAAGTTTATTGGGGACTTTAAGGTCTTGGCACTTGTAGAAGCAGACAGTTTTCCAGCACTAATCAGGTGCCCTTGGTGTTATGCAAGCAATTTTGATCTGCACTTCAAAAAAATGATATATAATATTTGAGAACAAGGAGGAGTGCATCATCATTCCCTTGGAAGATGGAAAAGCTACACCTTATGTAGAGCCCTTAAGTGAAGAATATTTAAACATAATTTATGTGCACATCATTAGAGATCCAGAAGTTTTTGAGCCATCAAAGGAAGGAGTTCTCTAGTGGGATGATGTACATTCCATGAGCGATACTACAAGTCTTGTATGTGACAACTCGACACATGACACTTATGAAATGGTTGGGCGTGAAGTGAGGAGTGCAATTACACGCATAAGTAGACCATGATTTGTTTGGTGTTTGGGCATCAACTAGGTACGAAGGTACACGGGAAAGGGAAATCCTGAGGTATTCCTATGTGCTATGGAATTCCAGTGGATAGATCACATGGAAAGAAGGAATGCGCTAGTTTATACTCTATGTGGTACATCAACACACTGTTGGATGGTTCATAAGGATAATCTCTTGGAATGACGAGAAGTGAGAATTGTCTTCTCTACTAGATTTATCCAGAGTAACGTGCCTACTCAGATCTGTGAATTTCATGGTAAGGACCATGTTCAACACCATGTTCAGCACCATGTTCAATAGTGTGAGAGACTCTAGACAGAGGAGTAGGAAGCTTTACCACTTTTGTTGTGGGTTCACAAGATCTAGTTCACTGTGCGAGGGTACACATGTGCATGGTATGTCTAAGCAGTGTTGAATAGAGAAATTGGAAATTGGAAAGAAATGATTGTAGGTATGATTCAGACCTTTGACTATTTTTCCACTAAACCTCTGGTGAATGATGCGTTATAGGTTATGAAGTGATTGACTATGGGAGATAGTGCAAAGGCTGAGGAACTTATTCAGGAGTTACTAAGTGAGTCAAACCTGGAGGCACGTTTTAAAGAAGAGGAATAAATAGATGCAGAATAACTTGGGCATGCCTACCTAGAAAAATAAAAGTGAAAGATGGTCTATATCATTGACGATGAAGAAGTAGAGAATCTGGATGTTGAGAATATAGATGGTATGTGCGAGGTCTTAGAAAATGTAGATGAGAAGGAACACACCTACCACAAGCCTATGAAAAATAATAAGGTAATCATTAGAAAAAATGTTGAACCTAAGGAGGCCATATTTAGAGATTATTGGTCTGACTCTAAGGTTGTTAAGATAATTAAGCTACTGCATGAATTCCAGGACCTATTCCCTAGAGGTTATCATGAAGTGAAAGGGTTGCATGAATCTTTGGGTGAAATGTAGATTAAGCTAAAGGAAGGTGCGCACCCAGTTAGGAAGAGGCCTTACATGATTAACCCTAACCTGCACATCAAGGTGAAAGAGGAAATTGATAAGATGTTAAATTTTGGAATCATTGAGCCCATCGAGGAGTTAGAATGGGTTAGCCCTATGGTTATCAGTATAAATAAAGATGGTAGAATCATAATTTGTGTGGATTATAGGGAGTTAAATTTTGCATTTGTAATTGATCCCTTTCCCACACCATTTACAGAAGAAATCTTGGAGGGATTTGTAGGGCTCGAGATCTACTCATTCACTGATAGATTTTCTAGATATCATCAGGTAAGGATAGCTAAAGGGGATCAAGGGAAAAAAATTCACCACTGAGTGGAAAAGTTTTGCATACATGGTTATGCCGTTTGGCTTAAAGAATGCACCTATAGTATTTTCACACATAGTTGAGTAGACATTATCAGAATTTATGCACAAGTTCTTGCAGGTCTATCTAGATGATTGGATAGTCTATGGGCTAGTGAAGGATCATTTTAAGGCTCATGTTTGAGAGGTGTTGGCATTTGAGAATCTCCTTAAACATTAAGAAGTGCATTTTTGATACACCTTTTAGGACTTTTCTGGGACATATCATCTGTAAGGAATATTTGTTAGTAGATCCTACTAAGTTTGTTATTATTTTGGGCCTAGAGGAACCTACTAGCCAGAGCGAGGTGCACAGATTCTTGGGGCACATAGGATATTATAGGAAGTTCATCAAAGGTTATGCCAAGATTTTTGTGCCCTTAGAGGAATTCTTGAAGGGTAAATGCAAGTTCCATTAGGGTGAGGAGCAACAACGCATGTTTGACACACTAAAGGAAAGGCTTACTACAACACCTATTCTGTGCTTTCCTTCATGGACCAAAAATTTTCATGTACATGTGGAAACCTCTAACATGGCCATTGGCACGGTATTAGCCCATCCTGGGGAAGGGATTGTTGATCATCCTATTTTCTTTGCAAGCAAGAAGTTAACTCTAGCAGAACATAATTACACTATTACAGAGCATGAGGCCCTATCCATGATCTACGTGCTCCATAAATTTAGACAGTACTTGTCGGTAACACCTTTCATTTTTAATACAGATCACATGACATTGAAGTACTTAGTGAATAAAATTGTTCTACACGAGCGTATATGTCGTTGGATTCTATTGTTTCAGGAATTTGATTTCACTGTGGTGGTTAAGCCAGGAAAGAGTAATTCTAGACCAAATCACTTATTAAGGATTAATACAAGTGAGGACATGCAAAGCATTGAAGACATAATGTTGGATGCAAATATGTTCAAATTGAACTGCGTGCCCTTTGAATTATAGGATATTATTGTCTTCTTGAGAACTGGTGTGGTGCCTAAGGGAATAAAGGCTTTGGAAAAGAATAAAACTTTCCATTCGTGTCGCACCTTACATGCTGATTAGTAGAGACTTGTACAAACTAGTCCGAGATGAATTTTTATGCCAATGTGTACTTGAGCATGAGGGTGAAGCTATTATGGAGGAGGCTCATGTCGGTATTGCAAGTGGACATTATGTAGGGGATGTCATTGCGCGTAAGATTTTATTAGAAGGCATTTGGTGGGAAACATTGTATAAGTATTGCAAAGAATATTGTAAGGCTTGTGACCATTGTCAATGCCTTAGGAAACATGCGCATAGAGATGAAATGCTTGTAAGGCTGATTGCTAGTGCTGAACCATTTGAAAAATGGGCCATTGACTTTGTGAGTCCTATTTCCCCACTCGTGGGCAGGACTACATCATTCTATATTATAACTTGTACAGATTATCTTACAAAGTGGGTGGAAGTGACACCTACAAAGGATTATACGATAACTACAACAACAAGGTCTCTATGGAAAAAAATCATCAATATATATGGATATCCTTTGATTTTGACAAGTGATAGGGGTACTCATTTCCTTAATGAAACTATCAGGATATTGCTTGCAAAATTTATGGTTGCACACCATAAAAAAACACCCTATCACCCTCAGGAAAATGGAATTGTTGAGGCTTTCAACAAGATATTGAGCCATACCTTGACTAAAATTTGTGATGTTGGGAGGAAAGACTGGGATGATAAAGTTTACGATGTACTTTGGTTATATGGGACAACCTACAATAGGTTGAATAAGGCCACACCATTTCAGCTGGTGTTTAGTGTAGAGGCTATTCTACCAATAGAATTCATGTTACCTTCCCATCATATTGCGTGCATAGGAGGTTTGGCTAATGATAAATCACTTGAAGAGTGTATTAAAAAACTGATGTAGTCAGATGAAAGGCACACTATAACATGATGGTTCAAAAGCAAGAAAAGTCTAGGCAAAAAGCATGGCATGATAGACATATTAAGGATAAGAAGCTTGAAGTTGGATAGATGGTTCTTCTTTATGAATCCAATTTTTTGCACCACCCTGGAAAGATTAAGCTGCATTGGTTGGGACCGTATGCTATAACTTATATACTTGATTCAGGCACTTTCTAGTTAGAGGCATTGGATGAAACACAGTTTCCTGGTTACTTAAATGGAAGTAGGCTAAGCCCTACTATAAATAAGTCTTCTTGGTGTTTGTCAAAGGCACTATTGCCACCTAGATTAGATTTCCTTAATGCATTCCTTTATATGTGTTTCCTTTGATTGTTGTTATGATCTGTCAATTTAGTTCAGTGTTTTGTGTAATAAGTGCGCTTACACACTAGACGCTGATTACTATCTAAGTGTTTTCATGTGCATAGGACCGTGCATAACCTTTGTGTGGGGTGCAGTATATACATGGTACATAGACCAAGTTTAAATTTAATCTAAATATGGATATGCATAAAGAGATTTTTTGTAGGTGCTTGGAGTAAAGTTGTAGATAGAGAAAAAATACTCATGGATGAAAACCACATATGTATGAATAGACACATAATGTAATGTGAGGTAGGTTACTGAAGTAGAAAATACTTAGTTAAAGGAACAATGATGAAGTAATTCGATGCATGAAGAAGTGTGAAAGGATTTTTGTGGCCAAGAATTAGTAGGAATGTCAAATGGTTATTACTATGGCGTGGAAAAATTATCACAGAAAAAGGAAAGAAACATCAAGTTAATGTGAAGTATGGTGATAGGTGGAGATCAATAAATGTAATTTTTTTTGTAAATCTATATAAGGTGGTGTTGTGAAATCATTTTCACATTTTTGATCAAGATCATTCAAGTAAGTTTTTGACAAACGAGCTAGCGAATGAGCTATGAAACACAGAGAGCTACAAACTAGTTGAATTTGTTAGATTTACGCACCAGGGTCATTACCTCTCCATTTGGAGAAGTGTTTGAGCGAAGCAGAGGTGTGTGACGAAGAAAAATTACAGTTAGTCTTCGAATTTGAGCTAGGGCACATGGTTTTTAGCCAGGGCATGCAGATTTTAGTTGTAGAGCTTGAATCAATTAAAATAACACACCTTTATAGTTAATAATGCACCAAAGAGAGCATCAGGGGTGACCATAAGGGGGAAGAAGTAGAAGGAAATCGAGGTTGAAGTGGAGGACACCCCCAATTTTTTTTCTCAGATATGTAATACCCTAAAGGGGTTTACATGGTTCACGATTGGGACTCACATGTTTTCTGGTGCAAGGTGAGTGATTACAATCACAGAACAAAGAATAATAAGGATCAATTGGATAAGTTATTGGTTATGAAGAAAAACAAGAGAACAACGGATGAAATGGACATGTATGATGATGTAGGTGAGAAGTGTTGACAAAGGTGGGAACTTTATAGTTGTATGAACTCCCCTATTTTGGAAAACCAGAAAAACTATACCAGTGGTTGATGAGTAGAGTCCATGAGGTCTTCTTCTATTTTTTTGAGTGATAGATGAGGATCACTGTGCCCTTGATTGGGAGTTTGAGAAGACTTAAGATTTTAGGCACTAAAGTGAGTAGCAACTTGTCAGACAAAGAAGGTATAATGGCAACAAGGAAGGCATTAGGTTACCTCAAGGGAGGGCATGTAATGGATATCAAAAAACTGTAGAAGTACCCAGTGGTCGAGGCAACAACGCACCTCCTCACAAAGTTAAATAACCAGGATTGTTAGTCGCAGGTAAATACATTGTGGCTACACATAGAGAAAAAAATGACTGAAGGTGTAGTCTACAACTTGGCGGGTTTTGTTGGTTGGATATTTTTTCACGCCAAAATATGAGGTTCAACCATAGTACATGGGATTAAATCCCTCCTCAAATGCAGGTGAGGCTTCCTATTTATTACTAATATAAAACACAGCAAAAATAATAGGTACAGTATTCACATTAATCTAACCATTGGGGTTGGGATAGAATCCCAAAATCCATATCCACACTAGGTAAAGATGTTGTTATTTTCTGAAATAGAATGGATTAGAAAGGAAAAAATAATGGAAAGGAAATGATAGAAACGTATTTTCTTTCAAGCAAACACAGATCACGAAATAATCATACGATTTCTAGATAACAAATGTAATGTAATGTTTGAAACAATTAAAATGATCGAGAATGCTAAACAAAGAATAGCTTAAGATCCTGAACGTAAGAACAATATCTTAAGAGAGATGAATCTCACAACAAAAAGTTTACAAAAATAGCATTGACTTCTATTCCTCAAATGATTAAAAGAAAACAAAAAGTTTTTCTTCTTCACAATAGTTCTCAATATTCCAAAAATCTCAACCCTTTGGAATGCATAAGCATCCCTTATTTATAATAAAAGGAGTTGAGAGAAAATAGGATAAATCCTAGAAAATAATCTTTTAAAAGAGAGTCCTATTTTGCTTGACTCTCACGCAAGAGACCAAGTCAAAATTTGCTTCCTATGTGACGAAACAAAAATGAAAAATACATGTCGATTTCAAGATTGAAATGGCATGTCACATTGTGCTTATTGTGTATCATCATCTTTATCTTCCTCCAAAAAATCCTGGTTATCCTAAAATTCTTGGAATTTTTGGATTATACCCTGCATCTCATTCTCATCAGGTGTGGTGGAATGATCACTCAGAACTTCACATGTTTCATGAGTATCACTAGTGTTGCCAGGAAGATTTTTCAATCTCTTATTGAGTTTCCTCAGGGTCTCTAAAGAATGTTCAATTTTCACAAACCTATAAATGATTTCCATGCCAAATCCGTAAGTTGGCTCATGTTGAATTGATTCTTAGATCTATTTGTAAATATCATCAACAAGCAGGATACCCGAGCTTTCACTCAACACTTTAGCACATATATTGACTAGCTCTTCTTCTAAGTCGTTCTTACCATCAACCAATTGATCTCTTGATTCTCTCAATTTGCTACAAGCTTCATTAAGAATATTTACTCTAAATCTGATGGCTTTAGTTAGCTGAAACTATGTATCCCCATGTGGAATGATGCCTTCTTCGACCAAGATGCGGGATGGAACCTATTTCAGCGTTTGGAGAGCTTCGAAAGTCAACTCTAGGTTCCTGATTTCTGCTAAAAACTCATCATCCATTTTCTCCCCATATTTATTTATATCCTCTAAGGATTGGTAGAATTCCACAGTATCTTTGATGACTTCTTTTCCTTGCAGGAGCAAGATTTGGGTCCATTCATCGACCGTTCTCCCCTTTTCATTAATCTTCTCGATCATGGGTACCGATGAGAAATCAAACCTGATAGGAGTAGAGGATGATGGTGTTGACTCAGGAGGCTTTGAGATCTTGAGTAGCACTTCTGTTAGCTATTGTACTTTCTATTTTAACTCATCTCTGTTTGCCTTAGTTTCCCTCAGCTTTTGGCACAACACATTCATGGCATCTTGTGCGTTCTGTTGTGCTCCCTCTGTTATTACTTTCTTTAGAGCCACCCTTGTGATTTGATAATGTGTGACCATTATGTCATCCTTAGTTTTATCAGCTGTGGGAGTAGCAATCTCTATGAATTTATGCCCTGAGGCATCCACTAAAATCCTTGAGACTGTTTTGGGTTTCTTGGCCAACTTAGTGGGAGTGACCTTGAGGGAACTAAAATCAAAGGCTGGTAATGGGATAGCTACCTTCCTCTTCCTCGGAGTCTAATCTACTAACCACTGAGGTGTATTGGAAGAATTTTCTTCCATTGCAGGAATTACGGTCACATCTTCAGGTGGAGGAGGATTATCTTGTGGAGGGGTAACCACTGTAAGGGTAGCGCCCGTGGTAGGGAATGAAGGTGCAGTAGGGGAGGGATGTCCACAGTTAACTGTGGTCTAGTGGGGAGAGGTGAGAGACCAAAAAAGATACTAGTCATGGCTGAGGAACTTGGTGAAGAAACATGAGGCAAGGAAGGTTGGATGGGAGGAGGAAAGGAAGGTTAAATGGGAGGAGGCAAGGATTCCAGAATCAGAGCTTGAGAAGTGGGAGGAAGACTTACCTATGATGAACTATCTACCAAAGGAGGAATGTAAGGTTGAATAATCTCTTCTCTTGAAGGAAGATTCCCTTGTTCTGGTTGTGGAGGTGAATCAAGAACCTCAACTGTTTGTGGGAGAGTGACCACTGGTGTAGTTACTTGATCTTCTCCCTTTCTTACAAACTTAACCTTCATTGGCCTTTTGGAAGGGTTCTTATCCTTTTCCTTTTTTTCCTTTTGAGGGTCCCTCTTCCAAAGCATCTAGCTTTGCAAAAATCCCTTCTTTATAACTCATTCCCCAAGAAATGAGCCATGCCTTAGTACGGGCAAGAATTTGAGTAGCTCTTCCCATGATAGAAGCTTTCTTAGCAATGGACCAATCAATGGCTGGGAATACATATTGATCTTTGTTCAACCCATCATACAAGGCATCAAGGACATGATGCGTCAAGAACTTTCTATTCACATGCCTGATGTAGTCTTCTTGATCTTTGTCCCAGGATTTCTGTGCTGACTTAAGATCTATGTCAACATATTTCTGAAAGTTGGGTAACCTTAAGAGGTCATCAAAATAACCCCCATCCAACTTCACTATGACTTCTCCTGCTTGATTTTTCACTGAACGAGAGTCTAAGTCATAATGGGAAGCACAAGCCAAAATGAACTCAGGGCATTGAGCAGACATTGGGAATCCTACTGTAAGAGGGAGGCCACTGTTGGTTATTGACTTCATCTAGGGACTCTGAGAAGAATCCTTGGTTCTGTTCTAAAAATCCAACATGTCAATGTTACCAAGCTCCGTATCTCGGATGTCGTAATTACAATCTATATAGGAGGGGGATTCCATCTTTCAATGCTTGTAGTTCATCTTCCCTTATCTTTCTAAATTTTCTTTAGATGATCCAGGATCCAACATGAGAAATCCTAAAGAAATAATTCCTAGACAACTCCTATATGAGCAATCAGACTTAGAAACTTGCTGAGTAACCCCACAGACCCGCCACACTATCCAGATTTTAGGACTTGTAAAGCACCTGATGAAACCTGACACAGTGGAGAGAGTGTCGAAACTTAGGTGTTGTCAGACACTTCACAAAACTTGACACACTGGAGAGAGTGTCGTAACTTAGTAGGTGTCGAGCACCTCGCACGACCCGATACACTGTGGGAATCAGAAGATGTTGAGCACATCACAAGACTCGACACACTAGAAATCAGATGTCAGATGATGTTGGATGTTCGGAACTTAGAAAATCCTGAAACACTGCAGAACTTGGAGATTGTAAAACACCCTGCAAAACCCGAAATAAGGGATCGAGTTTTTGAGATGTCAAGACATGCAATATTTCTGCCATTTCAACAATTAGGGATTTGTATTCTTCTCCTTTTATTTAAAACACAAAAAGGTATATTCTAAGGTATAGAATAGGAAAAAACCCTAAGGGTGAACTCTTAATCAATCATTTCTATTGGAATACAACCCAAAAAGAAGAAGAAAACCTAAAACCCTAAACCTAGAAGAAAGCAGGAAAGGAAGGAGAATGTCACAAAGAACATCACAAAAACATATTCAACAAACCTCACAAGTAGAGGGCAAAGAAAATACCTTCAAAAAATTTGAAAAATAATAAAAAATGAATCACGTAAGCAAGCACGAAATCAAATTAGGTTCGAAGGTTGAGAGAGCATATACGAGAAAATCCACACAACCAAAAGTACAATAGATACAAATGACATGTAAATCCAACTATTTATAAAAACCCCTACATTTATTACACTTCACATGACACGTGTGCCAAATACCCGACAACTCAGAGTTAATGTCATGTCATCATGCTTGGAGTGCTCGAAAACCTGATACAAAGGATTAGCTATCAATTCAGGTTTTGGGTTTCAAGAAATAGATGACATGAAACATGAGATGTTTAGGTGTTCCAAGGTTCCGAAAACCTGACACAAAGGGACATATCAGGTTTTGGGTTTCGGAAGTCAATCAACATGTAGCATGCTTTTTGCAAGTCATGTTTCAATGATCATGAATTCCAAAAACCTGAAACACTGGCTAGTTTTAGGTTTCAAGAAACAATTTACATATAGCATGTAAAAAACATGTTTTCATGTTGTTGAAACCCGAAAACCTGAAAATCTCCTCAAAAGGGCATTTTAGGAGATTTTTCCAAAAAAATTCTACGGTTATCTTAATTTTAGCTGGAATCACTAAAATGAGATAACAGGTTTCATTACTGAAGCCATCATTCAGAAAGTGCACAAAGGTAAAAAGATAAGTTTCGGCATGATCCTGTTATCCCTTGTTTTTCTAGAAATTGGAGTGCCTGATCGACCTAAGGACAAAATATGGCAATATCTTGAGGAGAAGAAATCTCATGCAAAGATATTTAAGAGGTATAATTTTTATGGGACCATGAGTGGCCTCTTTAAACAGAGGGTAGAATTATGGTATGAGCACCTCCACGCCGCATTTTAAGAAGAATGGAGAATACCCAAGGAGATTCCTTTGGTATTAGATAAACAAGTATAGTTTGCAGTATACCAATACTTTTGTATTACGTGCTTTGGGATGAAGTAAGAGAAGTGGAGACCTTTATGTAAGCTCTCTTATGCCTTCACCGCGCGTTACTTTCAGGCATCTGTACATAGGTTCTCAAATGTGCTCTAGCTAATATTCAAAGCAGATAAGGTAAACTGTGACTACCAAACCCTCGGGAAGACTTATGTTTATCCAAGTAAGTCTACATATATTGAAAGATTAATTTTAGATGACATTAACATGAAGGCAATGAGTTTGGCCATTGGGAAAAGTGGATCAACCTTTGTATATATCCATCTCAAGCTGAGATTGGAAAATGGAAGATATGTGGAGAATGAACTCAAACTCCTTAGACCACCCAAGGGGAAACATACAGTTGGCACTTTGGAAGATGAGGAACCCATCTCGTCCCTTGGAGAAGAAGAAGGAAAGGAAGAAGAACTATAGGAAGATAGTGGTGGCCTTGATCACAGGGGTATAAAACAACCTATTGTAGGTGAGAAGAAAGAGTGCAAGGTGACCCCTCCAATGCAAGAGCCAGATGATGAAGTGCTAGAGATAGGCGCTATGGAGATAAATGTGGAGAAAAATACTAAGGAGACAATTTAAAATATTTCTAAGAAGAATAAAGAATCATATTATGGGAACATCACATACCCTTTAGAGGTCACCAAGAACTTTACCTATAAAATTAGATCCTGAAAATAAAAAAAGGTGCAATTACATTCCTCGGAAGGATGATGAGGATGATAAATCTAGAGACAACGCACTAACCACTCTAGTTCATAATGAGGATACATAAGAGCCTCAGAAAGAGGAAATGAAGAAAGATGAAGTGGAGTTGAAGGAGTAAAACATATATAGTGGGGACATTGGCCTAGAGATAGGTGAAGATAAGAGCAAGCCATCATGCACGCCCCCTACTGTATAGATAGGTGAAGGAATAGTATTGGATTCAGGCGCTCATATTCAAAATGGTAAGAGATCAAGAAAGGAAAAGGAGGAAGAGATGTATGAGAATCCATATGTTGGGTATGTTGATGACCCAATAAAAATCATAATGCGCGTAGTTCCAATGCACTTTGGAGCCCAAGGACTTGTATGGCTGGGAGCTTATGGATGCAGAGATGGAGACCACACGCACAAGGAAACAATTATCATGGACAATGCAGACTCTTATAAATGAGTCTAACTTTGGCATATGAGAGGAATCTTGTGTGTCGTGTAGATTGAAGAAGGTGTCCCATTCGCACTATGTAACTATTAATCCCACTATCATGTCAGATGAGAAGGTAAATAACACCTTGACTAGAGTATCTGTTAAAGTTGCACGCCAGAACATTGATAAAGCAGTAACCATTAGAGCATTTTTAGATGCTAAGAAGGATACATACACTAAAATCAAGTACCTCACATAGGAGTGGGATAAAGCTAAGGCAGAGGTGTAGAAGGTTCTTAAAATGGAAGAACAAATTGGTGATGAGATGATTGAAAAGAGGCCATACTTACAAGATAAGGTTACAAAATATTGTCCATCCACTCTGCACTATTTATGCACAATAGTTCATCTACTTCTGGAGGAGGGATCCATGTGCATGAAAACACCTAATGATGTTGCAGAACAAGCATAAAATCCTAAGGCAACAGTTGCACCCAAGATTACAAGATTTGAGGCCTTACTGCAGACTTTGAAAGATGAGTTAAAGAAGGTTGATTTGGAATTATACGTGTATGCATACCCTGATGCAATTATTAATACAAAGACCATTGAAGAAGAGAATGAGGTCCTCAAGGAAATTAATAATGAGACACTTTGGTGCATGGAGAGGCTTACTTTGATTGCAGAAGAGCGCTTTGCGCTTACAACAACCCAAGATACACATAAGGAGAAAATAAAAGACATTGAGAAATCGTTAGCGCAGAAAATGGATGTGATGGATGGAATGGTATCAAGTCTGTCCAATTTTCTTAGGATACTACAAAATGAAGGTGAAAATATGACACTTGATGAAATGGAGGCATTCCTTATAGACATTCCAGATAAAATGAATAATGCACTAAGTGATTAGAATGTATTATAGAAGGAAATCAATAATGAATATCCAGAGTTGATTCTTCTTGTAGAACAATAGAGCACCAAGTAGTATCTCATTATTTTTTGGTATTAATTCCTTTATTCTTTCATTCATTATTTCTTATTCCTTTATTCATGGAGAGGTAAGTTTTGACTACCCATTTCTAGGGGAGGAAATGAAATTAGTGTGGGTAATGTTGAGCTGATGAAATACAGATTAAGTATGAAAGCATGGAAGTATTGGGCACGCGGACACAGGGTGTGTAGATACGCACTAAAATATTAGAAAATAGGGCACGCCCAGGAAGGTTTGAAATCAGTACTTAGTTGTTCTCTAGTTTAAGGCTAAGTATAGACATGGAATGCAGTGAATGTTTTGTAGAAGACTTAAGGAACACGAAAAGGCTATCTTGGACGAGTAGAAGATCAAGCACCATGCAGAGTTTATGAGCTAATAATAGGAATATAATGCTATTATATTATTAGTGAGCTTGCATGCTCTTGTATTTATTATGTAAAGGCACATGGCTATTATTAGCTTATAGTATATTTTTGAAAAGTTCATGGGCGGTGAAGGGAAAGTCCCCACCCCTATAAATATGTATTGATTTGTACAATTTAAAGAGTTTTGAGTTCTATGTTTTTAGAGTTATGTTACGAGATTATGGGCGCACATGACTATGGTGATTATACTATGTATGTATGAAGCTTCTATGTTTTACAATGATTAATATAATGGATCTTTGTGGCTGGATATTGATTTTTGATGCATCTGTTGTTGAATCTTGTATGGTAAAGTTAATCTTGATTCTTATTTGATTATTCATGCTTAATGGTTAAGTTTTAGATTTGGTTTATGCAATGCAACATAATTGTTTAACTATTATGGATCTAGAGTATCTATTAAATCATGTTAACTACTTGAACAAGATGTCATAAAAGAGGGACATGGTACCCTTGAATTCTTTGGGTGAGCGCTCAGATCAGGATAAGTTATGTGCTAATGTGCCTTGGGATTTTGTAGGTAAAATCTAGGCTACTAAACCATGAGCTAAACTATGAGCTTTGTGTGTTTTGAGGTCAACTAAATAGGCCTAATTGAAAAGGTTAGAGAGAGAATAAAATATGAGTGGCTTGAAGAAAGGTGCTAAAAATTTGGTGTAAGCGTAAATGCCCAAAAGGGTATCTAAAAAGTTTGACAATAATGGATAATTCCTTACAGAAATTTCTGGCCATCCAAATTTGTCTTCAAGAAGGGATACAAGCTAGTATTAAGGTCTAAATGGTGAATGAGAAAAAATGACGCTTTCAAATTCTTGAAGTTACTAATCATGTTTGTTATATGTATAAACTACAGAATGAAGGTGAAAATATGACACTTGATGTAGACTAGATAAAGTGCATGAACTAGACTTGGGTTATAGCTTGGTACAACATACATCAAAAGGTTAGGTACACTCGTCAAGATAGGTATAACTTCTAGGTAGTCATAGTTGGGTAGGGAAAATTACTAACCTCTCTAATAAATGTGTCCTCCAGATATATTAAACCAGAAAAAACCAACTGATTTTCTAGGAAAACCCAAAAAATACACAAAATTCAAACTTTGGCATGATATGTAGTACCACCAAAAATACTAGAGAAGAACATTCCTTGGATAGTGGTGATGATCATATTGAACTTACTGATGAAAATTTACACAAAATAAATTTTAACCCTATAGATGAAGATAATGTTATGTTTCATCATCTTTTTCTTTCCACTAGTCTTGGACATTATCAGCTAAAATATGTTGTAGCTAACATATTTGATACGACTAATCATATTATTCTTGACACATCCATTGTAGCTAGTTACGATCCATTTCAACATGATGTTAAAAAGTTCCTTTAGCCCTTCTTTTAGTTTTGAAGGCTTTTTAGTGTCTGTAAGAAAATTAGGCTTCTTGAGTTGTATACATATTGCATAGTTTGGTGATCTTGAATGATTTTGAAAGCTAACTTGGTTGTGTGTACAAGAATTTGATTTTTATTGTCATCAATATTGCTATAAGGAATCATAGGAATTTATTGAAGAATAAAATTTGAAGTGGTAAGAGGTAGAAGAGGAAAGTCATGATCCTTCTCCAAAAAATCACTAGAATCTCTCAAAGCAGTAACCTTGAACTCCAAAGTAGCAATAGTTATAGGAGGAATTTCGTGATTCTGCTACAAAAAATCACTAGAATCTCTCAAAGAGGAAACTATGAACTTTGAAGTAGAAATTGGTACATGAGGAATGTCATTATCCAACAGCAAAGAATCAATGGAAGCTCTAAAAGAAGCATCTATGAACTTTTAATTAGCAAAAAGTATAGGATAAATGTCATGATCCTATTATAAAGAATCATTGGAAGCTCTCGTAGAAGTGAATCTTGAATCTAAAGTAGTAACATATACCACAAAAATGTCCTCAACTATAGATGGGGTATTAAATTAGGAGGAAGATCAATATTAGTCTCAATATTATTCACATGTGAATGGTTTTCTACGGAAGCATCACTTTCATATGGATAATCATGGTCTCCATAATTTTTTGGGATGAATGTCCAATCAGTGAAATGGAACTCAAAGTACATGAGTTCATGTTGAATATCCTATGGAACATTGATATATATTATTCTATATAAAATTTCATTTTATTCAACCACTCAATATTTTGTTCAAAGTCATTAAAATCAGGAGCTATTCAAAGGAGATATGGCATTTTATCATGCAATATGCAATGACCTTTTATCCCTTGGTTATAGGGAAAATAGTTATTTGAATTTATCTGAGAAACAAAATTATGGAATTTAATACCAAATCATGTTATGAAACCCCCATAATGGAACTTTATCTTAGTTTTTATTACATTACCTCAAGATATGAGACTTTATAATTTAGTGTATGTACAATTTTCAAGGCCTAAAAATGTCTCATGCATGATGAACAAGGAAAATGGGAGTGTCACCATTGTGAAGAGATAAAAAAATACACACTTTCAAAAATAGGCACCTCAAGAGAAGTTGGGAGACAAAATTTATGCCTCTTACAAGTTTCTTTTGATGACTCCATTTATTGTTTTCCTATTTAGGCTAGAGAGAACTATTTTGCATCCCGTATTTTAGCACTTTCTCCTACATCTTAGAAGAAAATTCACACCTCTTGAATTAAACCCTAATGGGCTAGTCATGACCAAGGGATAAACAACATGTGATTGGGGGCTAAAGCTAATAAAAGTATGACCACTACTTACCAATGCATCTAAGGTTAGGGCATCCACCTTAAACATTCAGCCACAATTATGACTAGTTCTTATGCCTCCAACTTTGTATAGCGACAATGTCCACATTAAGTATTTTTCTCACCCTCCGTGTAGTGCTTCTTATTAGTATGGCGGTGCCTCAACCTAAATTTGTTCATTATGGAAACACAATTATAGTAGCTATCTCGATATTCATCTAATTTATGTGAGTTAATCCACCTCCAAAATATGAGAAGTGCCTCCATGCAAGTATGACCAAGAAACTTATTGAATCAATCATGCGCAACAAAAATAACACCTATGACACCCAACAAAATTTCTAGTACCCAACAATAGGTCTGTCATGTAGGTGTAACCAAAAACCACTTACAAACAATGATACAATAAGTGTAATTGAAATGAAGGTATAACCAAATGTAGACTAGATCAAGTGCATGAACTAGACTTGGCTTATAGCTTGGTACAACATACATCAAAAGGTTAGGTACACTCGTTAAGATAGGTATAACTTCTAGGTATTCATAGTTGGGTAGGGACAATGACCAACCTCTCTAATAAATTTGTCCTCCAGATATATTAAACCAAAAAAAAAAAACCAACTGATTTTCTAGGAAAACCCAAAAAATTCACAAAATTCAAACTTTGGCATGGTATGTAGTACCACCAAAATATACTAGAGATGACTATAAAAACCTGAAAAATACCAGATCTAGATGACTTCAAATTATTCTTGAGTTTATTATTTATCTTATAGATTAGGCATGATCTAGACTCAATGGAACAAAATTTTTCTTCATAGAATGTACCAAAGAATATTTTCATGTAAACCCTCTTATTTCCTTCACTCTTTTATGATTCTCCAAATCATACAAAGATGTAAGAGAAGAACATACTCAGATATCAAATAATATGTAGTAACAAGACTTAAATAAATCAAGATTCCACAAAGATAAATACAACAAAACATTAAAGTTTGATTACCAGAATGTGCTCTTATATAATGTGAGAATGTTGGCCAAGATTAAGCACTAATAAAATACAAATTCACAAAGAGAGTAATGTTGTGAGAGAGGAAAATTCCTTGGATAGTGGTGGCAATCATGTTGAACTTACTAATGAAAATTTAATCAAACTTAATTTCAACCCTATAGATGAAGATGACGTTATGTTTCATCATCTTTTTCTTTCCACTAGTCTTGGACATTATCAGCTAAAATATGTTGTATGTAGCTAACATATCTGATAGTACTACTCATATTATTCTTGACACATCCATTGTAGCTATTTATGATCCATTGCAACATAATGTCAACAAGTTCCTTTAGCCATTGTTTCATTTTTGAAGGCATTTTGGTGTTTGTAAGAAAATTGGGTTTCTTTAGTTGTGTACATATTTCATGGTTTTGGTGATCTTGAATGATTTTGAAAGCTAACTTGGTTATGTGTACAAGAATTTGATTTTTTTGTCATCAATCTTGCTATAAGGAATCATAGGAATTTCTTGAAGAAGAAAATGTGAAGTGGGAAGAGGTACAAGAGGAAAGTCATGATCCTTCTCCAAAAAAACAATAGAATATCTCAAAGAAATAACCTTGAACTCCAAAGTAGCAATAGTTATAGGATAAATTTCATGATACTGCTACAAAAAATCACTAGAATCTCTCAAAGAGGAAACTATGAACTTTGAAGTAGAAATTGGTACATGAGTAATTTCATCACCCTACATTAAAGAATCAATGGAAACTCTAAAGGAAGTAGCTATGAACTTTGAATTAGCAAAAACTAGAGGAGGAATGTCATGATCCTATTATAAAGAATCATTAGAAGCTCTCGTAGAAGTGAATCCTGAATCTAATGTAGTAACATGTACCACACAAATGTCCTCAACTATAGATGGGGTATTAAAGTAGGAGTAAGGTCAATAGTAGTCTCAATATTATCCACATGTGAATGGTTTTCTGCGGAAGCATCAATTTTATATGGAGAATCATGGTCTCCATAAATTTATTGGATGAATGTCCAATCAGTGAAAGGGAACTCAATGCACATAAGTTGATGTCGAATATCCTAAGGAAAATTAAGACATATTATTCTATATACAATGTCATATTATTCAACCACTCAATATTTTTTTCATAGTCATTAAGATCGGGAACTAGTCCAAGGAGATATGACATTTTATCATGCAATATGCAGTGACCTTTTATCCCTTGGTTATAGGAAAAATAGTTATTTGAATTTATCTGAGCAACAAAATGATGGAATTCAATACCAAATCTTGTTATGAAACCCCCATAATGGAGCTTTATCTTAGTTTCTTATTACATTACCTCAAGATATGACACTTTATAATTTAGTGCATGTACAATTTCTAAGGCCTAAAAATGTCTCATGCTTGATGAAAAAGGAAAATGGGAGTGGCACCATTGTGAAGAGATAAAAAAATACACACTTTCAAAAATAGGCACATCAAGAGGAGTTGCGAGACAAAATTTATGCCTCTTACAAGTTTCTTGTGATGACTCCATTTGTTGTTTTCCCATTTAGGCTAGAGAGAACTATTTTACATCCCGTATTTTAGCACTTTCTCCTACATCTTAGAAGAAAATTCACACCTCTTGAGTTAATTCCTAATGGGCTAGTCATGACCAAGGGATAAGCACCATGTGATTGGGGGCTAAAGCTAATAAAATTATTACCACTACTTACTAATGCATCTAGGGTTGGGGCATCCACCTTAAACATTCAACCACAACTATGACTAGTTCTTATGCCTCCAACTTTGTATAACGATAATTTCCACATTAACTATTTTTCTCACCCTCCGTATAGTGCTTGTTATTAGTATGGCGGTGCCTCAACCTACATTTTTTCATTATGGAACACAATTATAGTAGCTATCTCGATATTCATCTAATTTATGTGAGTTAATCCACCTCTAAAATATGAGCAATGCCTCTATGTAAGTATGACCAAGCAACTAATTGAATCAATCATGCGCAACAAAAATAACACCTGTGACACCCAACAAAATTTCTAGTACCCAACAGTAGGTTTTCTTGCAGGTGCAACCAAAAACCACATACAAACAATGATACAATAAGTGTAATTGAAATGAAGGTATAACCAAATGTAGACTAGATCAAGTGCATGAACTAGACTTGGCTTATAGCTTGGTACAACATACATCAAAAGGTTAGGTACACTCGTTAAGATAGGTAGAACTTCTAGGTATTCATAGTTGGGTAGGGACAATGACCAACCTCTCTAATAAATTTCTCCTCCAGATATATTAAACCGAAAAAAAAACAACTGATTTTCTAGGAAACCCCAAAAAATACACAAAATTCAAACTCTAGCATGGTATGTAGTACCACCAAACATACTAGAGACGACCATAAAAACCTGAAAAATACCAGATCTAGATGACTTCAAAGTATTCTTGAGTTTATTGTTTATCCTATAGTTTAGGCATGATCTAGACTCAATGGAACAAAATATTTCTTCATAGAATGTACCAAAATAATATTTTCATGTAAACCCTCTTATTTCCTTCACTTTTTTATGATTCTCCAAATCATACAAATATGTAAGAGAAGAACATACTCAGATATCAAAGAATATGTAGTAACAAGACTAAAATAAATAAAGATTCCACAAAGATAAATACAATAAAAAAATAAATTTTGATTACTAGAATGATCTCTTATATAATGTGAGAATGTTGGCCAAGATCAAGCATTGATAAATTACAAATGCATAAAGAGAGTAATGTTGTGAGAGAGGAAAATTCCTTGGATAGTGGTGATGATCATATTAAACTTACTGATGAAAATTTACACAAAATAAATTTTAACCCTATAGATGAAGATGATGTTATGTTTCATCATCTTTTTATTTCCACTAGTCTTGGACATTATCAGCTAAAATATGTTGTAGCTAACATATCTGATAGGACTACTCATATTAGTCTTGACACATCCATTGTAGTTATTTACGATCCATTGCAACATGATGTTAACATGATTTATCCTATACTCATTGTTAGCTCTAAAACTATACCAACACACTTAAACACCCCACAAGAATTACTCTTTATCTTACTTGATCATGGTTTTCTCAATTTACTTTATTTACATCATCGCTCTATCAAAAAATCTATCTCTTAGTTCTGACAATGCATTTTGTGACTATCAAAGTGTATGAGGACATTGCATTGATCATTTTTAATCTATTATTACTAACATAAATACATTTTTACACCCTTTTTTTTTTTATAATATTATGGAAATGTAAAACAAATAAAAAAGATGTAAGGTTTTGTTACAAGATTTTATTCTAATTAAATAACTTCCAACATTAATATGTGATATGAAAGCAATGCACTAAAACCTACTATTATAATCGTATAATACATGATAAATAAAACATGAGGATATATGCACTTATCCATACAAGGTGATACAAGAGTGATTTGGGTGCACCAATTTGAGAATATGGCATAATTGAACTTGAAGGTGTTTCATTCCTGAGACCATAACTAAAAAGTTCTCTAGTACAAAAGTGTACATCTCTACTAAGATCAATTGTATGAACTTGGAACTATTGTATGATCTTGGACCTACTTGGATTTGGGTTTTGTAACTTTACATTCCCTTTTGTTTCCTAGAAATGTGTGTCTTTTTCAAACCATAAGTGTTGCACAGTCCCAAAACCATTTGATTAAGTTAAATCAAAATCAAACCATAACCATGGATGGAAGACCCTATAAGAAGGTTAGTGTTCAGTTTGAAGTGCAATCTATGCACTTCCTATATTGGAATTAATTTTAAGAGGCATCAAACCACACATAGTTCTCCACCTATCATGCAATATTTATATGAATGCAGCTAGTTAGAAACTTGGACTACTTTGACCATGTTGAAGATTAGTTTTCTCTTACTAAGACACTGATTTGGGATCTTTGGTTTCTTGGAAATGAGGGAAGATGAACTCATTGACCTAATTGATTGCTTCATAACTATAGTAGTAACTTCTCTAATGGATGTGCATCACCTTTGAGAATATTTAGGGATCCTTTAGTTCCTTTTACTTATTATTTTTAATGATTTCTCATGAGAGTTTCAAGTGTTTATCTTCAGCTCCAAGTATAAAAAATATGTCATGTGGAAGAATGTCTTATACAAGAAAGTGTTGGATGGAACATTCTTGAGGTGTGTGGAAGAATAACAGAAGAAAATTTTCAAGGCATACTATGATCAAGCATGCAAAGCTCACTTCTTGACAATAGTTACATTCCAAAAGATCCTGAGGGGTGGTTATTATTGGCCTCCACTATTTTAAATACATATAAATGGGTTAGGAAATGTGATCGAGGCCAACAGTTTATGGGAAGACCAAGGATTTCAGCTCTACCCCTCTGGCTTATGATCATTGAAAAAAGATTCAACAGTGGGGTCTTGATTTCATAGGTGTATTAAACCCACACTCTAGAGTAGGGAACATGTATTTCCTTATTTCCATGGACTACTTTAAAAAATGGATAGAAGCCATTCCAATAAAGCATGCAAATTCTGAGACTGTGTGTAACTTTTTGAAAATGAACATTGTTAGATTTGGAGTACCAAGAAAGATAGTAGCGGATAATGAAACCTACTTCTCTTAAGGAAAGTTGATGGATTTCTACTATAACCATGGTATTTATCTGTCTCATTCTACTGATTACTACCCATAAGGCAATGGCCAAGTGGAATCTAGCAATAAAATTTCGTCACTATCATTCGCAAGTTAGTGGATTTCAATTAAAGGGATTGGCATATGAAATGGTATCATGCCCTAGGGGTTGACCAAATTACACCCAAAAGAGATATTGGTACCACTCCCTTCCAACTGTTATACAGGATTGAGACTCAAATCCTCATTTCTCAAGAGTAACTTTCCTTACAACTGGTGAAGGAAGAGGAAAATGAAGAAAATTCAGATGCTCTTGATAAACAAATTTACTACTTGGAAAATTTGAATGAAGATAGGTTGGTAGGAGTTGACACATTGAAAAGACATCAATCCAAGGTGAAAATTATATTTGATCAAAATACATAAGATAAAATCTTCCAAGTTGGAGATCTTGTCCTGATGTGGGATAAAAGAAGAGATCCCAAGGGAGGTCACATGAAATTTGATTCTCTTTTGCTCAGACCATTCAAATTCAAACATTTATGTTGAGAGAATACATAATACCTCGCTTACCTTTATGGAACCCCATTAGAGTTTTGTCATATTTGGAAACACCTAAAACTCTATAGGAGGTGATTTCAATCATCATAAGCCTTTGTTCTATAATTTTCCTTTCAATTTTGTGTGTGTTTCCTTTCCCAATTTTGGTGTGTTTCCTTTCCCAATTTTGGTGTGTTTCCTTCATGTCCGTCTGTGTTTTTGTCTGTTTGTGTTTGTTTCTTGTAATAAAGACTCTATTACCTAATGTGAAAAAAAATTGATCTTCTCACCAATGATAATTTTTGGTTCTCTATTCCCCCTTGTGGTCCAATGAATCTGAGTTAGAGCCATATCTTTTCATGTAAATTCACTAGCCCAAAAATGCAAAAAATTTACAACATGACAACTTAGCCATAATGTAAATTATTCCTTCCAATCATCTTGAGTCTTCCTCCTAATCAATATGCCTCTTATGAGATCATCACCCTAGTCCTATAAATGTTCCTAATGCATGTGGTGAACATGTCTCAATGTTCAAATAAGTGTAACAAGGTTCCTAAGTTGATTCAGTGAAGTGCAGTGAAAGACTAGTTTTCTTGGAAGCCCAGAAAGGATGATTTTGGCCATTTTAGAACATGTGTAGAATCCTTGGAAGAGTTGTGAAAAGGTATTAAGTATAAAGAGTTGGTATTGGGGAATCTTAAAATCATTTGGAGAAATTTTGGAATAGCTATGAAAGTTTTGATCATTCAAGGACAGTTTGTTTAACATGTTTTTAGGTGCCACGAATGAGCAGTTCAAAAGTAAACCTTAACTTATCTGGATGATTTTAGGAGATCCATAAGGAGTTAAGAGGGAAAAAATTAGGCACCAGAAATATTGAATAATTATATACATTGTGGTAAGATTAAATTTTATTTGAGGTTTATTGGTTTCTTAAAACATTCTAAACAATGTAGTTACCCCTCGTAGTTTTGAACAAAAAGGGTCCATTTTTTTTAGTTTAATTTTTAATAAAGTTCTATAACATTTTCCATTTTTATTATTATGTTTTTTGGAGTCAAATTAATATAAAATTTTATCCCAAAACATTATCTTAAGCCTTTGTGGTGAAAGAAGTAAGTTTTCAAGCATATTTTTGGTCAGCTAGTGTAAAATCTGGGTTTCCATTAATGGAAAGAAATGATTTTGACCTCATCTTGTCCCTATTTTCCCCTCAAGAACATGAGGGGAATGAAGGACACAAAATATTTCCCTCATCCTCCTCTCATAGGTGCACTTTATATCATTTGGTGTCATAGGTGTCTTGTGTGTCTTGTTTGTCCCTTAGGACAAGGGGCACATAAGGGAACAAAAGTGTTCCCTCACTCCCTCACCATGGACACATGTTTTTACATTGACTTCCACCATGTCCCCAAGGTTATATAGGGGAAAATAAATTGCTCCCCTTGATCAAACTCAGCCCTGAGACCCTCATATGACCTCTCTGTACTCCGTAAGCTTGTTTCTCAGCCCCTGCTCTCATCTAGTATAGCCTTCTTTCTTCCACTTGCATACATCCTCCACCATAGGTGAAATTTTGTGTCTACATTATTCCAATTGTCCAAGGGGACAAGAAATACAATAAAATTCACTCATGCCTTGGCTGGATCCCCTAGACTTCCATGTGACCTCTCCCCGCTCCACAAGTGATGTTCCTAGTCCCTCCATCTCATTCTCACTTGTTCCCATACTACCACTTGTATCCATCATACTCCAAGGAGAAATTTGGATCCCTTTTTTCCCTTTTATCCCCATTTCACCATTAAAACCCAATTGTTAACCTCGCATTAACTCCAATTTAACCCGTGTTTAATCTATGGTCAGCAAGAAAGTATTAAAGTGTTTTAAAACATAGTTTTAACTCATTTCTTCAACACGGGTTACCCTCCCTCAATTTTTCTGCTATTCAACCTTGAAAAACATTATTTTTTATCAGAGATGTTACTCATATTTTTCTAGAACAGTCATAGCCATCAAAAACAAGATTTTGTAGTCACAAAAACATGCACTTTAGGCAATATTTAGCTCGGTCTCATACTACTATTTAGAAGATTTTCAAGTGAAGAAAGTACTAATTAATACCACCTTTTGGATATCTTATTTTTACCTTTTATTTCATTATTCCCATATATTTCATCACTTTCCTATCATTTTAGCCTAAACCGGGGTGCCCAGGCATGTACTAGGGCACTCGAGGGCACAATGGTTGCACCTAGGATGCCTTGATCCTTGTTTTACTTTTACGCCTCTTTTTGGGCTCTTTGTAGCCGTTTTTCATCCTTATGTTTTTCCTAGTCTGCCATGTTGGGATTAATTATAAAATTAGAGTAAGAGAACCCTATAAATATAAAGTTATGAGACCATAATGAGGGTCCTAGTATCACTTACTACTATCACTCCATTTATATTTGCATCTATTGCATCACTTTTATCCACATACTTCCATACATCAAGGCTAGGATATCTACATCAACACACACATCATAGGGGGGATTCTATTCTATTCCATACACACATGCTATTACATTTTTCGATAGTTATTATTTCTCGCTATGTCACAAAATGTGACTGGAATAAGATCCCCTAGGGTATGACATGCACACACACACCAAAACTACATTTGGGTCCAAAATGTAGTGCAAAACTTAGTTTAGTAACCCCACTGTTGTGACAGCTGAGATTATTCCGAACCATTCAATTTTGCATATTTTATTTTAGGGTATTGATACTTCTTTATCTTTTGCAGTCATTGCTTCATCCTACATTATATTATACATTTGACACAGCTTAACAGATCTAGTGAGATACACAAGGAATATTTCAAAGTATCTTGTGACACTACAAGAACCAGATTCCAAGATTTTACAGAGACCAGGGAACCCATTCTATAGACTAGGTTTCCTCGTGATACCCTAGTACCTTCTTGGGCACTCCAATCTGTTCAGATCCTCTAGATCTGGCCTTTACGAGACCTTTGTACAGTCGTTCCTACTTCTAGAATCCACACTCAGAACTGTGACACCTAGCAACAAACTTTGGCAATCAACTAATTTTTTTTCACATATTTTCATACTTAGGGTTTTATTTCATCTAGCATAATTATTTAAGGTTATTCCATATTGTTTTAGCATATTTACAATGTTTTAATCCTCATATATTAGACTAACTATTATTATACTTTCTTATAGTTTAGTTAAATTTTAGTTAATCATTTTGGTGAACCCGACTCTCTTCACGCTTAGGATCCTCATTTCCCCCTATCATGGGTCATCAAGTCTCCTTATCTGATTTACTTAAGAAACTTCCGGCTTGCCAAGCTATTTTCCAAAGCACCTTAGACACCAAGTATTATGATGACAATATTCCCCTGCATGAATTAAGTGTTATGTTTCATTGTTTCTTTATCAACCCTAAACTTGACAAACCTCCATCTAACCAACCCATCTTACACTCGATTTACGTCTTACCTTCAAAATTTGTTGTCATGGAATCCACAATCACATCTCTTAGATATGAAGGTCAGCAGCCTATGGATTCTTCTCAATCTCATACATCCTCTATGATGTCTAGGGAATCAACCATCACATCTCTTAGATTTGAAATCCAACAACTTAAGGATGTTTCTCAATTGCATACATCCTTTATGCAATCTATGGAATCAACAATCACATCTCTTAGATTTGAAATCCAATAGCTTATGGATGCTTCTCAATCCTATGTTTGTGCTCCTTCTACATCTTACATGTAATCTATGTCCACTACATGTCATCTAGCTAAACCTCAAGACATGTCATTTCCTGAACCTCTCATATTCGATCATAATACCACACCGCATGCAATCCTTACTCAATTCCTTAGTCGTCAATTGATCACTCTACCACCTACTCATTACTATTTTTCTTGTCGATTAGCAAAATATCCAGGTCATCCATATTGTAATTATCATCGAATCAATGGGAATAATGCAAATTATTTCCAAACTCTGCATTGCCTAATCCAAATTCTTGCATGTCAAAGTCTTATTTCATTCAAGACAAAACATCCACTTCCAAAGGTCACACTCATATGGACTTCTAAGTCTATCCCTTCCTTGATTAGTCAAGATCCGTCTGAGTAAACACCTATGCCTACTAGCGGGCCTCCCTCTACTCTTTCTAAGGAGGTTTTAGATACTCATATCATTCATTACATGTTTGATGTTGATAATCACTCACATGAGCAAACTACTTCTCCTCCTAGTGAGACAAATGCCATTGTTCCATCCCATGGATCTTCTATTTCTAATGTTGCTTCTTCATCACTTACTGGGCATCACTATACAAATTCTCATACACCTTCAGTTATTAAAGTGTTACCTAAGCAATCACCTACGCTATCCCCAAGTCAAAAAAGTAAACCACCTATCAAAATTAGTTCACAAACCACTCCTATTAGGCTATGTACTGCATTACCAAATAAACCTAAGCATTCTAAGTCGAGAATCAGTGCAACATGGCCTCTTTCCAAATCTACACTCCCATCAATTAAGTTTTTCAAATTAACTAATAATCCTCCTAGTTTTTATGATACATTTTCACTTTCATCGCCACCACCTAGTTCTACTAAAAAATTTGTCCAACAAGGTTCAACCGTGCATAAAATTGGCCTTTGATAGGTGACTATTGTTACCAGAAAGAACCTTGTTTCATCTTGCATTTCTACATTACATCACAACCTATACATACATACATCTATAATACTCCTTACGCATCATCAATTCAACGAAATTCATCATGTCTCATCACCCCTATACATCATTTATTACATAATATAGGCATTATCATACACTTGGGGGGCATAACATCTCGCATTCCCCCCTAATCGTAGCATCCACACATATATTACTTTTGTATTCTCATACATTAATCTCATAGCATGCACATACTCCTCCCACATTTTAGCACCATCATTACTCGATGATGCACTCTTGTGCTTTGGTTCACACTTGACTGTTGAGGGATTACCATTACACTGAAACACACACACACACTACACCTTAGGCATTAACATTGCATTCCATCATACATTGTGCATCATACACCATTCATTCTACAATTATTATACACTAAACTAGTTCTCATCTATGTATTACACTCATTCTGATATTTATGCACTTAGTCACATTATACACTACACATTTTCATCTCATACATTGTCTACATTATACTAGTCATCATTACCTATTATTCTAGTTTTAAATTTCATCCCTACATTCTACATCATACTAGTCCTTACCCTACCCACCACATACATTATTAGGCTATCCATGCATAACCTCTACATCATCCTACTATTAATTTCCACATACATTCTATATATGACGCTAGACTACATTATATATGGGTCTATCTTTACATTTTATCACTACATATTCTATTTATATCTACACCGATCATCACATCTTATACATTACACATTCTATACACCATACCATCCTACATTGCATTATTTACACCACGCATTTATACATTCTACTTATCCTATAGCCCATTTATCATTACTACACACACTAAATTAGTCTATGTTGCGCTCACCACCCTATGATGTACGTTAGTTCCTCAGTCCATACTCAATTTTCGATGGTTTACCAATCAAATGGACCTTACACTCACAATGTGACATTTCCACCTTAGTGACATACACTTTAGGCTAAATCATGACCTATTCTATCATTTTGTAGTGGTATACACCTTGGGTTACATCACCACTCCATAATTATTCATCTCATAGTGGCATACATCATAGGTTGAATCGTCAACTATTCCATCATTTTCTAGTGGTATACACCTTATATTAGATCACCATATCCACCTTACATATTATAGTGATATGCGCTTAGGGTTAAATAATCATTCCACACTTCATCTCAAAAAATTGTGGTATACACTTAGGCTATAAGGTCAACACACACCTCTCCATATGTCAAATTTCATCAAAATTACTTATACACATACTCATCACAGTACGTTGGACATAACAAACACTACTCGACCATTTCATGCTGATGCACTCTCATTTATGATTCATTCTTGATTGTTGAGGGGGAAAAAAATGAATCTCATTTCATACACTTCCATTTACTTAGGGGACACATTGCTCTTATCATTCCATCCACTTGGGAGACACACTGCATTTCATTCCATCCATCCATAACTTATTGCATTGTCTTGGGGGCATTTACTCTTGTTTTTTACTATTTTGCATGATCACTTTACTACACATGTTAGATTGATTTCTTCTATGTCATTATCTATATCATACACACATGTGTGTTCATGCCTTTGTTTAGTGTGATTGCAGATACAAGACTTCTACATGAAACATGGATGCTCGCCTTCTACCCTTCCTATATTGGTCATTGGGGGCATCCAAATTCATCTTATCTAAGTGCTATTATTTCATTTTGTACTTAGAATCTTACATTTACTTGATCATACATGCTTTGACATATTGGTTATTTCTCTAACATGATAACGGGTGTTCCATATGCAACTCTTGTTTTGTAGGATTCTTTGTCTCCATGAATCCTTTCTTGTTTTCCATTATTTTCCATTGTATACAGGATTTTCCCTATGATTTTTTGCACACTTGTTTGTTATTTTCAGCCATGATGGCCTTGCGTGTATTGTGACATCATGAGTGATGTCCCATGTTTGCAACCCACTTTGTGTAGTATAATTTTTTTTTCTTACGTATTTACACTAATTTTTTTGGTAGTTACTACATTATCTGCGTATTTTACACGTGTCTTATTATATGCATGTGTTTTCAGACTAACACTTGTTTTGGCTAGCAATCCCCTTTTGTGTGCGTCTTAGTTTCTACCAATCGCTTTCCCTTTCCCCTGCAGGGAAGAGTTCTGCAGGTCAGAGTTTGGTTTGTCCTCTTTTGTGGCTGCATTCTCCTTTCAACAATGTTGTATTCACCTCTAAAGAAGGGGGCATCATTGAGGTTTTTACACACTAACACATCGTATTTACACCTGTTTAATACAATGCACTTTCTGCCCTTGGAATTATGGGTTTTACAGTGAGTGAGTTTAGACTAGTCTACGAACTCCGTACATAGTGGCCTTTACAAGACATGGTGTCCTTTGGCATTTTTGGGAAGCATTTACAAATTTGGGGGTTACATTGGGTGTGCCTCTCTACACTACTTCATCCAGTTGACATCAGATCATCCAAAAAACCAGGACGATATAGAGATCTCTTCACACATTTCAGAAGAAGTTGTTAGAGTTGGAGGACATGGAGCATTTCCTCCCTACACTTATTTAGCCAAGGTGGCGTGAGATCACCCCAAAAACTCACAACAATACATGATATCCTCCTTCACCCTTTTCTCGACATGGATCAGGTATATATGTTCCATTTAATTTTTCGTTCATCTTATTTTACACTTGCATATTTTACATAGCGTATTTGACATTTACATACATACATATTTTACTACTTGATCATTTTCTCCTTACAGGTCCAGCCGTATGAGAAACAAGTAGTCAAATTGGAGGCAACAACGACGACAAGTGCAACGACAACACACTATAACAACACTTGCATTTACTAACCATGTAGGTACACTACACACCGCAATAGCTACACATGTGTTTCGCCCTAGGTTCACTCTCATCACTTTTAATGCACATTTTTCATCTTTAGAATCCATGCTCCACTTTTTATTTTTTTCATTCCATGCTTGAATCTATTCCATTGGCGCATCTCTACTACACTCTACATGGATATCAAGTACACATCTCTATATACTTTATGTTACCGAGAGTTCCACTCACCAACATAAAGTGGGGGAAAAATTTAGTCACCAAATCATGATCTCTAGGCATTATTTAGCCCAGTATTATACTACTATTTAGAAGGTTCTCAAGTGAAGAAAGTACTAATTAATCCCACCTTTTTGCCATCTTATTTTTACCTTTTATTTCATCATTTCAACGTATTTTCCTATGCATGCCCATCTATTTTGTCATTTTCCCATCATTTTATCTTAAACTAGGGCGTCCAGGCCTATACTAGGACACTTAAGGGTGCCCTGGTCCTTGCTCTACTTTTATGCCTCTTTTTGGGCTCTTTCTAGCCGTTTTTCATCCTTATATTTTTCTGAGTCTACCATGTCAGGGTTAATTACGAAATTAGAGTAAGAGAACCCTATAAATATAAAATTATAAGACCATAATGAGGGTCCTAGAGTCACTTATTACTATCACTCCATATAGAGTTACATCCATTGCATCACTTGTATCCACATACTTACATGCATCAAGGCTAGGAGATCTGCATCAACACACACATCATAGGGGATGGATTATATTTTATTCCATGTATACATGTTATTACATTTTTCTAAGTTATTATTGCTCACTAATTCACAAAATGTGACTGGAATAAGAGAACCTAGGGCACAACATGCGCACACACTGTTGGGGTGTGGAGCCTATTTTTGGTCTTCGTGCTGGAGCTCAAACGGCTAAGTTTGGAGACTTCAGGAGCATTATGCAGTCATTTTTTGTGATGTTGTTGTGCAGTCACTATGCCATTGCTGTGACATTGTTGTTAACATGCTGTTAATTGGCTGTTAATGTCGGGACTATTTTTCTAGCCGTGGGAAGTTGAAAGATCGCGACTTTCAAACTTCTAGGGTTGGCTTTAGGAATTATTAAAAGGATTGCAATCCTATAAATAGAGGTGTTAGGGTATCTTGAAGATATATTGAGTGTTCAAGAGGTCTTGAGTCTTAATGATCAAGAGGTGATCATGAGTGATCAAGGATAAGCAATTGGGTGTCAATTGTGTTTTAGATGTGGTTTTGCGTCTTTGGAATTCTGTTGTGAGTTCATAATTGAGAGAAGACTATAAGATTTATTTTACTCTTGTTGATAATCAAATCTGAGCAAGTTCTTGGTGGATGTAGCCCACATTGGGTGAACCACATTAAATCTTGTCTTGTCTTCTTTTGTGCATTATTCATTTATGTTGTTATATTTCTGCAAGTATAATTCTGCTATATAGTTTCCTACTGCTGTGGTTTGAGGAATTGTTTCTGCATATTTTTTCTCTAATTCCTAACACACACCATAACTACATTTGGGTCTGAAATGTAGTGCATCACTTTGTTTAGTAAGCCCACTATTGTGGTAGCTGAGGTTAGTCCGACCCATTCATTTTTACATCTTTTATTTCAGGGTTTTGATACTTCTTTTTCTTTCGCAAGTCATTCCTTCATCCTACATTTTTTGGTACATTCAGTACAGCTCAGAAAATCTATTAGGACAGATGGGGAATATTTCAGAGTATCTTGCAACACTAAAAGAACCAAATTCTGAGCTTTTACAGAGACTAGGGCACCAATTCTGTAGACCAGGGCACCCCGGGGCACCCTGGTACCTTCTTGGGCACTCCAGTCCATTCAGATCCTCCATATCTAGACTTTATGTGACCTCTATATAGTCATTCCTACTTCTGAAATCCACATTCAGACCTGCGACACCTTGTGACATTCTTCAGCAATCAGCTAAGTCCTTTTCTTTCACATCTTTGCATACTTAAGGTTTTATTTCATCTAGCATAATTATTTGAGGTTATTCCATATTTTTTTAGTATATTTTACATAATTTTAGTCCTCCTATATTATATTAACTATTATTATACTTTCCCATAGATTAGTTTAATTTTAGTTAATCATATTTATTCATATCTCTCAAACAGGAAACCGGATCACAATGAAACTTTTCCAGATATATCTTCTCTAAAACATGTTTAGGAAGATTGAAGTTACATATCTAATGATTCCCTATATTTTTTGATACAAAATTTTGAAAAACCAAACCCCAGTACTTTCTTTTTTGATTTCCAAGAGATTCAGTAGATGAAAAATGGTGAAAATTTGAGCACGAGATCCTGGTGCAAAATAAAACATAATGATGGTGATTTCTTTGTAATATGACATTGGTAAGTACATTTTATAAAAATAACATATTATCTAAAAATGAGACTATAAAAATATTAATTTTTCCAAAATAGAAAACTTCTAATATTCATAACATCTTGAAATAGTAAGGAACATCAAAATAGGGTCAATTGGGTAAGTTTCTAAAAATTACAAGTTAGGAAAAAGAAGATGTATAAAAGTAGAAAATCCTCATCATTGAAAATATATTAAGTTGATTAGGAGTTTCATATAACAAGGATTATGTATAATTTCAACAAATTCCAAAAATAACAGTTCTCGAGCCCACCTGCTAAAAATAGAAAGTTTCATATTTTGGTGCAGAAAGTTGTTGGTAGCTTTGTTTTCACTCATCTTGTTTCTTTTTGAAGACATGAAGTTTAAATATTCAGGTATAAATCATCTTTAAACCTTATTTACTAATTATTCAGGTTTAGGTGATAGTGATGTCACTCACATGGATCTAAACGACCTAAAAAATAGGATTCTCACAGGACCAAGAGAGCATGTGGAAGAGAAAATATTCACAAGTAGATTGTTTGTAGGAGGCCATCCACTATCATTGCAAAGAAAAAAATTGTTTCTAGTATGTTCTCAACATTATAAACCTGATTCTAGAATAGTGAGGGGGGACCAAAACTCCATTTTTGTAGTGCTTACTCCTAAGGGTATCTCACAGTGTATGCAGATTCTAACCAGTAAAAAAATGGTCATAATCTCCAAATATTTTACATCTCATGAATGGGAAAATAATGAATCATGCCTCCAAGGCCTCGTAATCAAGTCATGGCTAATACAAGATAGGAAACCATATCATATGCCAAAAACCTTTGCAATAAGTGAGTTCCATAAGGGTTACTAATATGTTATCATCTTGTTAAGCAGGGTAATGGGCAAAGAGACTACCAAGGATTTTCAGGACTGGATGGCCTAATTTATCCTCATTTCCACCAAGGGAAACCAAGTGGTAGATTGGGGACATATAGTAAGTGAAAAAATTCACTGTTAGTTGTTCTAATTTTCTGCTACAAGAAATTTCATGATGACCTCGTTTTTTGTGTATGTTCCTAAAAGCACAAGATAATTCAAAGGCCTAACTGTCACTATTAATATTTATAAAAAAAAACTAGCCTTCAAAAGGTATCCTCATCTCACTCTCAAGGAAATAATCACCACTTTTCTAGGGTGAATGATGCATTCATTATGTTTTATATCTGACTTCTAGAAGGTAACCCAGTGCTAAGAATATCCTTTCAAGATGCAACATTGATTGAGAGATATGGATGTTTCTTCACTCAGTTTGTAACTTTCTCCTACATCAAGGTTTTAGGATTTGATCTCTCTCCTCGTAAACTCCCTAGGTATCTCAGTGAAAAAATAGTGATGTTTGATTGATGTAGGTGTATTGCTCAATTCCATACTCGATGTAAAGAACATAAGAAAAAAGGTGTGTCCTTCCCCATTTTCTTGGAATATTTTCATGAAAAAGTGTTATAGATGCGTAAAATATTAAAGCTTCCTTTACTTACCTTAGCCTCTACTCATATACCTCCAGGTCTGATTTTTACATCTAAAATAATCATGAAACATTCAATCTACTTGAATTAAACCATAGTCCTCAGATTGAAGATTATTGGGTCAATTTCCTAGATGATCTTGAGGTAAGGAAAAGATATCATATAAGAACGAGTGTTGGTAAAATGAGAAACTTTTGTTTTGATTGGTTCATTGAAAGTTTGGAAGATGACGGATCTAATTTTTTCAATATAGAATATCAAGTCGTTAAGTCTTCCCCTCTCCTACCTATCTCATGGACCATTCAAGAATTAGGTGATATCAATGAGGGAACTACAGAAGTGATTCAAAGGTCTAAGGAATGTTTAAGAAGGAAGAGGATTGATTTCATAAAATTTGGTAGTATTCTAACCCTCTCGAGGAAAGCATCTCATATCTCATCCTTGCAGGCATCTGAGAGAACTACGAGATCCATTAATTCAGGGGAACCCGCAAAAAGGAAAATAGTGGACATGAAATTATCTCAATACATGATACTTCCCAAGAAGGATAAATTCACCAAGGATATCATAGATAATGTTGAGAAAGGGTAAATTGATCCTTCACAACCCATATTTCCACACCAATCTTCTTCTTGTGATGTCAACTCATCAAGTGCAGGATGTAGTCCTTCACCATGAACCTAAGAGTACAATCATGCCTATTGTTGAACATGCAAAAAAAGATATAATCCTATGGATCCAATAATTAATTGGAATTGAGATAAGAACAATGGAATAATTAGTGTTACTATAATTTAAATCCATCTCAAATACCGTGAAGGCCAAACAAGGTAAGAAATCATAGGTAACTCCTCACTTTATTAGCGGTGTTTTTGGAAATCAATATGTAGAAGTTTCCCGGCCTAAGGTGGTAAAACCCATAGAGGAGATGAATTTTTAGAACTATAAAATGACAATAATTCCTTTGGGGAAAGCAACATATGAAGGGGATTCACATTTGTTTAAAGATTTTTGTGCTCATTTTCTTTCAAGGAATAAAGAGTACAAATAGACAATTGAGTAGTTGGAGAAACATGTGAAAATACTCACTTCTTATATTCATTCATTCATAGATCTAAGTACAATTCCATCTCTCCCCATTTAATATGTTACTTCTATCAGTAGCTTCAACCATGTAGAAATAAAAAAGGCTCAATGGCATTTTATGCAAGTAAGATCTAATGATTGATGGGTTGAAAAGATCCTTGAAAAAGGTAAAACTTGATTGCCTAAAATCCTAGTGAGAATATTTAGAAAGGAGAAACTAATGCTGCAAGTAGAAAATCAAAGACTTGCACACATTATCCAGAAGTTTCATTACATGCAATTGTATTTTAGGAGAAAACAAATCTGCAAAACAGCAACAAGACCAAATAGATCTTAATGAATAGAAAGGACTAATAAACTCTTCAATCAAAGAGGCTAAAATTCCTTCTTCCTTTATTGAAGCTCAAGCAGAATTTGTACATAGTGTGGGGAGTAGAAGACATTTTTTAGTAGGAGAAATGGAAGAAACTTGCTATCTCTTGCTCTCTTCACAAGGATATCTCTCTCATGAATTCACAAAAAATAACTCCAACATCTAAGAAGAAAAATTCAGAAGAAGCTCAAATGAGGAGCTTGTTACAATTTATAGAAGTGGAGGTAACTCTTCATCTCTGCGGTGAATTTTCGAATACCTTAATATGATTTAAGACTTTTCATATTCCACTTTAAATATTTAAGTCCCTTTTATAATAGCAAGGTGACTTAAAGTTACATTATATTTCTAAAGTCACTTAAGTCATATTAAAAAGTGCAACCCTCAACACAAAAATATAACATTGAAGAGAGAGAGTGTTATATGAGAAGAGAAGAGAGAGAGAAACAAGAGAAGAAGAAGAAGAAGAAGAAGAATTATGTTGAAGGATGAGATTCTTTGGTGGACTTGTTTCCACTCTCTAACTTCTCTCCACTTCGTGATCCTGAGAAGGTTTCTATCTTTCCAAGCTCCTGATTGAAATGAGCCACTTCTAGTTCTAATTTGTCAGCAAGAGGGATGTGAATGTAGCTCAAGGTTTCAGTCCATCCATCGGTCACACTGTTGATGTCCTTGCACTTCCCAAACCATGATGAATGCTTTTCTACGATAAGTGCAATGGAGGCTCGGATCTCTGAGAAGAAGTTGAGAGTATCCTTAGTGAAGGAAAATGGGTTTCCCACCCCTTTCTTGACATATTCCTCGAAAGGGCTGATCACTTCATCAACAGTTGTGTGTTCACTCATTGCGGGTACTCCAAGTTTCTGAACTTTCTGATTTATACTATCCTGCAGCTTGTATGTTTGTTCTTCTTTCTCCTCTAGCTCTGTGAAATCTTGAATTTATTGCTTAAAATCTGATTTCCAAGGCCCTCACCCAGACATGTGTCAAGTATTCTGTAGGAGTTTCAAAAACCTTCTTATCAATCAACTCCTGATGATGGGTATTGCTCATATCACTCGCTACTAGTCCCAGAGGTTCCTAGTAATCTCTTTCTTTCTCCACATCCTCTTTGAGTGCTTGTTATTGTTAGTTGTTGTGCACATGTACACAAATAACTTAACTGCCTCATGGAGTGCTAACTTCCCTTTTTCAGAGATTGAGTCGATCCATTCATTATTTTCTCACCCCTGCATCATGAGCTCATGCGTTCTTATGATGGATTATGGATCAAAGCTACTGATGGGTGCCACTTTCTCAATAGGAAGTATTGTAGTGCTTGGTTCCACCAGGTGTTGCACATAAGATGAAAGAGTTTGTACTTGTTCCTCTTAGTACCTCAATCTTCTCTTTATATTCTTTATTTCCTTACCACCATTCGAGAGAAGATTGTTGATATATGTAAAAATCTCCCTCATGAGTATCTCCTCCCAATTGGATCATGTTCATCTCATAGTCGGCTGATGTCATCTAATCCATTGGCTTGATTACCTTTGGCCAAGCTACTTTGATGTATTGATTACCTATCTCCCCACTATAGAATCGTGATGTTTTTGGTGTGATTTTTCTTGACCTTTTTCCTTTAGCCAACCAGAAAATCATTGATAGATCAGAGGGATGATAATTTTTGTATAGTGAGAGTGTCGAGGATGACCATTTCCCACATCCATGGAAACATATCACTGGATTCAGGTTCAATGATGGATGCACCAACCATTATTTGTTCTGGTGGAGGAGGCAAGTCGTGAATGAGAGGGGTGTTGGTGTCATAAATAGGAAATACCTCTTGCAGTGGTTCAAAGACTGGATCGTGAGTCATATACTCCCCATTTGCCTGTGCATCTGTTGTTGGATTTTCTATTTGCATTACTGAGATCACGTCTTCCTCCTGTGGTGAGAAGCCAAGGAGCCTTCTTCTACCCTGAATTTCTTAGATGTCTTCTCACGGGGAGAATTTTCTAATTCCATGGCCTTCCTTTTTGAACTCACTTCAAAGTGTTTATAAATGGTCACCTCCACCACTTTTGAAGATGAATGATATGAAGTTTGCTTTTGGCTTGGAGAAATTCCTCATGACTGAATGATCATAGTCCTCTTCTTCTGAAACTAGTTCCTCATTCTCCTCACCACATTTTCAGTCTACTCTAGTATATCTCCTGATTCACGAACATGCCAGTTGATTTGGGGCATTAGGGACATCTTGAATGTTGTGTACTCAAGATCATACATCTCTGTCCCATCATCATGCAAGATGTCTTCATACCAAGAGAACTTGAATTTCTTCATCTCACTGATTTTCATCCTCATGTGGTCCTTTTCACATACTTCGAACTCATTAATACAGTTGGCTCAGTAGTCCTCAACTTATGGCTTATGTTGTAATTCTTGGACATAGAATGAGTTAGGATCTTCTCAGATGTCAAAGTTGGGTCTAGCAATGTAGGAATACAAAGTCAGATGTGTGAAAGTGGCCTCCAAGTGAGATGCGTCATTTGAGATTTTGCACATGAACATCCCTAGAGATATAGGGAATGAAATCAATTTCTTTCTCCTGCTTCTGAGTTTGGTATTCACTTGAGTGATTTGTCTGTATAGTTCGAACAATATAATCTAGTCACTAAGGTACTTAGGTAGTTTTAGCGTAGCTTGGTCGAAGCTAGCGAATCGTATGTAGGAGAAGGTTGAGAATTATATGAAGTATGAGCCATATTCCTTAATCAAGGATGCCGTTTTTGGTGACATCCTAGCTTTGAGATCCCCTTCCAAGATTTGGATCATGTACATAGTGAATACATCATTCACGTGAGTGAAATACGTGTTTCTCTCCTTCATTCCCAACTGTGGAAGTTTCTCAAGTGCAAGAACCTTGGTGGTAATGTTCTATGTGAGAGCCAATCCTTTGAATGATCTTGAGCTTGCAAAGGAGATAGAATAGGTAAGAAGTCATATGGAACTTATTTTTCATTGGCACTTAGAGCAGTTGTAGATGGAGATTGCTTCACTGATGATCTGCCCTTGAGTCAATTCTATTCTTTCCTTCTATCAATGTCAAGATGAAAAGGCCCATCCAGTCTTATAAGTCTCTTGTGCTTGATTCACCCATAAATCTACTGAGGATAATGATGACATCATAATACTCTTCTTGTAACTCACACCTTGGAAGATTCTTGGGCATCCTGGAGTGCTTTCTTCCTGTTTTCAACCATGAGCTGAGCACTACTCCTTAGACATATGAATCCATTGTTTCCCAATCATGCGTAACCCTGTCCTTTGAGATGACGACCATGCTGGGGGATGTCGGTATCTACAGAGAGAGTGAAATGGTCCTAGGGATGATGACCACCATCATTATACCATTTTCATCTCAGATGGTTCGTTTCTCAGGCTTGTAGTGGAAAGAGAAGGCTAAGACTAACTTGAGACTCTGAACAAACACTGGGTGTCTTGTACTGGCAAACAAGCCAGTTGTGAATATTTGGTCTTCAATCCTCTTTAGTGGTCCTTGGATACCATGTGAGTCTTAAGGTCATTCAGGTCCATGTGTAAGACATCACGTTGTCTTCCACATCATACTCACAGGCGAAGGGTTGTGTCAGCATTCTGAATCGTCCACTTTGACTTCATGTTTAGCATAGAAAGAACAACTTACTATTTTTAGTAAGTATGAAAAATCAAGTCCCTGATCTTCAACTGGATGTTGCGGCTATGTTTTCCTCTTTTCCCTGCTTTCCTCATTCCTTCTGGATCAAATTTCTATTTTTAGTAGGTGCTCATGGGCCCACTTACTATTTTTAGTAAGTGCCAAAAATGTATGTTCTAGTGAATTCTCAGCTGTAGTACACCTCTAATGTCCTCCATCTCCTTCATAGGTTCTTCTGTTGATGACTTTCCCGAAATAATAGTCCCTATGTAGTAGACCTGATATTTTTATAAAGTTGGATTCTGTGAAGTCAGTTTGATGCGGAATGAATTTTTTTGATATGGGATTTTTCCCAATATCGTCCCTCTAAAATTTTGGCTCTATCCACTCAAAAATCTAGGAGATTTTAAACTTTTAATTTTTGGACATTGTAGTGCTTCTGGATGTGGTAGCCATTAATGGACCTTAAAATTACAGGTTTAGTTTTCTCCTCCATTTTTAAATAAAATTATACATTTGATATGGGTTTTTTGTTCTAATGCTTCACGTGGAATTCTATTTCATTTTTCCCAACGGTTTGACAGGAAACTGGATTTTTTCTTTGTTGAGCCAGAAGTGGGATTTCTTCATTGTGGATGCTTTGTTACATGGAAGGAGAGTTTGAAGGTGTCTTCTTAATGGCCTTGGGTAGAGGAATGAAAAATAAAATATAACTTTTTGTTTCATGCATCTTTTTGGGAGATTTCTTCAACTTCTCATTTCATGGCCATGGAGTTTTCTTTGTTTTCTTCTTCTTTGTTTTGTGCTTCTCCTTCTATGTTTTCTCCAATTTTCATTCTAGGACCTGTGTGCTTTCATGGAGTGAAGGAAAGTACCTTTATGGCAGGTCTGGTTTGAGTTTCAGAAATGGCAGAATGGTGGTGAGAAGTTGCAGAGGAAGAATGGAGAAAATATGTGCATAGGAGTGGAAGCAGCTAGAAGCACTAGAAGAACTGGCAGTTAGACTTTTTGAATTTTTGAAATCATGGAAGGAGAATCTTCAGTGATTTTTTCATGACTTTATTTCCCTAACCTTATGGATGTGAGGGACATCAAATTCCATGGTGGTCAAGAGGATGACATGTGGCGGCGATCCGACGATAGGGAATGGAGGTAAGAAAAGCTACTTTAAAGCACTGGGGGCTGAAAGTCAGTCACGTGGGTGACAAAAAGACTCCCCATAGGGGATAGGTTAATTTTTTCATGTTTTATGTCCATAAATTCAAGGACATGAGGGACATCAATTTCCATGGTGGTCTTGGAGCTGACACGTGGCTCTTGATCCAATGACAAGGAACGAATACTCCAAAAATGCACCTGGGGGCTGAAATTTGGTCACATGGATGAACTAAATACTACCCATAGGGCTGGATGAATTTTTTCAAGTTTGATGTCCATGAAATTAGGGACTCAGGGACATCAATTTCCATAGTGGTCCTAGAGATGACATGTGGCACTTGATCTGACGACAGGGAATGGATGCTCCAAAATTACACCTGGGGGGTGAACTGTCAAGTCTAAAGGTCATGTGAGGGTCCCAGAGGTCACATGGGGGTGGGTGAATTTTTCCAAGGTTGGTGTACCTACCTCAAGGATTTAGGGACATGAAATCCCACCAGGCTCCTGGTGCTTACATGTGTCCTCCCAAAAATTGACTAACTCCTAAACTACCTTTGAGAGGGAAACTTGGGATGATGATAACTTGAGCTCCTGGTGGAATTTATTGGTGAAATTTTATATGATCCTGACTGGAAATGGAATTTTGAATCCAATGGTGGGGTTATCATGTATTTATTCAACCATATGGTCCCTGAAAAATCATGTTTTTGATTTAAGACTCCACTTATGCCTGAGAAAAACTACCTGTAAATCCTATACACCAAGGTGTTGTGAAAAATATTATTTCACCATCATGTAGGTATTGGAATCCTATTTCTGGTGATGTTTTTTTTTACTTCTAACTCCATCCAGAGCTCCCAGAATCTTCTTTTGAATCCCAATAATTGTTTTAGGCATGTGTACTGCCTAGGCTTGTGAATCCTGTTTTTTACTCAGACTGCTCCAAGTCTTTCAAAACTTCCCAAAACCTTCCAAAATCATTTTCATGATGTTATAAGGTATTCAATTCACCTCCATGTTAAATTTTTCCCTTCCTTCCACTTCGAGGGGGTTGATCCATTCCTGGGAAGGCCAGCAATAGCCCTTCCCAATACTGCCAGAAGATAGCATCTTTTCAGAACTTCCTAAAATCACCTGAGGGGGAATGAATAGACTTTCCTAAATCACCTAGGGGACCAATTTGACATTAAATAGGGGGTGACCAGACTGACGGATTTGACCTAGGGTGCCTAGGAATTATAAAACATGAAAATTTCAGCACAGGGGTATAGTTGTCGTGCTTGGAAACTTCCAATTTCCATGTTGCACATTTGCACGACAATAGCTGGATCTAGCTTGGGGACATGGCATGGACTGAGTACAATGAAGACATGACATTGGAATCTATAATCTCAATTTTAGACCATATAATTCGTTGACCAGTGCCTTATCCATTGGGCCTTGCAATTCATGTACAACTTCTAGAAAGAAAGATTGGAAGAAGGAAACAAACACACACAAACATACACACAAAAAAAAAAGAAAGGAAACACATGACACATGCAACAAAAGGGGAAACACACCTAGAAATCACCTATGGTATAAGGTAGGGGGACAACCCACTATCAATGATGATAAAATTTTAGGTATTGCCCACTGCGAGGTAATTCCAGCGGCGTTCCATCCAAATATGAGAGTAGAAAAGAATTCTCGCTCCCAAGCTTCATGAATTTGGAATGGGCCAAGCCATAATGAATCAAAATTTCCATGGATTCCTTTTGGTTCCCTTCTCTTATCCCATAGCAGGATGAAGTCTCCAAATTTTAATTCTCTCACTTTGGCCTTCTTATCAAAAAAATTCTTTACTTTCAACTGGTGCTCTTTGATATGGTCCACCACTCGGAGTCTATTTTCTTCTAGATTCTCAAGAAAGAGGATTCTCTTATCAATGGAATCCTTGTACTGAACATCTTCTATTCCCTGTAGCAACTTGAGAGTTGGCATCTCAATTGCGAGGGGAATTTATGCTTCAACTCCATACAATAGTTGGAATGGTGACATACCTATTGCCTTCTTGGGAGTGATCCTGTCCACCCACAATGCATCATACAAATTTTTGTGCCAATTCCTTTGGTTTTCATCTACAAGATTACAGACAATGGTCACGATGTTCTTATTTCTTGATTCATCTTGTCCATTCCCCTATGGATAGTAGTCTGATTAATGGGATACAGAGATTCTGTAGCCATAGCAAAACTTGGTCAACTCCCTTAAAGAGAAATAGGTAGTGTTGTCTACTACAATCTTCAGTGGTACTTTGAAATGTACTATGATATTCTCCTTGATGAAGTTGCATATTATTTTGGTATTGGCTTGCTTGGCTAGAATGGCTTCCACCCACTTGGTGAAGTAATCTGTCACCGTGAGCACATAGGTGTTCCCCATGCTTGAGTGAGGATTCAGAACACCAATGAAGTATAGCCCCCACTGCTGAAATGGTTCTTCAATAACAATTGGCTTGAGGGGTAGTGCAAAAAAGTTGTGGTCTCCCAAAGAATTGTTATCATGCTTCACATTTGGAAACCCAATCTTGAGTGTTTGCAAATATGGTTGGCCAATAATACCTTCCTTGGAGGATCTTTTGTGTGGTGACCAACCCTAAAAAATGTTCACCACATGCTTGGTCATGGTATGCTTTAAGAAATTTTTCTTATTGCTCTTTATCTACGCACCTGAGGAAGCATCCATCTAGACCTCTTTTGTAAAGCACGTGATTCTAGATTACAAACCTTGTTGCCTTTAACTTGATTGTTCTCATTTTCTTGTAATCAAGATGAGGAGGGCATTCTCCATAAGTTAAGTAATAGGAAATATCAGCATACCACTCATCAGTAGTGGTTACAAAGAGAACTTGTGGGTTGTTTTCAGAACAAGTTGAGCAAGCACAATTTTCTTCACTGTGTTGAGATTTGAGTGTTTCATCTTCAAAAATCAACCTGCACAAACCATTCCCCCTTACCAGATTGGAGGGTTGAATCTCCAAGTCATATTCTTGAGTCTTCACAATCCAATTTCCTCTTTTAGCTCCAGGATCATGTTGTGTTAAGATGGACTTGATTGTACTTCCGGGGACCATCACCACCGTATGAGAGTTGAGGATGTAAAACCTGAAATTTTTTATAGCCTTAACCACTACATAGGCATGATTCTCTAATTGGTTGTAGTTTAGTTCATGATTTTTCAATGGAAAACTCATGAAAGAAATGGGTGCTTCCACGCCTTCATCATTCTTCTAAACAAGAACAACAGAGAGGGTATGTTCTGATGCATACAAATACATGATGAATTCTTTGTTAAAATATGGAGACACAAGATTCGGAGCCTTGGTGATGGATTTTTTGATATCTTCCAATGTTTCTTTCCCTTCATTATTCCATTTTAAGGTTTCCTATGGTTTCATCATGGTGGTGATGTGCTTTGTTAATTCAGCAAATTACGGGAACAAAGCAACGAAGAAAATTCACCTTTCCGAAGAATGAATGAACTCCTTTCTTGCTTGTGGGAAAAGATAACGCTTGAATGGCTCATACTCTCTCAGGTCAATGTAATTCTCCATGTTTGTTCACAATTTTCCCTAGTAACTTTCCTTCCATGACTCAAAAACTGCACTTTTTTGGATTTAGTGATATGCCATATTTTCTACACCTTGCAAGTACTTGTTCTAAATGATGAATATGATCTCCCCTCTTCTTTGAAAACACTATGAGATCATCAAGATTTATGATAATGAAATGTTTTAAATATTTGAATGCCAAATCCATTTCTCTTTGAAATGTAGCTCCCGCATTGATTAGGCCAAAGGGCATTCTATTGTAGGAAAAAGTGCCCCAAGGCATTATGAAGGTTGACTTGGTGCGATCTTCTTCTGCCACTTTGATTTGGTTATACCTTGAGAATCCATCAAGCAAGGAAAGCATTTCAGATCTAGTGACTACTCGCAAAATGTGGTCCATGATAGGGAGAGGATAATTGTCTTTCGGTGATTCCTGGTTCAAGTTGCAGAAATCTGCACATATTCTTATTTCGCCATTATTCTTCCACACCGACAGAATGTTTTCCACCCATGTTGAATGATGGATGGGAAATATGATTCTTTCATTTAGCATCTTCATTACCTTCTCTTTGATGGTATCAGAAATATTTGGGTTATACGACATTTGTTTCTACCTAAATGGCTTAGCATCCTGCTTCAAAGGAATCGACTGATGTATTTCCTTCGGTTGGAAGGATTTGAGTTCATCATAAGAGTAGGCCAAAACATCCGAATATATCTTGAGTAATGCAAAAAACATTTTCTTCTCCTCAGGTGAGCAACATTTTCCAATATTTACCATCCTTGGCTCCTCTGGGGTGCCAATGTTTTCCTTGTCAAAATCAGTCGGGCACCAAGGAGATTGTTTTTCTTTCTCTTGAATGAATTTTTCATGTTTATCAAAGAAGTATTCCATAGAAACTGGGCCTTTGGGAATATTGTTCCCTTTCAATTTGATCACTCCTTCATCATCAATCCCTTCAATTTCTTCTTTCTCTTCTTCGGTTTCCACTTCTTGATGTGGATTATCAGTTCCTTCAAAGAAGAGATTATTGAAATTATCCCTTTGTTCCAAAAATGCTAGAATTTGGTTATTTTCGTTAAAGACTTGCCAATGATTCACATTATCTAGTACACTAGGCTTGAATACCATTTCAATGGTCACCTTTTCTTTATCAAAAGAAGGGTGAGGTGTCACTAGGGAAGGTGAAACTACAAGAGAATTATCTTTTTCATTCTTTTCTCTTAGGATAGCTTCAATGGACATTACATCAAAAGATTCAATGTAGCCCCATACTTTGTTTCTATAATTCCAGAGTCTTAGATTTTTCCCCTGATATTTTTGTCAGACTTGTTTTACTATCACTTCCACATCACCTTATCATTTCAGCTTCTTGATTCCCATGTCTTCAGCCACACCCATGCCTAAGAGGAGATCTTCATATTCTGTCATGTTATTTGTATTATCAAATTGCAGCTTGTATGAAAATGGGTACAATTCATTAGAAGGATAGTACAACACCACACCCACTCTTGAACCTGCACTGGAATGACTACCATCAAATTCCATTGTTGAAACTTGATATTCTTCCTCCTCCATAAGAAGTGGCAAGTTCTCATCTTTTTCCAATGTGACAAAGTAGTTGCCTAGCCCATTATCTTGAAAAATAATGTTTTCTTTTGGATCATTGGACTTTTGTAAAGTGAACTTCATCTTTCTTATTGGAAGAAATTTCTTCATCTCACCTTTCACTGGAATAGTTATAGATGACCATTCAATTTTTATTTCTCCACCCAAGTCTCTAAAAAATATTCAACTCAATATCATGCCAAAGGATGTCTGGGATGTCTGCCACCAGGATGGTTAGAAGCACCTTCTTGTCTGGAAAATCAATTAATGCTTCATGTGCTTATCTATAATTTTTCTTACCAACAGCAGCTTGTTTGGATTCCATTGAATAGTAGGTGCCATTTTCCCTGGTTAAGGTGAGACCAAGAGCATTTGTAACTTTGATGGGAATCACATTATCTAAGGCTCTAGAATCTATGATACAATTATTTAGTTAGAAGCCTTTAATGAGAAGTGATAGGTACATAGGTTCAACCCTTTTGGTTTTGGAGGCACTGAGGGCTAGCATGTTTTGAGAAGGTGGTGTGGATTGTGTGGGGAGTAAGCCATTATAACTTGGACCTGAGCTTATAGGGTTACTGCCACTGACTACATCAATGAACCTATCAAATTGGGCAGGATGCATTTGTATTTATTCTATTTCTGAGAGCTAGACTTGAGGTTCATAAATGAAGGAATGGTGGTGAGAATTTTTAGATAAAGAATGGAGAAAATCGGTGCACGAGAGTGGAAGCAGCTAACAACACTCGAAGCACTGAAGCGACAATTAGATTTTTTAAATTTTTTAAATTATGGAAGGAGAAGCTTGGGAGAATTTTTTATGACTTGATATCCTTGAACTCAGGGATGTGAGGGACATCAAATTCCATGGTGGTCAAGAGGAGAGCACATGGCGGTGATCCAACGACAGGAAATGAAGGTGAGAAAAGTGGTTTTAAAGCATTGGGGGCTGAAAGTTGATCACATGGGTGACCAAAAGACTCCCCATAGGGGCTGGGTGAATTTTTCCATTCTTGATGTCCCTACTCTTAGGGACATGAGGGACATCAATTTCCATGGTGTTCCTGGATCTAACACATGGTGTTTGATCTGACGACAAGGAATGGATGCTCTAAAAATGCACCCGAGGGCTAAACTGTCAAGTCTGGAGGTCACGTGAGGGTCCCAGAGGTCACATGGGGGCTAGGTGAATTTTTCCAAGGTTGTTGTACCTGACCTCAGGGAATTTGGGGACATGAAATCCCACCAAGCTCCTGGTGCTGACATGTGTCCTCCCGAAAATTGACTATCTCCTAAACTACCTTTGAGAGGGAAACTTGGGATGATGATAACTTGAGCTCCCAGTGGAATTTCTTGGTGAAAATTTATATGACCCTAACTGGAAATGGAATTTTGAATCCAATTGTGTAGGTATAATGTCTTGATTAAACTGTATGATCCCTAAAAAGTAGATTTGTGATTTACAACTCCACTTGTGCTTGAGAAAACCTGCCTACAAATCCTATGTGCCAAGGTGTTGTGAAAAATATTATTCCACCATCATGTAGGTATTGGAATCCTATTTTTGGAGATGTTTAGTTTTACTTCTAGCTCTATCTGGAGCTCCTAAAATCTTCTTTTGAAGCCCAATAACTATTTTGAGCTTGTGTACTACCTAGGCATGTGAACCCTATTTTTTACCCAAACTGCTCAAGTCTTTCAAAACTTCCCCAAACCTTCCAAAATAATTTCCATGATATTATAAGGTCTTAAATTCACCTCCATGTTGAATTTGGCCCTTGTGTTCTGATCCAGGGGGTTGATCCAGTCCTAGGAAGGCCAGCGATAGCCCTTCCCAATACTGCCAAAAGATAAAATCTTTTCAGAACTCTCTAAAATCACCTAGGGGGAATGAATAGACTTTCCTAAATCACCTAGGGGCCAATTTGACATAAAATAGGGGGTGACCAAACTAGCGGATTTGACCTAAAGTTCCTAGGAATGATAAAACATGAAAATTTCAGCACAGGGGTATAGTTGTCGTGTTTAGAAACTTCCAATTTTGTTATTGCACATTTGCACAACAACACATTGGTTTCCTGATATGAAATGTTGAACATTTATCTCAATGAGATTGATTCTTGTGATGAGCTCACTTTAAAAATTTAGGAAAATATAATCAATGGAGTGTAGAAACTTGGAGCATCTTCAGTAAGTGATAATTCATCGATGGAAGACCTTATGAAGCCATTTGAGGAATTAGTTAGGAAAAAAGCAAGAGATCCCTTCTCATTCAATGAAGAAATTTTGAAATCTCGTGCAGAATTCAAGTGTGTAATTTCCAATACTGATAATGATCATTAACCTTAGTTCAAATAATGTAAAAACATCAGCATTACTTCCAAAAATTAGATCAATACCCTTAGCTTCATTCATATACCTCAAGTAGATAAAGTTTCACCTGCAGCAACATGCTTCAGCAAGGAGTTCAAAAATGAAGAAATTTTCCTAAGTACATTACCAAAAATATCATCAACATACGGCTCTTCATTAGCGGATGTATCATCTCCATGGGCATGATCCTCTCCCCATCTTCTTATCTCATCCTTCCTTTCTCTCTCATGTTATAATTCTTCGTTGGGAAGATACTTTTCGCTTTTTGTCTTATTCACTTAAAATTGACCTATAGGTTATCATTTTAATGAGTTCTCTTTAATTAATGGAAAGGGGCTCACTTTTCTTTCCTAGGAATATGAAAGGTCACAAGTGAAGAAGGTAGGTGAAAAGTCATGTGGGGGGTAGATGAAATGTCTCTTTGTAAATATATATATATATATATTTGGAAGACTTCCTCATTCTAAGGTGTTGTAAATTGTGAGACTCTAAGTAGATAGTTATTTCACTACTAAGATACAAGCAATAGATTACATAATTTTATTTCCTTTTTCTATGTTCCTCCATTTCTTTGCATGATCAGCTTTGTAGATAAGATAATATTGTAAAACCAAGGAAGGTGTTAGTTCCTTTGACCAATGAATAAATAGAAATATTTGTCTATGATTTTTTTATACTATCATGTTCTTTAATTTGAGTTCTTATAATTGAGTACAAAAGTTTTCTAGTTAATGTTGTGGAAATATGTAAGTTCCTATCCATGAACTTAACCCTCCTTCCCCACATTCTTACTCCTATTTACCTTCTCTTTGTCTAAGAAAATTTCTCCCTTGCACTAGGTGCAAGAAATTTTTGACATGTCTAGCGGAGTATTCCTATGTGATCCCCAAATTCATAGCCACATGATATTTTGTTTTCTACATTCGATAAATGGGATCCTCCCCATTACCAAGGCATTGGTGAAAATCCACTAATTTTTCCTTACGACCAATTATTTCACCACTAGATTTTGGGTCACTCTTGACCCTTGGACCACCCCTTTTTCCTTAATATGATCTTGGTTATGACACTAACATGGTGTAATTGATACACATAATTCTAGTATTTATATCCCCTTATTACATAATATGCTTACTATTTAGAATGATGGCTTCTTTGATTATGAACATAATATGACACATTGAACACAAGTTATGGAAAAACAAGGGACACCTTATACAAATGAATAATATATCATGGCCTTACATCATTTCCATGAAATGGTAAAAGTTAACATCTTGTTGTTATGCATTTTTGAAATGGTAAAAATTCAAATTTGAAAGCATGGCAACCATACCATACTGTAAATGTTTTTGCTTGGAAGTCATCCCAAACCCTCCTCAAGATCATCCTAACCAACGTATCAGGCATATCCTACCCTTATAATTTGTCATATGTGTTATTTCAACCTCATCCATAGGTTATTTAGGGATATCAAGTCCATTCAAGCACTTCCAAGTCAAGATCCTTCAAGACATGCTTTTCAACAAGCTTAGGAATGGCTATTTCTAGTCTTCATAAGGTTGACACACACACCCAGAGCAGAATGAAAGGATAAAATTCATCAAGAAGGTGTATTGAAGAGATAATAATGTTGTTAAAATTATTTTAGAATATTATGCGAAGTTTCAATGGTTTTGGGATAGATTTAGCAAAAGTGGGTTCTAGAGGGTGAAGTAGCTTGCAGTGTAAAAACAACCCATGAGCTTCGAGAAGTCATTCTAGGAACTATGTAAAGAGTTGGAGGTAAAACAAAAAAAAATCAGAAATTTATTTCAGATCTATAAATGATGGTGGTGTCAAATCTTTCACAAGACACAAGAAATTCTACCCACATTATCATTTCAGAGTGCACAATGTAAGAGCCCAAAGAAAAAACCTATTTTTAAGGAGGTTATATGTAGAATAAAGGAATTAAACCCATAAAATTATTTTAAAAATGAAATTTATATTCAATTTCATATAAATGACTTCAATAAAATACCTTCAGACGCTCAAGTTATGCTTCCATCAAGTTGTTCCCCAAGGTAAGATCAAGGAGTTAGTCAATTTTATGGGTGGACACATGTCACTCCCAGATGATGACACAATTTATTGCACAAATCATCCCAAAATTTTAGGATGTTTGAAACACAAAAATTCACCCAGCTCCTAGATAGACCCTTGGACCATGATGTGACCTCAGCTGAGACCAAATTACTCATTTTAGCCCCTGTGCACCATTTTCTAGCACCCTCCTTCACTGAATCATGGAGAGCCACTTGTCATCACCAGATGAGGATGTAATTTTTTGCACAAACCATGCCAAATTTTTGTAATGGTTGGGACACTAAAATTCACCCAACTCCCACTTTGGCCCTTAGTCTCCTACATGACCTGGAAAGGTGCTCAACTGGCTTTTTCTAGCCCTCTCCCCTCACCACCTCACTAAATGACCATCCACTACTTCTCAAGCCTAGGTGAGGGTGAATTTTTTTACACAAACCATCCCAATAATTTTGGAAACTTTTTCCCACCCAATTCTATCCCCTTCCCTGGTCATTGATATGACCCATTTTTGGTCCTTGGGTGTTTTAAGTGTTTTTTTTGCGTTGTGTCACCGGCCAATCATGGAGAAAAACTTCTCTTAATGAGTGTGAGGTGAATTTTTTTGCATCAACTACCACATACATTTTGGATAATTGGGACAAAAAAGTTTTCCCAAGCCAAGTATTAAGAAAAACTCACTTTTGTGAAAATTGTGTTGCTTTTACTTCTTCATGTGCATGCATACACCAACCCTCACTTCTGGAAATCTTCATACTCCTCCATTGATGTTGCTTCAACCACCTCTTTATTGCATTGAAAATAATTTCTAATTTCTCCACTACTTCCATAGCACCCAAAACTTTTGTTTTTCAGCCATCACCATGCCAAAAATTTTCCTGAAGCTTCCATGAGTGGAAACCATGAAATTCTTGTATATCTCAAACCACAAGTCAGATTCCAATGAAACTTTGGCCATATCTTCCTATTCCAAGCATATTCATGCTGAAAAATACCAAATTTTTAGATATTTCTCAGATAATTAATGGAAAAAAATTCAAAATTCATTCCCTAAAACCTTCTTCCACAATTTCCCATTGATCCGAAGAGCGGGTGAAGCTGAAATTTTGCACAAAGCATCACGAGAGAAAACCTAGATTAAAAAATGGTGATTTTTCATCAAACCAAGGAAGGTAAAACTAGCTTCTAAAAATAGTAAGTGTCATCAGTTCACACTTACTATAAATAATAAGTTTCAAAAGATCAAAACCATTCAAAGCATCAGACTCCCAAAATGGAAAACTAGGGCACACATGCCAAAAAGCAAAAAAGAAAAAATCAAAAAAGTAAAAAGTAACTTTCTAAAAATTTAAAGTGATTAAAATTGATCATAAAAAATCTATGGAAATTATCTAAACATGGTGAGAACCCCTTAGCACTGATACAAAGGAAAAAAAGTAACCTTTCTCGAAATAGCAGATCATAAAACCTAGGGTCTAAAAATAGCAAGTTCTGGTTTCAAGTGCAAGAAGTTGTTATCACCTCTGTTATGACTCATCTTATTGATTTTTTTCATCATGAAGTTAAAATTCACCGGCCCTGATCCTATTTTAGCTCTCACATCATAGTTTAGTAGTGTGGGTGACACCAATGTTGCTCACATGGACCTATAGGAGCTCAAGAATATAATATTGGGCGGAAAAATAGAACTTGTGGAGGAAAATATCTTCTCCAACAGATTATACGCAGCAGATGGCCATCTTGTGTCATTTAAGAACATTGAGTTAGTGTTGGAATTTTCCCAACACTATGAACTACACACCAGAACAATAAGAGTTGATGAGAACTCATTCTTAGCAGTGCTCACCCCAAATGTTATATCTCGAGGTATTAAAATTGCCACCAAAATGGCATGGTCATGATCACCAAGTAGATTATATCTAGAGAGTGGTCAAGGATTGAGTCCTATCTTCAAGGCCTTGCTCTTGGATCGTCATTAAAGTATGAGAGAAAACCCTCTCATTCACCAAAGACTCTTTCCCGCAATGAATTCCATGAGGGATTTTGTGATGCCATCATTCTCTTAAGTCGGGTAATGGGAGAAGAGAAAATGAATAATCTAGATCCTCGAAGCTAGACAGGTGATTGATTGGATGTAGCTCATTAGTAAAAACTTGCATCACCAATTTCTCCAGGTACTTGCTTCTAAGATGTTTCTTATGACCTCATATCTAGTCTATGCCTTCACAAACACAAGACCATTCAGGGGCCTGATACCTGCTCAGAATATATATCAAAAGGATCCTACATTCGAGAAATACCCACAATTTTTCTTGAAAGAGAGTAATCAACACTTTGTCAGAGTGAACGATACATTCACAATGTGTGTGGTTAAGCTATTAGAAAAAAACAACATTTGAGGATGTCTACACAAGTTTCTTCCCTAGTCATGAGGCATGGTTCATACTTCATTCAATTTTCATCATTCTCTTATATCAGAGTATCAAGCTTTGATATTTCTCAATGAATATTGCCTCGTTACCTAAGCGACAAGGTCATATTGATGGAAATATGAAGACAATCGGTACACATAAATGGTAAGATGAGAAAAAAGAAGAAGAAATATATTCCTTTCCCTATCTCAATAGGGATTTTCACCTACAAAAGTGCCCACAATGATACCAATGTTGATGCTTCCCTATCCCCTATAAATATGCACTCATACACCTCAAGGGTAGATGTTGACGTCAAATAAGATCCAGACTCATTTCACCTACCTGATTTGTGCCATGTCCCTCAAATTGAATATTTTTGGGTAAACTGTGTTGATGAGTATGAGGTACGGGAACATGATCATAAAAGGATGATAGTGGATCAAATGAGTGAGTTCAAATTTGATTGGTATGAAGATGGTGTCCAGGAGGATGGATCAAAAATGTTTTATCGGGAGTACCATGTATTGAAGGCTTATCCTCTTCCCTAATTGTTTGGAGTGTTCGTAAGTCCAAAGATATCAAAGAGCACACAGATGTTTTGATCTAAAGGTCCAAAGAATGATTTAGGAGAAAGAGATATGATCTCATCTCATCAGGAAACTTTCCATCCCTATAAATATAAGCATCCTACCACTCCTCCTCCAAGGCCAAGGACAAGGCTCTCAGCTCAACTCATTGAGGATAAAGCATGAAGAGGAAAGTGGAGGAATTCAAGGCCCCTCGTTATAGGAGACTACATAAGAAAGAAAGAACGGTGGAAGAATTTGTGGTGGATATATAACAAGGGAAAATTGACCTGGCCTACCTCTCTTCCCCATAACAATCTCTAAGTCTCTCATCTCCTGTTCTCACATTGGACCCACCTGTGTAGGATATCCCTTCCCATTTAGAGAAACAAGTTGCAATGTTGTCAAGTGTTAATCTAAAAACAAATGAGATCTTTCCCTGGGTGTAGGAGATGACCACAATAGAATCTCGCATAGTGCAACAAGTGACCATTCCTGATTTCTTGGCTATTACATCGATGGTCACATAGAATAAATGAAGATTGTCTCAAGTGTCTTCTTAATTCTTTAGTGACGCATTAGGGAACCAATATATATCTAGTCAATCTGAAGCTCAACAATCCCATTGAGGAAATGACCCTAGATGATTACAAATGAGCACAATTCCCCTATGCCTAGTAACACATGAGGGTGACGTTCACTTGTTTTAAGAGTATTCTACTCTCCTTATCATGAGAATTCAAGAATAAAGGGAAAAGCTAGATCATGTTGAAGACCACATTCGAACCCTCACTTCATATGTTCAAGTGATCCTAGCTATGAATGCTTCTAATTCTCTCCCATATGAGGAAGTCACTCCAGTAAGTATCTTAGATCCTGAGTCCATTAGGAAAATAAAAGGATTCTTCATGCAAGGAAATAAAAATGACAAGTGAGTGAGTATGTTCCTTGAGAAAGGGAAAGTGTTGCTACCAAATATGCTAACATTGTTTAGGTACATGGATTACATGATCATGAACATATTCATGACACAAGAAATAATCGAGGTGGAGAAAGATCACTGAGATCAGGTATACCCTTTGGTCAAGGAGACAAAAAAAGTCAAATCAGCCCTCCTGATAACCAAAGGTTTGTTCTCTTTAGCATCAGAGGACTTATCTCAGGTTTGGGCTCAAGTATTAGTTGCTCAGTATGAAATGATAAAACATGTCATCGATAAGCTTGATTCATTTGAGGAGGAGGTTGAGAAAATGTAAAAAGGATGCCAATTTTCAGGTACAAAATCTTGGAGTACTAGCCATGAATGAAGATACTTCAATTGATTATTTTTTGAAATCCTTCAAATATTTAGTCAAGAAAGAGGTTGGAGATCCATTCTTGTTTAACAAAGGCACATTAGAATCCCTAGAATAAATTAGAGAGTTCATTTCTAAAACCATGAGATATCATCAAACTTGGTACTCATAGTGCACATCAACTCCCTCACAAATAATTGGACCAAATCATTGAGCTTTGTCCATCTTCCTCAAGGTTAAAAAGTGGCACCTGTGGTACAAAAGTTCAACAAACAATTCAATGGCATTGACATTTCACCTATGAAATTTTTTGAGAGTCAGTCAGTGGGTTAGGATGCATAATAAGGAAGCTCCTCGCTAAGAGAGCGAGAGAGGATAGAGAGAGAGACGAGAGCAGAGAGCGAGCGAGAGCATGCCGCGAGAGAGAGAGAGAGAGAGAGAGAGAAGCGCGTAGTGCTCGCGAGAGAGAGAGCGGAGAGAGAGAGAGAGAGAGAGAGAGAGAGAGCGAGACGAAGAGAGAGAGAGAGGAAGAGAGAGAGAAGAGAGAGAGCAGATGAGCGGAGAGGAGAAGAGAGAGGAGAGGAGAGAGAGAGCGAGAGAGACGAGAGATCGAAGAGAGAGAGAGGAGCGCGAGAGCGAGACGAGCACGAGCGAGCGAGAGAGGAGAGAGAGAGAGAAGAGCGAGAGAGCGCAGCTCGGAGAGAGAGAGAGAGAGAGATGGAGAGGAGGAGAGAAGAGGAAAGAGCGATGATCAGAGAGAGAGAGAGATAGAGAGAGAGAGAGATATCGAGAGAGGCGGGCGAGAGAGAGAGAGCTGACCTGAGAGAGAGAGAGAGAGAGCGGAGAGAGAGCGAGAGTAGCGATCTCTCGCTCCGAGCGCGAGAGCGATAGAGAGAGATCTAGCGCCGAGAGAGCGGAGAGAGCGGAGCGAGATCTAGGGATATATGGAGAGCAGAGAGATATAGCTCTAGCTCTCTCTCTATCTCTCTCGCTAGATCCTCTCTAGATGAGATCGATCTCGATCTCTCTATGCGCTTCTCTAGCTCTCTCTCCTATCTCTCTCTCTCTCTCTCTCTCTCTTCTCTCTCTTCCTCTCTATCTCTCTTATCTCTCTCTCCTTTTCTAATCCTCATTAGGGGGTTGCACTTTTGTTTGCACTTATTCCCTTAAGGTGACTATAGTCTAAAAATGTAAATAAGTAACCCTATTTTATAAAAGGGGACTTAATGTTCTTTCCTAGGAATGTCAAAAATCACAAGTGGAAAAGGCAAGTGAAAAGATACATGGGGGTAGGTGAAGAGTCATTTCTTAGTCTATATAATTTAATAACACCCTCATTCTTAATGGTTGTTAATTTTGTATACTCAAGAGATATGTCTATTTGAGAAAGACAAAAAAGATAGCATGCTTCCATTCTCCTCATCAATTTTCATCCATTCTCTACCACTGTACAACTTGTGAATATGTCAATAAAGAAAGGATTTTCTTCTTTTCATGATGCATGAATGTGTGTAAATTTGTGTGCATGGTTTCCTCTCATCGTTGATGTTATAAGCATAGTTGTTTCTTTCCTATAATTTGTGTATGTGATACTTCTAATTATCTTTGGCAATAATCTAATTGTCTACTTGCAAAGCTAATCTTCCCCTTCCTAATTGTTCACTCCCTCTTCCCCATAATTCAGGAGAGGGAATTAGAGTCCCTGAGTGTTGGCAAGATGTATACTAATTTTTCTACCTAAAAACTTTTCTCGCAAACGTTTTTTTGTGCCCACCATGGGGAAGACTTGGTAGCAATCTGCACCCAATATACAAATCACAAAAAACCAAAAAAATCAAGTATCCAAAAAAATAAAATTCTATAATTTGAAAAGTCTCCAAGCCTTATGTCTCTAAAAAATGTCTATACCTGGTAACCCTCCTATCCAAAGACCTGAAATTCAAGAAGATATCATATCTAACCTGAGGGAAGTTATTTGGCATAATAGAGAAAGTTTTACACAATAATTTATAGCCATAAGAGTGTTATATTTGAAAGAAAAATGTGTTACAAACTAAGAAAGAGAAAGAAAAGCATGAGCACAATAAATAAGAGTGTAGGATAATTCCAAATTTACAAGATGTATAAGCACATGTACACAAGGTCACAAAGTTAAAGTGGAGATATTGATCCCATATTTGAAGAGATACAAACAAGGAAAAATCTGACCAAAAATCCTTGTTAATATTTCCATCTCAAAGCTCCTCACACTAGTAGTCCAAGTATTGTCAATCCATTATACATAAAGTCTCCAAATCTCAATGAATATTTATAAAAATTTACCGATGTAGAAACTGAAGAAGAAGCTCAAGCTAGAGCAGATGCTGAAGTAAGTTTCGAAGTAACAACAAGAGAAGAAGTTGAAGCCAAAGTAGAAGCCATAATGGGAGATGAAGATAGACCTCAATCCATTGTACCATGGGGAAGAAACACATTCCCACTTTTTTTTCTCAACCCATCCATGGGTTACCAACTGGATTGAGAAAGAAAACTCCTAAGTTTAGGGCCGATGGTACACATCTTCCAGAGGATCATGTGACAATATTTATCACTACCTATGGTGTTCTAGGAGTAGAGCATGAAGATGTTTCAATCAGATTATTTGTAGAATCTCTACAAAACAAGGTGGCATAATGGTTTTACCTTCTCCATGCTAGGTCTATCACTTGTTAGGATGAAATTAGAACTTTTTTTGAATTCGGATTCAATTCCATCGAATACTTTCAAGATCTCTTGGTCCAACTAGTGTAGGTGAAGAAAGATTCAAATGAATCCATGAGATATTTTGTAGCTTGATATAACAAGTTAATGAAAAGGACACCTATTGAATCCATGTCTTCTGATGAAAACATGAAGAGACTCTTCATTAGTGCTCAGCTACCCGAGGTGGGATTTATTCTTAGAAGGTCGCATCCTATGCCCCTTAAAGAAGCTCAATAATATTCCATAGAGACCAAAGATGATCTAATTCTATCTAGAAAAGTAAAAAATCTGAATAGTAAACAAAAGGGTCAAATCTCTTGTTCTACCTAAACAATTCCTTTGATCCAAAAATTGGAAAATTATATGATTATACTTAAGAAGAAATTTACACAAATAACTTTGAATCATGATTAAGTGACCTAGTGAACCAATGAGCAGAGTAATGATGAGCATCATTGATGCTCGTCCTTTAATGATAATATATATGTCAATCCAAGGTGGTGTCCATGGTTATTTGCAATAAAGGAAATAGTAGGAATTTCTCTTAACACGTACTTAATAACAAAATTTACCGAATAATAAATTACTGCAACATAAAATTTAATGCACGAAAAGAAAATAATATTAAAGATAATATCTATAGATTTTGAACACATTTTAATGTTGAAATGGTAAATACATCAAAGATGATAGAAAGGGAATGAATGCAAATCACCCTTCATGTTGGGTAGGAGTGGCCCTTTCTCTTTCCCTTTAATCAGGTTTAATACTGAAATTCACACAACAAAATTTTCCCTTAAATCTGCAAATTTTATTCAATTGAAAGAGTATGCTTGTACAATGAATCAAACAACTAAACCGAACCTATAAATCTAAATATATTATCACTTTTATACTAGATTAATCCTAGTCCCTCTAGGAGAGAATTAGTTTATTCGCAATAACTAACATCTACTAAAATAACTGCTGATTAAAACAATGACTATCTATTTTAAGGAATACAACTGTGGAAGAAGTAGTCGTTGAGGTGTTTGTATTGGAATTAATCTTTCTAACTATAGAGGAGGTCCATGATTGACTCCTTTGGAGAGAGTCAGTTGCTAGAAGATCTTGCAATTCTTAGATTAATTATAGAGAATCATGGTGGTAATAATTCCTTTGCTATTGTCCACATCACATCTCCCAGCAACTGAAGTGACTGAACCTCAACATTTTCATGAATGTAGGTTGAGGTAATGGAGCACATTTCCTATTCATGTTATTATGCCGCCAATTGTATCACCAATAGTTCAAGTTATTTATCTTCTTGTGAACATACCTTATTTCAAGGAATTCAGAGTTGATGGCCTTGACGAGCTCGGTGTTGTAATGTGAGTCCTATATTAATGCGGAGGTGATTCATGTACCAATGCAGTAATTGAGTCTTGCGCTATTGCAATTTACTACTATGATAACTCAACATATAATTTTCCAAAGGTATTGTTAATGCTTATAAAAATATCAATTCAAGCCATTTTTGAGGAAGAAATAACAAGATAAAAATAACAAGCGTATGCACAATAATTCCTTCAAAAACACATTAAAGCATTAAGTATAAACAATTAACATTATACATCATGTAATATGATATCAAAATAGTTTGGGGATTCACATAGTTTAAACATAAAAAAATGAGGGTTCATCACTCCCCCAGACTGAATGTTCAGCATGTCATCCAGCTACCTATTGTTAAATTGTTCCACAATCCTTGAACAATTATACTCATTGGAAAATATTTTCCAAGTTTCATCCAATGAAGTATTACATAACCAAAAGTGATCAATGACATTTTGACTCCAAGTGTTATAGCTTCCCTCTGGTTGATTATCTGTAGATTCCCACCATGGTACTAGAGCAATCACTAATGGAGGTCGATACTGCATGCCAATCCATTTTGCCTGTATTTCGAGAATAATTTGCAGAGATCCTTGGCCCTCTTAAGTGACCAGTGTAGGTTGTTTGGTGAAATTACATTTTTTTTCTTGTATGGTTTTGCAATAAGTTGATATCTGACCTAACAGGGGAGGAAGTTCACATTAAATGTTAGATTTACCTATTCTCTAAATTTTTTGACACAAGTTCTAAGGATATCTATGTATCTGTCCACTAGATGTGGACAGTATACCTATGACTAAAACCTGTTAAAAAAATGAATTAGAGTAGGTAAATCATGCCTCATCAAGAGGCCTATTATAGACTCTTCTTGCACAAATATGTCCCTTTGTTCCCTCCAATCCCCTTAATTCTTGAGATTATAAATGAATTCTCTTAACAGTAACTCTCCCACATAAACATTTATTGGAATTTCATTTTTTTCTGGGAGAAGAAATTTGTGCACATAGAATTCACACCAAAAAATTTCTCAATATCATTCCCAGTTGTATATGCAATCAAAAAATGTTTATCATCATCAAATTCAATGTCCTACATGGCACGGGCCCTAGATATTTTTCATTTGAAAAAATGTTCTTTCAAGAATAATGCATAAAATTTTGAAAGAGTTCTACAAGATAGAAGTTGGTCATATAGATGATTAACAATAATTACATTATCTTTTAACAATTTGTTTTCCTCTTTCAAATTCTTTTTTTCCTCAGAACCTTCCATGAGCATGTATCATTCGTCCATCCACTTGAATATTCCTTTTAAAATAACAATTTGGGGGAATAAAATGTTATTTTGAATGGCATGTTCTTCCATGGTCATAGGGTTGAGTTATTTCCTTTTTCTTGCAAGATTGCAAGAGATGTGCTAAGTTCCTTTGTTGTGACCTGAAGTAATTGTATCTGTTACTCCCTCTCTTCCAAGGATTTCTATAGATGAAGAGTTGTCTCTTCATGTTGTGCTAAAATCTATTGCAACTATTGAATTTCTTTATTCTTAATAGTTTCCAACTGGAATAAATTGGCTTCTTTGGCCTCAAGAAATAATTGAAGCCGGGTGATTCTTTCTTGAGCCAATTGTAGCTCAAACTAGATTTTGGACAAAGACAAAACTTGGGGAATCATTTTATCAAAATCATTGGGAAAAATAGGTTCTCTATCTACTATAGCTGCCTCCCTTTTTCTTTAACATGTGACTCTTCAGATGTGGCTATGGAATGTTCAACTTCTTTTTCTATATCAGGGACAGATGGTGACACTGATTTTTGAGGAGACACAGGTGGGGTTTTTACCAGGGTTTGCATTATTGCGGTTGCCCCTTGTTCTTCTTGGGAAATAGGATTCTCAATTGGCATTTCATTTAGGGTAGGTGTAGGCCTAGAATTCTTTAGGTGATTTTTAGGTCTCTCAGAGGTTGAGGGTGCTTGTTCCAAAACCACCTCAGGATTTAAGGTACATTGCTTTTGAAAAGTTAGCCATTTCTTAACTCCATGTCTCTTTTTAATAAATTGACGCTTGTAAATCAAATGAATTAAACCCTATAAATTTAGATATGAGGCACCCCAATGAAATTTATCTGTAGAAAAATAAATGGAATCATATAAAAAATGAGGTAAATTGATCTTATACTGGGGTTTATTTTGACCATGTCAGAGGTGTATTAACATTCTTAACACAAGACCCAACACAATTTCTTATTTCCCTTCGCATGTAAATTACTTGATAAACTACTTGGCAACTTCTACCTAAGGTTCAAGAAGGGCTATTATTTTGACACCTTTAGCTTTACCCTTATTATCTATGACTAATTGTAACTTCTCCTTCTTTCTAACTGAAAATATTTTAATTATTTCAACACACATTGTTTTTTCACTAACTGCTAACCCTGCCTAATGTATTCCTGAAAGATGATTGATAACAGTTGGAATAAATGGAATTTTCTTACCTTGAACCATAGAGTATCCTTCCTCTGTATTTATAGTGAATTCCTTAGTCATTGTTATCATGAATTCCTCATAAGCCAGCAAAACGTTTAGCCATCCTACTTCTTCAAATATTTCGACCGACTTTGCATCGACTAAGAGTTCTATAGAACTTGTTGGTTCACGGCTCAATCAAGGCCCCGTATATAAGTTTGAACAAGTAATGAGTAGTAAAATGGCATGAGACTAGAAATGCAGGGTTTATAGGGCTATAGGTAAGCTCAAGAGTGAATGGTGGTGTAGGAGTGAGAGGGCTGAATTTGGGAAGTAACAGTGGAGAAAAAATGGTTTAAAATTAAAATAATTGAATTGGGAAGGTTGGGATGGAATCCCAAAGTGATGATGACATTGATTGGGTGCATGTGGAGATTATTATGGAGGGGAGTTACGGATTTTGTGGAGATTTTTGAAGCATACAAAGTTATGGGAAATGGATGATATAATAAATTTTCACAATTATAATAATTAATGACTCATAAATTAATACTTCCCTATATTCAAGAAGGGAATTAATTATACATACCTCATTGATTTAGCTTGTCATATCATTGGCCACCATTTCCATGTTTATTTGATCCTATATCCACATTGTTGGGCATGGGTTTATGTGGAAACATTTGTAACTATAGAATATCAAATCTAAAATATGTAAATACGGATCTAATAATCCCCACAAAATCTATAGCAGTGGAAGTATAAACAATAATAATCCAAATCACACAAAATTACACACACATAACACAACATGTACCATGGTTCACCCAATGTGGGCTACATCCACCAAAGATATAGATCTCATATATATAATATAAAAAGAGATTACAAACCAACTCTTCTACACAAGAGTACATATATCTCTACAAGAGTATCTCTTCCTCCCATATCTCCAATTGGTCTACCTAAGTACACTAAACCATGCCTCCATACCACCACGTGTGTCTCCTCCAGATCTCTAATTAGATCTACCTGAGTGTACTACAACCATGCCTCTGAAACACCACCAGATCTCACATACTTGAAGTTACCTTGCAACTGCCATTGTGCAGCCAAGCTCTCATTATATTGTGAATTTGCAAACAAGACCTCTAGAAAGTTCTACCAATATGCAAGTGTAACCATGCACCAAGAAATAAGTCTCTCCATCATCATTGTATCAACCTGTGCATACATGAATACAACTTCCTCTACAATACTAAATTCTTATGGATCAAAAATACATCATGATCTCATGGATCTATAACACAAGATCTCACAACATGTGGATCTACAAGAATGAGAAATAAAAATATCTCACAACAACCTGTCGATCTAACAAGAAAAAAAACTAAGTGGTTTACATACTATGTAAACCATTACTTGAGACTAAACAATACAAAAGAAACACAATAGAAGTTAATACCATGTTCTCACCAACAGTGTACCAACACTTTCCTTTTGTTCAGCTTCTCTCTATGAAAGCTCTTGTCTTCATGCAATCTACTTTTTCATTTTCTTCTTCTTCATCCTTTCAACCAAGGATAGCTCAATTGTTCTCTTTTCTCATTCCTTATGTTATAACCCTATTTTTCTAGATTATATAAGCTTAGAAAAAATTAGGGCACCTTAGCTATGCATTTACAACCTTTAAATCAGCTTTAAAACAAAAGCTAGATTAAATTCTTGTGAGTTAAATATAAAATTTCACGGATAGGTAACCAGTACTAATTACCTTGACCAGTGCTAGTTACCCTCTGACTGGAGTTGGTTACCCTCTTATAGGCACCAGTTACTGAATAAACCACCAAGGTGTAAATCATGCTAACTGTGAAACAATTCAGCTCCATAATTCTAACAATCTCCCACTTAGAGATAAATTTCCGAACCTATGTACTTGGAACTATACATTACCATCCTCTACATACTGTGAAGACCATCTATCTATCCATCAATAATTCTCTCATCAATAAAACAAGGAAGATCAAACCATCTTCTCAAACCAAGAAGATAAAACCATGACTCACCAAACCTGCACGAAGATACAACTAATCTATGACACTAAGCCTAAAGATCCCTATCATAACACCATACCAATTGTTGGTATCAAGAAATTAAGCCAACCATGTTCCTCATGCAATAAGCCATCATGACTAACACACCTGTAATATCTCCCACTCAAATTGAAGTACTAAGCCTTTATCGCATCCATAACCATACCTATAAAACCAACCATGTTCTCCATCCATCTATCCATGTCTCTATGAAACAACCAATGCAACTAACCAAGAAAATTCAAACTAGACTATGAGAAAGAAAAATAAGATCCTGGGTAAAGACAACCCAAATGAGTTCTACCTACAACAGTGGGTGATCAATCCACAAACCTCCATAACTCAAAAATCTAAACACTGCAATCTATAAATCCAACCCTGTATAAAAAAATAGCATGTCCAAGACAATCATCTATAGATAACATCTCCCATGGAGTAACATAGTAATCAAGAGGAAATACAAACATCCCCTACTCAAGCTCAAGGCATCCATGTGCAAATAAAACATCTGCATCATCATAGACTCGTAAAATAGAATATATCCTCATGTACAAACTCACCATGTACATATATCCATATCACAAGCTCTCCAGAAACTCCAAGTCTACCACCAAATAAATCCAAAGCAAAATATGAATCTTTTGCTCATCAATGTCGATTAAAAACATCCATGCTAAACCATGCCACTAATACCAAGTGAAAATACCAACAAACATGTCATCAACATACTCTGCAAAATCAACCAAGATGAAAGCAAAACAAGGGAACCATCTAAAAATGGTAAATAAAGACTGTTGTCAAACCTGTAACCAAACCAACCACAGTTTCCTAACTAACCCCGGTCACTACCTAACCAACCACGGTTAAACCTAACTAACACTAGTCTCTGTAACTAGCATATTCTCTCCTTTTCACCCTTCAAACTTTGAAAAATTGTTCTATCATCTAAAACCAGTTGAATCAACCATCAACTTCCTTCCATAAGGAATATATAGACACCAAACAATAAACTAGAAGTGACATCACAAAGCAATAAACTCAAAATACCTGCAAAGTTGTTACTGCCCTCCAAAACCCACTTGTGCCACCTGCCACTCCAAATAGTAGCAATCTCCTCTCACTCTACATTTGCATTGTGTATCTATACGTACCCAAAATTGTAAGGTACTGTACTGCGGAACAGCGTAATAAGTGCCCCAATGATGATACAGGTCTCTCCGCAAGGTGTTCGGGATCCAGAAAAGCTCTCCAAATATGTGTTAACATCCCGCATATCCCACTTAGCCACTGTGTGCTTTGTTTTCCCCTTTTTCCCTCTTTTTCTTGCCCCTTTCTCTTTAGTAACGAAACCGCCGCCCTGAGCAGGGCGGCGGTCCTTTGCGTGTTTTCCAGAATGTTCTTTTGATGTGATTTGCATGAAATATCACGTTTCACCAGCTTTCCTTGCCGACTTGAGCATGCATTTATGTTTTTGGTCCCCTAGAATAGTGTTTTTCCTTTGTTTATTGTTTAGGAGTTCAGTTTGGTTTTGATCTTTAGGGTATTTAATTCCTATAAATGCATGGCTTGTGCTCAAACAAAAGAGACTGATCTTTTGCTCTCATCTCCTCATTTTTAGTAGTCCAACTTGTTATCTTGTTTAGAAGCCATAGTTTCAATTCACTTGCATGTTTAGTTAGTATTGTTTAGCTGTTGGTAAGCCACATACCCATCTTGTGCAGGCGGTGTTGTTATTTCACCCAATCCGGTCTGAAGTTTGTCACTGAATTTCTCTTTGCATTAGATTTAAGCTATTATTTTTCTTAGAATACTTGTTTTAGTTCATTTGCATTCTCATTAGCATTGTCCAACTGTTGGTAAGCCACATATCCAGCTTGTGCAAACAGTGTTGTTGTTTTACCCAATCCATTGGAATAGAATAGCTTAGGAAGCCATTAAAGTTGCAGGTTTTGCTCTTCAAATAGGATAGTTTCAGGTTTCGGTCGCTTTTGCAGTAAAATCCCGCTAGGAATCGCATAAGACAAGCTCTGTACTCTTGCGTTGTCCCTCTCCTACTCGCATTTTCAGTCTGCATTCTGAGTTGTCCTTGTCCCAATATCTACTCCTGTCGATGCTAGTATTACACGCTTTTCTGGATCCATGTGAACACGAAAGAACAAGGAGATCATACTGAGGGGACAAGATCACACACACCATCAGATTCGCCACTGTTTTGCGGAATCCAGGTTCTAGCTTTCAAAGTTCTAGTTAGAATCATATCAAATAGAGTAGATAATTGCTTCATTTCAGTGAATTCTATTCTCGATATTGCCAGGGAAGCTGTGAGGATTGATAGTTTCTGAGAAACTATGATTCACTCCTCACTTCTGAGGCAGGATTGATAATCTTGCAGATAGATTAGATGAGCTATTTTATTTAGAATAAATCTACAAATTACACACGCTGATAACTACACTCGGTTATTTTGTCTGTTTTAAATTATTGATTAGTTGTTATTCCTAGATACATTTAAATAGCTTGCTTTCATTATATTCTCGAAAGGTTTCTTATAAGAATAGAACTTATTTATGTTTTAGGTTTATTCCACGTAGTTAGAGTTTACTTAGTTACAGTTAGATTTACATTTCGTTTCGTATGACAATCACGAGACCTCAGGAGCCCAGGGAATATATATTTGAGCCAATCGTGCCTCAACCAAACCTCGTCACAACAATAGTTGGCATAGACCAAAATCTCAGAATACAAGTACTCCGAACAACAACAGATTTACAACTGATCAGTTCTCAGTTGAGAGGGTTAAACATAGAGGACGACCAAGCATACACGTTTTGGTCAAACCAACCAAATTACAGATTTCCCTAGGTAAACACTCACATGACTGTAGAAGGGTTCGAAAGACAACAAACCTTTGGTTGTGATCCTTTGGTCCCACATCCAAGTGCAAGAGACACTCTCACAGATATAGATACCAGTCTAAGGATCCAGGTTGCACGAACACCTGTGAGATATTCTAAGAAAATCACACAGTTGTTGGTCCTAAACATAGAAGCTGAGAAAGCATATGATTACTGGATACTAGGGATTAGAACTTGATTTCGCGCATGACCATAACAAGACCGCAACATCCAAGAGTACATGGTTGTGACCCACAGATCTCACAGCCCAACGAATCCATAAGTCAATCAGATATAGACACTAGCTTATGCACACTAGTATTCCAATCCACTCCAATTCCACCCATCATCATCGAACAATTTTCCTTACTGGATATAGTGGCTAACGAAGCTAGAGAATTCTGGACTAGGCCAGAGAATCGTCCATAGAGTCAATTGTTTTCACCATCCAACCTATGACCTTATTTGGAGACATACATGAAACTATCCCAGGTCATTTTCCACGTATTCCACAACCCATAGATCAAGTCACGCCAGAGCTCGATATTGATTGGAGCCTTCGAGCAGTCATCCTTGCCGATCGATCTATCACACCAGGCCAAGTTAGAAGGGCCTTCTTTACCTTAGATTCACAAATTCCACTAGTGCGTGTCAAAGACATTAGACTGCCTAACTAGTTTGTCTAAATCCAATGCATATTCTACCCCCACCGGCTGTCTCGGCACGACCTCCAGAGGTCGGGTACGCGGAAGAGTCACTTGTAGATTCTCACGCTCGCCTGTCACTTTTCCGGCGTACAATATCCAATCCTACAATGCCAACAAACATGGCTTGCTCCCACTGAATAGGAAATCCCCTGTGTTACCTCTAACACCAAGCTCAAAAGGTAATATGTTAGTGAGAAATAAAACCAGATGAAAGAATTATAAAATTGATTCCCTTTCTTCTTTAAGAATACTTCTACACCACGGAAGTTTGGACTTCTTGTGAAGTAGGTGAATCACCTTCTTTCCATCCATGTGTACTCAACATCTCTCGTTACCTGCAACTATGTCTAATCATGATTTTCATTGAGGATCTCATCCTTAGACTAGAAACCCTTGTCCTCAAGATTCCACACAACCGGAAAATAAAATTCAAACAACAGCAAAAAACCATGGTGTAAATTTTTGCAAACTATCCAAACATAATACCAATTTCTCTAAATGAAAGAAATAAAACATGAACCATATAGAGATACCTGACTCAAAGTCTCAATGGACTAATCGAGCCAACTTTGTCCTCTTTTTGATATAAACCATGAAGTGATCTACACCGTTTCTGCCTTGTACACTCTACAAAAAACTCAATCCTCCAAACCAGGACAAAAAACCATCTTCCCTCTCTTACTACAAAAAATTCTATACATATAAGTTTCCACAGAGACCAACCACAGTCATCTCCTAACCGACCACGGTTAGCTGACTAATACCGATTCCTCTATGACCTACCTCGGTTCTCATATCGATGTCAATGTTTTTGGAATGAACCCAATGCCACACAATTTGGCATAAAACACCACACCATGTGCCTACATCGATCGAAGCCAATAGTTGAGCTGAGCCAGTCATTTCAAGAATCATCCAAATCTCGTACAAAAAAACAATACAACAAATCCATGTAATAAATTACATCAATATGAAATACATCACCTTACTAGCACCAAGATCCTCAACCGCATCCTCAACTGAACTAAATTACATGATTCTCTGATGGAATCCCCGTATTCATTTCATGCTACAACCCCTCTACCAAAGCTAGTGCATCTAACTGCACCAAGGATGCATACCTACTCTTTTTCTTTGTCTAGATCTACAATCCAAAACCATACGTGTGTAATTAAAACACAAATCACTACAAAACCAAGATAAAACCATACCTTTGTAACCTAGATCTATAATCTGACCAACATGCTTATGCCTCCAAGAACCAAGGACACCTCAGCAAACAAGATACATTCCATGCATCTCTCCATTTCTTCATATTTGTGATTTTCTGTTTAAAACCATGTTGCCTAGTAACTGACCATGGTCACCATGTAACCAACCACAGTCACCCTACTAATGTCAGTTGCCACTTAACTGGCGTTGGTCATTGTAATTTCCAGCAACCTTACTCTTCCAGCTCCCACTTGAGATTGAATATCTTCCTATGGTTTTTACATCAGGAAAAACAAACCCTGCTCTCATCCATGTCAGTAATAACCACTAAAAACTCATGAAGAAAACCCTTGCTCTGAAATAACCAAACTCTGATACCACTTGTTGGGGATGGGTCTATGCGGAAACATTTGCAACTATAGAATATCAAATCAAAAACATGCAAATACAAATCGAACAATCCCCACAAAATCTACAACAGTGGAAGTATAAACAAGAATAATCCAAATCACAAGAAAGTACACACACATAACACAAAATGTACCATGGTTCACCCAATGTGGGCTATGTCCACCAAAGATAGAGATCTCATATATATAATATTACAAGAGATTACAAACCAAATCTTCTACACAAGAGTACATGTATCTCTACAAGAGTATCTCTTCCTCCTAGATCTCCAACTGGATCTTCCTGAGTACACTAAATTGTGCCTTCATACCACCACCTATGTCTCCTCTAGATCTCTAACTAGATATACCTAAGTGCACTACAATCATGTCTCTGAAACACCACTAGATCTCACATACCTGAAGCTACCCTACATCTACCATTGTGTAACCAAGATCTCACTGTACTGTGAATTTGCAAACAAGTCCTCTAGAAGGGTCTACCAATGTGCAACCATAACCATACACCAAGAAGTAAGTCTCTCCATCATCATTGCATAAACCTGTGAAAACATAAAGACAACTTCCTCTACAATACTAGATTCTTATGGATCAACAATACATCATGATCTCATGGATCTGTAATACAAGATCTCACAACATGTGGATCTACAAGAATGAGCAATAACAATATCTCACAACAACCTGTGGATCTAACAAGAAGAAACACTAAGTGATTTGCATACTATACAAGTCATTACACGAGACTAAACAATACAATACAATAGAAGATAATACCACCTTCTCACCAACAATGTACCTACATTTTCCTTTTGTTCATTTTCTCTCTATGAAAGCTCTTGTCTTCATGCAATCTACTTTTTTTTTCTTCTTCTTCAACCTTTCAACCAAGGATAGCTCAATTATTCTCTTTTCTCATTCCTTATGTTCTAACCCTAGTTTTCTAGCTTATATAAGCTTAGAAAAACTTAGGTTACCTTAGCTATGCATTTACAACCTTTAAATCAACTTTAAAACAAAAGATAGATTAAATTCCCATGAGTTAAATATAAAATTTCATGCACAGGTAACCGGTATCAGTTACCCTGACTGATGTTGGTTACCCTCTGACCGGCGCTGGTTACCCTCTGACTGGCGTCGATTACTGAGTAAACCAGTAAGCTGTAAATCACACTAACTGTGAAGCAATTCAACCCCACAATCCTAACACACATGTGGTCCTTCATTTTTGTATGTTGGATTCAGGGGTGGTGACCGCCATTTTTGTTTTTGGTCACCTGATTTTTTAATTTATTTTTTTAATTTTTTTAATTTTTCTCTTTTTTTAGAAGTAATGACCGCCATTTATGGCTTTCATCCATTGCCCCCTTATGATGATGACTATCATTTCTAGTTTTTAGTCATATCTTATTTATTCCTTGATAGAAGATAGGTCATTTTTGAGTTGTGTTGGATAAAGAGACTTTGTCCACACACTTCAGAGCTGAATCTTTTTGAATTTCTTTTTGAAAGTCTTCTTTTGATGTTGGTTTTTAGTACAACCTCATTCTGGCCCATTAACAAACATTAATTTCTTCTCTCCATCCATTAGCATTAATTGGACGGTTCCATTTCTAAATACGTTTTCAGTATGATATGGGTCCATCCATCTTGTCTGCAGCTTCCCTTTAAAATTTTTGAACTTTGAATCAAATAACAAAGCCATTTCCCCTTCTTGAAATTTCCTTTGATTTATGTGTTTATCATGTCATACTTGCCTCTAGTTTTGGATGATTTCATTTTTATGTAATGTCTGAAGCCTCATTTCATCCAACTCACTTAATTGTACATGCTTTACTTGTTGTGCCTTAGATAGTTCAATGCCCACATTAGTAGTTGTTCTCAAAGTTTGAATCTCAAATTCTATAGGAAGAATGGCCTTCTTCCCATAGACCAATTAATAGGGAATAAATCTTGTGCTTGTTTTCCAAGTAGTGTTGTATGCCCATACTTCCTCAGGTAGTTTTTGAACCCAATTCTTCCTTGAGATATCCACTATTTTGTGAGGATGTTTTCCAACTCTCTATTAATAACCTCTACTTGACCATTGGATTGTGGGTGGTATGGTGATGACTTCTTTTGATTTAGCTGGTATGTTTCCATGAAAGAACTGATTTCTCCTAATATGCATTATTGTCCTTGATCTGACACAGTGGATCTTGGTGCTCCAAATATCTGAGAGATATGCTTATATAATAAATCTGCAACCTTCTCATATCTTGCATATTGTAGTGACTGCACTTCAGCCCATTTGGTGAAATAATCAACACAAACTAGGATGTACTCATTCCCTTGAGATGTTGGATCAATTGGTCCAATAAAATCCAACCCCCACTTCTCAAATGGTTCCAAGACAACTTGGGGTTGGAGTGGCATTTCATATGTAAATGTTTTTTTCCCCATCCTTTGGCATTGATCACATCTCCATACATACTTCTGGACATCCTTAAATAAGAAAGGCCAATATTAACCATCTCTTAGAACTTTGTGAATGGTCCTTTGAACTAAATAATTTCTGCCTGATGGTTCATCATGGCATGCTCTAAGTATGTCAAATACTTCATTTTCAGCTACACACCTGCATAAAACATGATCAAGTCCACATTTGAAAAAAAAAATACATTTAACCAAGTATACATCACACTCTATTTAATTATTTATTTTCTTTTATTTTGTGTGGAAAAGGTTGGAAACTTCGCTCTAGCCAAGTAATTAGCCATATCTACATACGAAGGAGAGGTAGTAGAAATACCAAGGAGAGGTAGTAGAAATTGTAAATAGATGCTCATCTAGAAAATCATCATTCACCTGCTCATCCTCTTATGAAGTGGTAAGTCTTGAAATAAAATCAGCTACCACATTGGATATTTGTGGCTTGTCAATAATTTTAATGTTGAACTCTTGCAGTAGCAACAACCACCTTACAATCCTACCATGCACTAAAGGTTTGTTCATTAGATATTTGATATCAGAGTGGTCAATATGAACAAGCAATTCATATCCTGTAATTTAATGGCAAAACTTGTTGATTTCATATACTACTACAAGAAATTATTTCTCAGTTGTTGTGTAGTTCCTTTCAATAGGGGAAATGTTTTTACTAATGTAGAAAATTACATACATAGGCTCTCCTTCCTCTTTCTACCCAAGGATAGCACCTATTGCTTCATTGGAGGCATAAATTTGTATATAGAAGGGAAACTTCCAATTTGGGCCTCCCAACACTAGTGTTCTTGTTAGCTTACCTTTGATAGCCTCAAAATCTTGTTGGGATGCTTCTGTCCATTCAAACTCATAATCTTTAGTTGGGAGAGAAAATAATGGAGAAGAAATTATGCTAAAATCTGAAATAAACCTTCGGTAGTAACAAACATGACCAAGAAATATTCTTACCTTTGTTTTGTTTATGGGTGATGGAAGTTTTACCATGATATCAACCTTGTCTGGATCTACCTTAATTCCCTTAATTGAGACATGATGGCCTAAAAATATGTCGGATTCCATCATAAACAAACATTTTTCGTGATATAGGGATAATTGATGGTTTTTCACAATAAGAAAAAACTTTTTCTAGATTTTTTAACTACCTCTTAGAATGTTGCTCCATAAACTGTGAAATCATCCATGAAAATTTCCACACAATCATGAGTGAGATCAAAAAAGATTTCCAACATGGCTCTTTGAAAAGTGGTAGGAGCATTACATAAGCCAAAAGGTAACACCCTGTAAGCTAATGTTCCCCAAGGACAAGTAAAAGTTGTTTGTCTTGATCTTCAGGTGCCATTGTTATTTGGTTGTACCCATTGAACCCATTAAGGAATGAAAAGTACCTTTTTTCAGATAAATTTTTTAAGACTTGATCAATAAAAGGTAATGGAAAAAAATTCCTATCAGTTTCCTTATTCAATTCCCTATAGTCCACACAAAATCTCCGTTTCTCGTTCTTGTTAAGAACTATGAAAAATGGAGAAACCCATTGGTTGTCTGATATTGGATAATTGAATCCTACATTTAGAATTTTTTCAATCTTAGCTTGAACAATATCTCTTAAAGAAGGGTTTATCCTTCTTTGAGGTTTCCTGGCTGATCTAGAATTAGTAGTATAGATGTGATGTGTAAAAAATACTAGGATGAATACCCTTTATGTCACTATATTCCCAAGAAAAATCTTTAGGATGAGACTGTAGACACAAAAATCATGCACTTTACGTCTTATACTACTATTTAGAGGGTTCTCAAGTGAATAAAGTACTAATTAATCCCACCTTTTGGCCATCTTATTTTTATATTTTATTTCATCATTCCCACATATTTCCTCATACATATCCACCTATTTTGCAACTGTCACGACATTTTAGCCTAAACCTGTGCACCCAAGCCTATACTGGGGCACCCCGGGGCACCCTGGTCCCACCTGGGGTTCCCCAATCCATGTTCAACTTTCTCGCTTCTTTTTGGGGTCTTTCTAGCCGTTTTTCATCCTTATATTTATCCTATTCAGACATGTTGGGGTTAGTTACGAAATTAGAGCAAGAGAACCTTATAAATATAAAGTTATAAGACCATAATAAGGGCTTGATCGTCACATACTATTATCACTGCATCTAGAGTTACATCCATTACATCACTTGTATCCAGATAGTGTCATGCATCAAGGCTAGGAGATCTGCATCAACACACACAACTTAGGGGGAGGGAATCTATTAAATTCCATGCACAAATTTTATTACATTTTCTATAGTTATTATTTCTCACTACTTCACAACGTGTGACTGGCACAAGAGCACCTACGACACGGCATGCACACACACACACACACACCAAAACTACATCCAGGTCTGAAATGTAGTGCAATGCTCAATGATAAGACCAATAGTTTGGCGGCTGAGGTCAGTCTGACCCATTCATTTTGTAGCTTTTAATTCTCTTATGGTTTGATACGTCCTTCTTTCTTATAGGTCATCATTTCATTATTCAAAACATTTAGCATAACCTGACAAATCTGATGCAATAGACATAGAACACCTCGAGATACCTTACAAACTTGTAAAAACTAGATTTGGAGCTTTTACAAAAACTAGGGAGCCTAATCTGCAAATCAGAGTGCCCCAGGGTGCCCAAGTACCTTCCCAAGTGCCTCGGTTAGCTTAGATCCTCCATATTTGGCCTTTGTAGAACTTCTGAGTGGTAGTTCTTACTTCCATATTTTATTATCATACCTGTGACAACCTACAACAATCTTCTTCAATCAGCTAAGTCATTTCTCCTTCTTTACTTGCATATTTAGGGTTTTATTTCATTTAGTATAATTATTTGCAATTATTCCATACTACTTTAGTTCATTTATACAACATTTTAGTCCTCCTAGCTATATTAATTAGTGGATTTAATTCTCATAGTATTAGTTTAGATGTCCCTTTTTAGTTAATCATTGTGGTGATGAGTTTACATAGTCTCTTCCCACAATACCGTGGGGGGCATATCATATTCCATAATTTCCCCCTCTTCTTTTTTCATAATCACACCGTATTACATCACACATGTCATATCAATTATTTATTGTCATTTCCTCTAAGCATATCATATCATGTGTCATAACACCGTCATTACCCAATGACACACTCTTGTGATTCAATTCACACTTGATTGTTGAGGGATTACCATTACACTAAACCACACACACTGCACCATAGCCACTACATATTCCATTTCCCATCCTACATTGCACATTATACACCATGCATCCTACATTTATTTCTTCAGTCACATTATATCTCGCACATCTTCATAGCATACATTTTCCCTATACTACACTAGTCATCATTACATATGATCCTAGTTTTACACTTCATCCATACATTCTACATTTACACTAGGTTGCATTATATATATGAGCCTAGCTACATATTCGATTTACACTTACTAACGCCTTTTACATATTACATATTATACACACCCTACATTTCCTACATTGCATAGTTCACATGGTGCATTCATACATCATATATATTATACATACTACACTAGATTCCATTACATATGGGTCTAGTTCTACCTATAATGCTTATATATTCCATTTCCATATACACTTGTTATTGCATTTCACGTGTTACATATCCTATACACATAACACATCTTATGTTGTATTGTCCACACTGTGCATTTACATACCTTATTCATCACTTGGTCATTTATACTATGTTGTCTTCTATGCATTACACTCACTACCCTATGACACACTTTAGTTCATCGGTCCATACTCGACTACCAAGGGTTTACCAATCAAATGAAACTTACATTTACCATGCAACATTTTCTCATGCAATTTTTTTCTCATACGACACTTTCCTCATGCGGCCTTTCTCGCATTTGTGACACACACCTTAGGTTAAATTATCACCTATTCTACCATCGTGTAGTGGTATACGCTTTAGGATAAATCACCACCCCCATTATCATCTTGTAGTGGTATACACTTTAGGCTAAATCACCACCCCCATTATCATCTCATAGTGGTATAAGTTTTAGGATAAATCACCACCCCCATTATCATCTTGTAGTGGTAAACACACTTAGGTTACATCACCACTCCCTCCTTTCATCTTGTAGTGACATATGTTTTAGGCTAAATTGTCACCCATTTTCATCCTTTTATCATGTAGTGATATACACCTAGGGATAAATCATCACTCACCTATTCAAAAACATCATGATATACACTTTGGCTATAGGGTTCATGCACATCTCTCTGCATGTTGTATTTCATCACCATTACATATACAAACTCATCACAGTGCGCTAGAAACAACTAACACTACTCGACCATTTCCCAATGACACACTCTCATTTACGATTCATTCTTGACTACTGAGGGGGGAAAAATGAACCTCATCGCATACACTCCCATCCACTCTGGGGACACGTTACTCCTATCATTCCATATTGCATACCATTCCATCCATCCATCCACAACATGCTACATTGTCTTAGGGGCATTTAATTTTGCATACTAGTGATCTGCATGCTCACTTTATTACACATTCTAGACTACTTTCTTATATGTCATTATCATACACACATGCACATTCATGCCTTTTTTTAGTGTGATTGCAGATACAAGATTCTACACATGGCATGGATGTTTTCCTTCTACCCTTCCTATACTGGTCGTTGGGGGCATCCATATTCATCTTATCTAGGTGTTATTGTTTCCTTTTGTACTTAGAATCTTATATTACTTTCTTATACACGCTTTGACATATTGGTTATCACTCTAACATACTAACGGGTGTTCCATGTGCAACACTTGTTTTGTAGGATTACATGTTTCCATGACTACTTCTTTGTTTCTACTTGTCTTCTTTGTTTTTCATTGTATGCGGACATTTCCCTTTGCTTGTGTACACACTTGTCTGTTGTTTGTGTCTATGATGGCCATGTGTGTATTACGACATCATGAGTAATGTACCAAGTTTGCAACCTAATTTATGTTGTCTACGTGTTTTCTTATATGTTTACACTACTGTGCTTGGTAGTTTCTACATTATCTACATATTTATGCACTTGTCTTATTGCATGCATGTGTTTTCAAACTAACACTTATTTGTCTAGCCATCCCCTTTTATGCCTGCCTTGGTATCTACCAAGTGTTTTCCCTTTCCCGTGTAGGGAAGAGTTCTACAAGTCAGATTGTGGTTGGTCCTCTTTTGGGGCCAAATTATCCTTTCAACGAAATTGCATGTGCCCCCAAAGAGGGGGACATCATTAAGGGTTTATACTAACACAATGTATTCACACCATTTTAGTACAATTCACTTTCCACCCTTGGAATTTTGGGTTTACATACAACGAATGAGTTCAGACCAGTCTACAAACTCCATACACAGTGGCTCTATAGGACAGGGTGTCCTTTGGAAATTCTGTGGAGTTGTTATAGGCTTAGAGGTTACAATGGGTGTGCCTCTCTACACTACTTCATCTAACGGTGTCAGATTGACCAAAAAACTAGGATGGTACAGATATCTCTTCACACATTTCAGTAGAAGCAATTAAAGGTTGGAGGACACAAAGCATTTCCTCCCTATACTTCTTCAGCCAGGGTGGCATGAAATCACTCTAAAAAATCATGACCGTACATGATATCCTTCTACACCCCTTTTTTCTCAACATGGATCAGGTACACATGTTCCATTTACACTTTTATTTTCACATATTTTACATTTGCGTAGTTTACACATGCGTATTTTACATAGCATTTTTACATACATACATATTTGACTACTTGATATTTTTCTCCTTGCAGGTATGATCGTATGAGAAACAAGAAGTCAAATTGGGGGCAACAATAACAACATCAGTAATAACGATAACACACAGTGACAAACACTTGTCTTTACTAACCATGTAGGTACACTACACACCAACAATTACACATGCATTCTGCCCTAGGTCCACTCTCATCACTTTTTCTACGCATTTTTCATCTTTAGAATCCACGATCCACATTTTTCCTTTTTTTCATTCCATGCTTGAGTCAAGTCCATCGACACGTCTTCTTCTACACTCTACATGGATATCAGGTATGCATCTCTATCTACTTTATGTTACCGAGCATTCCACCCACCAACATAAAGTGGGGGAAAAATGTAGACACTAAAAAAATACACTTTAGGCATTATTTAGTCTGGTCTTATACTACTATTTAAAGGGTTCTCAAGTGAATAAAGTACTAATTAATCCCACCTTTTGACCATCTTATTTTTTATATTTTATTTCTTCATTCCCACATATTTCCTCATACATATCAACCTATTTCATAATTTTCCCATAATTTTATTCTAAACCCAGGTGCCCATGCCTGTATTGGGGCACCCTGAGGCACTCTAGTCCCACCTGGGCCACCCCGATCCATGTTCTACTTTCCTGCTTCTTTTTGGGGCCTTTTTAGTTGTTTTTCATCCTTTTATTTTTCCTAGTTGGCCATGTCAGGGTTAATTATGAAATTAGAGCAATATAACCCTATAAATATAAAGTTATAAGACCATAATAAGGGTCCTAACATCACATACTATTATCACTCCATCTAGAGTTGCATCTATTACATTTAGATAGTGTCATGCATCAAGGCTAGGAGATTTGAATCAACACACACAACATAGGGGGATGGATTTTATTCTATTCCATGCACGCATGTTATTACATTTTCTATAGTTATTATTTCTCGCTACTTCACAAAGTGTGACTGTCACAAGAGCACCTAGGGCACGACATGCACACACACATCAAAAGTACATTTGGGTCATAAATGTAGTGCAATGCTTAGTGAAAAGACCACTAGTTTAGCAGCTGAGGTAAGTCTGAATCATTCATTTTAAATATTTTATTTTTTTAGGGTTTGTTACTTCCTTCTTTCTTGAAGGTCATCATTTCACTATTCAGCACATTCGGCGCAGCCCAAAAAATCTGATGTGATAGACAGAGAACACTTTTGGATACCTTACAACCCTGTAAAAATAAAATTCAGAGCTTATATAGAAACTAGGGCACCTAATATGCAAACCAGGGTTCCCTAAGGCACCCTAGTACCTTCCCAGTCACCTCATTTAGCTTATATCCTCTAGATCCGGCCTTTGCAGGACTTCTAAGTGGTCGTTAATACTTCCATATTTTATTATCAAACCTGTAATAACTTGTGATAGTCTTCTTCAATTAGCTAAGTCATTTCTTCTTCTTTACTCACATATTTAAGGTTTTATTTAATTTAGTATAATTATTTGTAAATATTCCATATTACTTTAGTGCATTTATACACTCTTTTAGTCCTCCTATTTAGATTAACTAGTGGCTTTACTTCTCATGGTATTAGTTTAGATGTCCATTTTTAGTTAATCAAAGAGTATAAGATTTTAAATAGGGTATTTTCCTCCTGATCAGTAATCCAACTATTACTTTTCAATGTATTTCCTAGGAGAATAGGTAATTTTTTGGTAGGGAGATAAATAGATTCTACAATAGGTATTCTCTTAATAATGTGTTTAATGGACACATGTGTGGTAGTAACATGTGAACAGAAGAAATGTTCTGAAAGATGGACTCAGTTAGATTTATATTTCATACAAAGGGACATATGTTGGGTTGATTCTTTTCATCCATATAATCATCTCTTGTTTCAGTTAGTTATAGGGCATGACTTGAATTAGATCCAATGTAAGACTCGAGCGCAGGGATCGAATTGAATCCAGTGCAAGACTCGGGAGTAGGACTTTTACTATGCCTAGTACAAGGTTCACAATCACCATATTGGATTTGATATGAGTGTTATTAAATTACGACCATGGCTAGAGAAGAGATGATGTCATCCAAATCATCTATATTATGTGAATTATCTAAATTATCCTTACACCATTGTTTAATGTTTGTAGAAAAAAGTTTTGCAGCGGGGCAGATTGATAATTTCTTTGAATCTTGGCCATTTGTAATCACCATATTCCCTATTCTACAGTCAATGAGGGAAGAAGTTGTGGCTAACCAAGGGTGTCCTAGGATTATAGGGTATCTAATTTTCCTATTCTTCATTTTTATAATCATGAAATCAACCGAATAGTCCCAACGTTCAATAGTAATAATGACATATTCTATAATTCCCTTTGGCTTATTCACATATTGGTCTACCATTTACAAAACTATGGATGTGGACTAAGGTTCGGGAAATGATAACGTGGACAAAGTATATGTTGCCATAACATTAATAACAACCCCTAGATCAATTAGGACATTGAATCTGGACATATCCTATGTAGACTGTTACAATAGGACTTCCAGGGTATCCATATTTAGGAGGGGGATTATTCCCTTCCAAAATAATAACAAGTTTCCCATAAACATGGGTGGTTTTAGGTTGGTTCTTCCTGGAGCCTTAAAACACAGCTCTTTAATGGTTTTGTTTAATTAAGGTATGTACTTAAGAGCTTGCAACAAGGGAATTCCAATACTCAACTTTATCAATCCTTGGATTAATTCTAACTCTGGTTTTTTAGGAATTGCAATAATTGGTTTGTCATAGAGTCTAGATAGAAAGGGAAAGTCATTATTTGGTTAAGGAGTTTACTCAACATAACTAGGTTGTGTTTCTTCTAGTTTTTCTCTCGTCAGGAATTTCTTCTATAACAAGAGAGGAAGGTTTTGAAGTGAACTTTCCTAAATGTAGTAATATATTCTTAGAATCCACCGAGTTTACTATGGTATTTTTATCGGATTCCATAGTATACGTTGGGTTTCCCTACCTCACATTTTAAGGATTTTCCACAATTTTTAAAGGTATCTATGGCTAGGCAAGTTGATCAGATTGGGTAGCATTAGTGGGTCCATTCAATAGGGATTATTGACCTTGGGTTCTTCTCTTATAATCAATTCTCATGGATGATCCAAAATGATGGTGTTGACCTGAATGATCATCCCTCTATGTCCTATTGTGCCAAACTTTCCCTTTGAGAACAACTTGATATTTTTAGTAAGTACATATGGGGCAACTTACTATTTTTAGGAAGTGTCATAGTTTACCTTTTCCCAACCTCAACCAGCTATGGTATCTTGAATTATTTCTTCTTATTGTGTTCCTCTCACCTTTTGGACCAACTATCTATTTATAGTAGGGGCTTGTGGAACTACTTACTATTTTTAGTAAGTGTCAATTGTGATCCGAGATGACATTTTTTGATGAATTTATCTGCGATACTTCCTTTGTATTCACTGCCTTATTCATAGCCTCTTCAAATGGTGTCTTACCCAAAGTAACATACCCCTATGTACAAATGCATGGTATTTTTAGTAAATGCGCCGTGGATGTCAGATTGCGACAAAATAGGTCTTGAAAATCTAGGTTTTATTTTGGGGTTCCACACTTTGCATTTTGAGTAATTCCTTCATCTAAAAAAGTGGGAAAATGATATTTTCTTTGGTGGGGGAAGAATACTGACAAAAAACACATCCATCCATATCCATAAAAATAGGGACTTCATGGCACGAAAACTAGTTTACGTGAAACTAGAGTTTTCAACGATCATTCCCTTCAATTTTCACGCGATTTCACCTACTTGAACCCTGAGAAGTGAAGAGGTAGGTCACTGAATTTTTCATAGATGTTATTCATGTGACAAGGAAAAACTCTAATGAAAACTTATTCCTCCATATCCCTAAAAAAATAGAGACTTCATGGTATAAAAACTAGTTCACGCGAAACTAAATTTTTCAACGATCATTCCCTCCAATTTTTGTGCGATTTCCCCAACTAGAACACAGAGAAGTGGAGAGGTATCTCACTGAATTTTTCATAGATGTTATTCATGTGACATGGAAGAAATATAATAAAAACTCAGTCCTCCATATCCCTAAAAAATAGGGACTTCATGGTATAAAAACTAGTTCACGCGAAACTAGATTTTTCAACGATCATTTCCTCCAATTTTTACGCAATTTCACCAACTAGAACACTGAGAAGTGGAGAGGTAGCTCACTAATTTTTTCCACTACTATGTCATGGCGGCCATTAATGGAGCTTGAAATTTTAATTTATAGTTTTTTTCTCCATTTTTCGATGAAATAAACTTCATTGTGATAGGTTTTTGCCTCTTGTCTCACTGGTGAAATTTCTCTTTGATCCAGTTGCCGGTTTGATGGGAAATTGAGTTTTGTTCTTCGTGGAGCCGGAAGTGAAATTTATTCACTGTGATAATTCCTTACTAAGAATGGGAGGTTTGAAGGTGATTTTTTAATATCCTTTGAGAGTGAATAACTCATCAACAAATGGTTCTTCGTTTCGTGCATTGGCTTGCAAGATATGTTTGAATCTTTGACTCACGACAATGGAGGTTTATGAAGAATTCATTCGCTCTTCTCTTTCATTCTTCATTACTCTTGCTCTTTGAATAAATATTTTATTTGAAGAATGTGAATATTCATGGATTTTAAGTTTTGGTTTCTATGGCGGAGCTGGTTTAGAGAAACAATGGTGGACTGAGGTGTTCTCTCCAACCTTTCTTCTGGTAGTGAGAAGCAGCAAGAAGCAGAAAATGATTAGAATTTTTTTCAAATTTTTGAGTTTGAGTTGGGATAATTTTTATGTCCCTAACATCCCTCACCTCAAAGGGATGTGAGGGACATCAAATTCCATGGCGAGTAAGGTGACAACATGTGGCGGAGATTCGACAGCAGGGAATTGAGGCTAAATAATCAACTTTAAAGCACTGAGGGGCTAAAAGTTTGTCATATAGGTGACCAAAACTCTCCCTTAGGGATTGGGCACATTTTTCCATGTTTGATGTCCCTGACCTATGAGGTACACCAGGGAAATAATATTCCACGTCACTCCTGGTGATGACACGTGGTAGCAATCTAATGATTGAGGCTTTGAACTCCTGCAAGCACCTGGGGGCTGAACTGGCAATCCTGGAGGTCGTATGAGGGTTTGGAGGTATTATGGTGGCTGGGTGAATTTTTCCATATATGATGTCTCTGACCTTGAGGGACGTGAGGGACATAAAATCTTACTAGGCTCCTAGAGCTGACATGTGTCCTCCCAAAATTTGACTAACTCCCGAACTCGCTCCAAGAGGACAACTTGAAATGATGATAACTTGAGCTCCCGATGGAATTTTTTAATACAATTTTATATGATCCTTAATTGAAATGGAATTTTTAATCCAATATTGGGGATTTAAGGTACTTAATCCTCCATTTTATCACCAAAAAAACGTATTTTTTATTTGGTACTCCAACTATGCATGAGAAAAACTGCTTGCAGACCTAATGCGCCAAAGTGTTGTGAAAAAAAATAATTTTACCATCTTGTAGGGATTGGAATTACATTTATGAATTTTTTTTGGTTTTCCCCTAACTCCATTTGGATCTCTTAGAATCACCTTCAGAAGTTCAACAATTGTTTTGGCATGTGCACTGCCTAGGCCTGTGAACCCTAATTTTGGTGAAACTACCCCAACTTCTCCAAGTCCTTCCAGAATCTTCCTGAATCACTTCCACAATGTCCCAAGGCCTTTGAATTACCTCCATGTCCATTTTGGATTTTCTACTCCACTCCATGGGGTTGCTCCAGTCCTAGGAAGGCCAGTGATAGCCCTTCCCACAACTGTTTGAAGCTTGCAACTTTTAATGAACTCCTAAAATCACCTAGGGGGAATGAATGGACTTTCCTAAATCACCTAGGGGATGAGATAACATCAATGAGATGTCACTAGACTAACTGGGTGGACTTGGTGTGCCTGGGAATGATAGGACATGAAACTTTTGGCACAGGGGTATAGTTGTCGTGCTCCGAAATTGTCAATTTCCCTATTGCACATTTGCATGACAACAACTAGCTCTAGCTTGGGGAAATGACATGGACTGAGCATAGAGAAGACATGACATGGAGAATCCCATAATCTCAACATTTCAAAACAAAGACCAGTGCCTTATCCATTGGGCCCTGCAGAGTCATGTACAACTTACTAGAGAGAGAGAGAGAGAAGAAGGAAACACACACAAAACAAGGAGAAAGGGAAACACACAACGCACGTAGAAAGGAAAGACACACACCACATAAATTAAATTATATACAAGGGGGGGACTACAAAGGTAGGGAAAGAATATACACATACCCAGAAATGGGTTGAGAAAAGTACATGCCATCATGAGATAGTAGATTGAAGCCTGACCTTTGAAGCACAAAAAATGTTATTTGATCAAACCATGATTTTGTGATGGCCTTGCATGGCTTGAGAAGAAGAATACTGATCATGATTCCATCCTTGTACTCATACTGTATTGAGAATGTTCCTTCATCCATTGAAAATTTGGTTAACCTCTTGAAACTTTTGCATTTTGAAGATTCCTCTTGATGTCCCGCAATCATGAGACACCATCCCTCCATGTCTTTGAGAGTGGGAAAATTGATTTTGTCATGAAAACATTCATCTTATTTGAATTACAACTTCAAATTGTCTCTTATATCAACAAAACACTTGGAAGGAGTGAGAACAAACTGGTTTTCTTCCCATTCAAGAACTTCCCTGAACATCCTGCTTTGTTTCTCTGACCAAGTGTTTTCGGTCATGGAGGTTAAATCATTGAGCCAAAGGTCTTCATCATCCTTAAGAGATTGTTGCAGCATGGGAACATGTTCAAGATGAATTGGAGCTTGGAGGAAGGTGAGTGTAGTCTGATTTTGGATCATTTGGAAAGAATCATGCATACTCCCACTTTGTTGTCTAGAGAAATTGTTGCCAATATGCATTTGTTTGGAGTCCATCTTGATATTATTTTCAAAATTGCAGCTTTTGGTTTGGCCATGTAATCATTCTTCACCCTTCATTGGATTTTTCCATATGAACTCTTTTTTCATTGATGGACCATTCTGAAATGGTGGGAGCAATTTGGTGTTGAATATACTCCCAACATTGTTGTAGATTTTCACATGTTCCTGAATAACTTTCTTCAATGCAAATCAGCTCAATGTTTTCCCTGTTATCTTCTTCCATGGCGGAGGTGTTGTCTTCAAAACTGGAGATGTCCAAAGGAGATTCATGAACTTTTCTTCTTTTGCACTCATGAACTTCTTCACATGATGTGGAAGAAAAAGACATGCTTTCATGTCCATTCTCATCAACCAAAGTATTAGGGAAGTCATCAAGATTATCCAACTGCTCCATCTCAACATCAAAAATTGGTCCACCAAAATAGGAAGCACAAATTGATTCATACATGTCTTGTATCTCCATAGCCTGGGTTAAGAGTTCAAGGCTGAGTTGAGGATCTTCAGTTTCTTCCACAACCTTCAAGATATCTTGTACAAATAGTTCTTCTGAAATTTCCATAGGCTCATTTTTATCTTCATTGGAAGAATCTTCTTGTTGTGCCTCCAGGAGATGGTTAAAAATATGATCCATATGGGCCCATGATTCATTTGAAACATTCTCGTTCACCTCTTCCATGCTTTTGTTGCCAAAGATTCACTTTCTTGCAAACACGGGCATACTTGATTCATGACACCTACTGACAAGGAGAAGATGTCCAAGCTTCGTGGGAAGGGCACTCCTTCAAGCTCAAAATCCATATCATCTTCTTCTTGGTAAGAAGTAGAGAACTGTGTTAGGGAAGCAGTATGAGAAGAATTTTCAGCTACATCTTGACCATCCATTATTGAATCTTCTTTCTTAGGTGAAAGATGAAAGGCTTTGTTTTCACCATGATGATGATTTTTCTCCCTGAGTGAGTAGAGGTTGTGTTTAAATTTTTCATTCTCCTTGGCTTTGAAAAGAGAGTGGGCTTCTTCCATTTGATCATTCATGATTGCATCGGGAAGAGAGTTTGATTCTTTAACTTCCTCCATTTCTTCATGTGACATTTCTACATCACTTGAAGAATCAAAATAGGAGGGAAGATTATCTATGACCATCTTGAATTCATCATCTTCGGACCATGATGTCGGGTGACTTTCTTGCACTTCTTCACATCTCTCCATTTCATCATTAATTGAAAGATCAAAACTTGAAAAGAGATCATCCATGCTTACTTTGAATTGGTCATCTTCTTCATCATTGGTGGAGTCTTCAGAGAGCATTGGATCATCCATTATGCAGCAAGGATCTTCCTTTATTGAATATATTATTCCCCCTATGGGCTATGACTTGAGCCAAATGGAATTGCTGAATGGTGATTCTATCTTCGTCTCTTCTACTTCTTCCTCCATGACGTTGCTTTGGCTTTCATTGGAAGGTTCCATGATAAGATCTTCTTCAGAAGCATCCAAGAATCTTTTGGAATGAAAACCTCATAATATGGGCAGCCATCAGGGTCTTCCTCCATAGGGCGCATCTCGTCTTCTTCCTCCATTTGATGTGGTGCTTCAAGATGTTCATATCTTATCTATAGAGCTAAAGCATACCTCCAAATTTCATCAAAGACTTCGGGGTCAGAATTTCCTTTTATTATGCTCTGAATTATTTCCACATATTCTCTTTTCAACATGTTCATTTCTTCATCACCGTATGCGAGGAAGTCATCTATTGAGTGGTGGAAGAAAGATAATGTTCTCAATTTTGTAGTGAGATGCGCGAGGTTACAAAAATCTTCTTCAGTGGATCTTGCACCATCCTGTCTTTTGTCATCTTCTTGAATGTTGATTTTATCTTCATCGGAAGGCTCAAGGATAGGATTTTCTTTTACAGCATTCAAGAACCTTTCGGGTATGAAAACCCTATGGTACGAATGATCTTCAGGATCTTCCTCTATAGGACAACTCTCCTCTTCTTCTTCCTCACTATGGGCTGCTTCAAGTTTCTCATTCATCTTGTGTAATAATTTGGCATATTCTTGAGCTTCACACCTTATCTTATGTCTCCTTTGAATCCATTCCTCTTCATTGGTGACAGGTTCTTTCTTCTTTCCTTTGTCAACACTAGTCCAGAACCATGGCTGATCAACGATCTTCTTTTCTAGATAGACATCTTCTTCTTCTTCTTCACTGTCACTCATTGGTACTTCACTCCAATCTAGAAATTTCTTCATGATGTGGGAAACGAATGTGACAGGGGTTCACTCCTTGATGGAGTCACCTTCAAAAAATGATTTTCCTTTGAAATCTGATTTTTTTGTTTTGATTTTAGACCTTGTGGTCGTATTTTGGGTCCAGAATGCTACTAAATCTACCCCATGGTGGGTGCCAAAAACTATTGGTGAGAAAATTGTTGGGTGGAAAAACTTGTGGGTTTCTTGCCAATGCTCTAGGAATCTAAGTCCCTCTACTTAACTGGTGCATCTGGCGTATATGCATGCAAGAGTAAAGGTGGATTTTCCTAGTGGCCTTGTGGCTGGGAATCCAACAAGGGAACTCCACTGACCCTATGGAAAAGATAGCAATCTCTTGCTAGGGAAGACTTTATCTGAAGAGCGGGAAAGTGGAGTGAGAACAAAGGTAGGAGAACTAATGTAACAGGTAGAAAATCAAATTCCTGCACACACTAGTTATAAATTTCATCACATGCACTAAAATTAGGAAGAAATAATACTACAAACAACAACAAGACCAATTAGAATTTAATGAACACAAAGTATCAGTAAACCCCTTAGTCAAAAAAGGCTTGAAAACTCCTTCTTGTATTGATGCTCAAGCAGAAATTGTACATAGTATGAGAATGGAAGACATTGAGAATAGGGGAAAAGTGGCTAACTCTTTTCACTCACAAGTGAGAAAAATATCTCTCATGAATTTACAAGAATACAACCAGCTAGAAGAATTTCAGAATTAGAACCCCTTGGAATGAAGAGCTCATTACAATTTATAGTGCTAAACTTGACTCCTCATCTTCCTGATGCTCTTTCATATTCCTCATTTTGACTTTAGACTATTCATATTCCTATTCGAATATTAAGTCCCTTTTATAAAAATAAGGTGACTTAAATTTTACATCATGTCTCTAAAGTCACTTTAAGACATATCAAAAAGTGCAAACCCTCAATGCAAAATTAGAACATAGAGGAGAGAGAATGTTGGGGGGGAGAAGGAGGAGGAAAAGAAAGGATGTCGCCCCTGATGAAGTCTGCGAATCCATGTTGATTGAAAACTCAAGTGTAGTGAGCCTCTGAATCTTCAAACTCCTTGCACCCTGAGAAACTCCTTCAAATTATCTCATGAATGTTTTCCAAGTTGAATGAATTGTTCCGCTGATGACCGCAACTCCCAACCTGCGTATGATATACATGTGACCCGAACTATGTAGTGAGTGTCGAAAAAAATTATCCGGTTCCCTAAGATGGACCTCAAATTCCCTATGATCAATTCCCATGGATGATCCAGAATGATGGTGTTGACCTGAATGATCATCCCTTTATGTCCCATTGTGCCAAACTTTCCCTTTGAGAACAACCTGCTATTTTTAGTAAGTACAGATGGGGAAACTTACTATTTTTAGTAAGTGTCGTAGTTTAGATTTTCCCAACCTCAACCGGCTATGGTAGCTTGAATTATTTCTTCTTACTGTGTTCCTCTCACCTTTTGGACCAACTGGCTATTTATAGCAGGGGCTTGTGGAACCACTTACTATTTTTAGTAAGTGTCAATTGTGAGCCGAGATGACCTTTTGATGACTTTGTCTGTGATACTCCCTCTGTGTTCACTGCCTTATTCGTAGCCTCTTCAAAAGGTTTCTTACCTTAAACAATACACCCTTATGTAGGAAGGCACTCTATTTTTATTAAGTTCACCGTGGATGTCAGATTGCGACAAAATAGGTCTTGAAAATCTAGGTTTTATTTCGGGGTTCCATGCTCTGCATTTTGAGTAATTCCTTCATCTGAAAAAGTGGGAAAATGATATTTTCATTAGTAGGGGTAGAATACTGAAAAAAACACAGCCCTCCATATCCCTAAAAAATAGGGACTTCATGGCACAAAAACTAGTTTACGTGAAACTAGATTTTTCAACGATCATTCCCTTCAATTTTCATGCGATTTCACCCACTTGAACCCTGAGAAGTGAAGAGGTAGCTCTGCCTTTTTCGCTTAATGTTCTTCATGTGACAGGGAAGAAATTGATGAAAAATCAGTCCTCCATATCCCTAAAAAATAGGGACTTCATGCTGCAAAAACTAGTTCACGTGAAACTAGATTTTTCAACGATCATTCCCTCCAATTTTTGTGCAATTTCACCAACTAGAACACTAAGAAGAGGAGAGGTAGCTCACTACCTTTTTCACATATGTTCTTCATGTGATAGGGCATAAATTTTATGAAAATTAATTCCTCCATATCCCTAAAAATAGGGACTTCATGGTGTAAAAATTAGTTCACGTGAAACAAGATTTTTCAACGATCATTCCCTCCAATTTTTGCGTGATTTCACCCACTAGAACCCTGAGAAGTGGAGAGGTAGCTCACTGATTTTTTCCACTACTGTGTCATGGCAGCCATTAATGGAGCTTGAAATTTTTAGGTCTTGTTTTTTTCTCCATTTGCGATGAAATAAACTCCATTGTGATAGGTTTTTTCTTCTTGTCTCACTGGTGAAATTTCTCTTCGATCTATCCGGTTGTCGGTTTGAAGGGAAATTGAGCTTTGTTCTTTGTGGAGCCAAAAGTGAAATTTATTTTCTGTGAGAATTAATTTTTATGAATGGGAGGTTTGAATATGATTTTTTAATGGCCTTCAAGAGTGAAGAACTCAGCAATAGATGGTTCTTCAATCCGTGCACCGGCTTGCAAGATCTGTTTGAATTTTCAGTCTCACTGACAATGGAGGTTTTGAAAAATCCTTCGCTCTTCTCTTTCATTATTCATTCCTTTGGATCTTTCGATCAATATTTTCTTTGAATCCTATTCATATTCATGGATTTGAAGTTTTTTTGCTATGGAGGAGCTGGTTTGAAGCAACAATGGTGGACTGAGGTGTTCTCTCCAACTTTTCTTTAGCAGTGGAAGCAGCAAGAAGTTTTTTAGAATTTTTTCAAATTTTTGAGTTTGATTTGGGTGAATTTTTCAATGTTTGACATCCCTCACCTCAAAGGGATGTGAGGGACATCAAATTCCATGGCGAGCAAGGCAACAACAAGTGGCGAAGATCCGACGGCAGGGAATGAAAGCTAAAAATCAGTTTTAAAGCACTGAGGGGCTAGAAGCTGGTCATATGGGTGACCAGAAGTCTCCCTTAGGGACTGGGAATTTTTTACATGTTTTATGTCCCTTACTTGTGAGGTACATGAGGGACATCAAATTCCATGGCGCACCTAGTGATAACACATGGCAGCGATTGGACAGTTGAGGCTTTGAGCTCTCGCAAGCACCTGGGGGCTGAATTGACGATCCTGGAGGTCACATGAGGATCTAGAGGTCATTATGGGGGCTAGGAGAATTTTTCCATGGTTGATTTCCCTAACCTTGAGGGATGTGAGGGACACAAAATCCCGCCAGGCTCCTGGAGCTGACATGTGTCCTCCCAAAATTTGACTAACTCTCGAACTCACTCCAAGAGGACAACTTGAAATGACGATAACTTGAGCTCCCGATGGAATTTTTTAATGAAATTTTATATGATCCTGACTGGAAATGAATTTTGAATCCAATGGTGGGGTATCAGGTCTTTATTCCTCCATTTTATCCCTTGAAAAATCAGATTTTGTATTTGGTACTCCACTTGTGCATGAGAAAAACTACTTGCAAACCCAATACACCAAAGTGTTGTGAAAAAAATAATTTTTCCATATTGTAGGGCTTGGAATTTAATTTCTGAATATTTTTTGTTTTTCTCCTAACTCCATCCAGAGCTCCCAAAATCACCTTTGGAAGTTCAGCATCTGTTTTGGCTTGTACACTGCCTAGGCCTGTGAACCCTAATTTTGGTGAAACTGCCCCAACTTTTCCAAGTCCTTCTAGAGTCTTCTTGAATCACTTCCACAATTTCCCAAGGAATTTGAATCACCTCTGTGTTTGGTTTGGATTTTCTGTTCCGCTCCATGGGGTTGCTTCAGTCCCAGGAAGGCTAGTGATAGCCCTTCCCATAATTTCCTGAAGCTTGCAAGTTTTAATGAGCTCCTAAAATCACCTTGGGGGAATGAATGGAATTTCCTAAATCACCTATAGGGATGATATAACATCAATCGGGAGGTCAATGGATTGAATATGTGGACTTGGTGTGCCTGGGAATGATAGGACATGAAAATTTTGGCACAGGGTATAGTTGTCGTGCTCAAAAATTGTCAATTTCACTATTACACATTTGAACGACAACACTTCCCTAGTCTCTGTTAATTGAATAATTTTTCTCTTAGGTCAATATCAACCCCTATCAAGTTTGGTTTATTTTTCATATTTAGATCAGATCTTCTTTTACCATCTTAGATCCAACTTACAGTTTATGTTTTACTTCAAATACTACATACTTTTATCAAATCCATTATCATAGGTTTTATTTTATATTGTTTACAAGAGGGTTGGCATCCATATAAGGAAATTCATGCTTCTTGGGACCGATTTAGTTGGGCAACCCTCCATCCTATCTACTAATCCATTTTTTCTTTTCGTGTTCTTTGTTGTGCAAGTCATCAAGCTCGTATCTAGGGGTGTTCATCATTTGCACCTGCATCCATTCATCCCTTCGCAAGGTACCATAAACCCTTCATGATTTGAATTTTTTGTTTCTTTCATTACTATTTCATTAAATTGGATAGGAACAAAGAAACTTGGTTAAAATTCTGGCACGCTCGGTGGGACCTAAACTTTCTAGGTGAGTCTTATTTCTTGTTTTCATTTTCCTTTTTCTTTCATTTCCACTAACCTCTCAAGGAAGGAACGTACGTTGGATCGTGCTTGCTTTCTTGTTAGTGTTGCATCATGGATTTATTGGATTGGATTTTTCTTGCATGTTTGCTTTGAAGATCATATAAAAATGAAAAACATAAACTAGATATTCCTTGTTTTTGTTCCCCTTATTTTCTTTTCTACACAACATCATTTGTTTGTTTTTCTCATTGAATCTACACATTTCATTTTGGGGTCTAAAAATAACCTTTCATTGTTTGCTTGAAAATCAAGTTTTAACTAGGGGGTTTAACTTAATGCATTCACCTCATCACACACATCCAAACACATAATCCAACTTACACATCTAAACATCCCTTACAAGGTGGAACTATTGGGATTTCATCACCCAATAGGAAAGTCGTTGTAGTGTTCTAGCCATATTATAAAACATGTGTAGATTTGGGCCTCATGTACCTTCAGGTATATCAAGCACTCCACAACAAAAACCAACTGAAACTATCTATAGACTGCCATTTTCCTAGGTTCCCCTTTAAGCCTTTTTATTTTCTTTTCTACACACTTATAATAATCATGATGTAAAAAAAATCTTGATCTTTTTGTTAATAAATTACATTAAAAAATGTTTATTTAACTTCATGTTTGTTATCACTCATCGTCAAGCCAAAAAAGAGCGACAATCCACCCCATCCAATAACATCTATTCTTCCAATGATCTTTCCACTGGGAACTTTTCCTTTTATCTCCCAATACTTCGTTTCCATGGTTTCTCTTCATTAAGACCATGTCACTTGGAATGATCCTCATCTTGAAGCTAATTCTTCTAGACCAGCTTCACCTCTATCTCTTACTCCTCTAGAGACCCTTCGACCTCCTAATATCCCTCATGGATGCTTGGAGTTTCAGTAACTCCTTGATGTTAATCCTATCTCCCTCTATAAGTACTTGTCTCGTAATTCCTCCATAATCCCTTAATCCCATCAATCTATTAAATTGGTGGATCCCATTCCACCTAGTATCAATAATATCACTACTTAATCCATTATTATTGCTAGTATGTCCCTTCAGTCATCCTAATGATCGTACTCACTTCCTCCTACGCATGAAAAACATCACACAACCATGCCCCTTATCTTTACTTCACATATTCATGCTAACGTCATCACCTCACAACCTCCTCCATCCGAATTAATGAAAACTCATATACTGCCTCCTCAAGGATCATATCATTACATACTCCTTACTCAACCAACTCAAGTATCCTAACCACCCACTATTTAAATTCCAACCAATCCCATAGCCAATCAATCAAATGTCCCTATTTAACAACAACCCACTCAATCATACCAATCATACCACATCCCTATCTCTCAACATCAATTTGTATCCCAACCAATACAATCTCAACCTTTTAACTATATCCCCCTTATCAACCACCTTTTTCAACACAAACACATCCCCAAACATATCAAACATATCAGCAGCCCAACCCATCCACCTCATATACATCTCAAATTCCTCCTTCAACATCCTAACCATCTAATGATCCCTTACAAGCTCTATTAACTAGAATGGCTAGCCTCGAGGCCGTAACTTTGGGATCTAAGATCACGTTTTCTTATGAGCAAATCTATAATGAACCCATCAACTCATCCTTTCTAGTCAAAACTTATCCTCTTCATTGGGAATTTCCTAAATTCTCCAAGCTCAATAGCAAGGAGGATCCCCAACAACACCTCTAAGATTTTAGACCCACGTGTTATTTTATAGCCCATGATCCAGATCTCATTCTTTGCACATTTCCCATGTCATTGGCTAGTCCCACACTATGTTGGTATAATAGCATCCCACGACACTCATTATTTACCTTCACTCAACTTGAAAAACTATTCCTTGAACATTTCTCAATAAATGGTGCACATAAGATTAACATTACAGATCTCTATGCCATCTGACAATATGATGACGAATCCATTGTGGATTTAGTCACACGAAGGCGTAACATTATTAACCAATTATCTTTCTCCCTTTCGTAGACTGAACTCATTGAATTATTCTCACGGTCTTGTAAAAAGAACATCTCCTCGACTCTTCAAATTCAATATTTTCAAACCTTTGAAGAGGATTTTAGTATGGGTAGAAAAATAAAATTTTCTTCCATTGAGCAAAGCCATCTCAAGATTAGATAAAAAAAATCCAAAACTGAGTTCACCAAATCTTCCATGCATGGTGATAAATCCAGAACCATCGTTAATACCATCATGGTCAAACATTCATCCACATCTACTTCTCACATGGAGCCTTTGTAGAGATCTCCTAACACCATGTCCTAGCTATACCCCTCTCGAGGAATCAACTTCCATCTCATTCAAGTTGATGGCAGTCCATCTCATTCAACTTCCACCCATCCAACCATATGACGAGACACGACCTAAACCCATATGGTATCGTGAGGGGAATTATTTTAAATATCATCAATTCCAAGGTCACAACATTGAGAAGTGTCATTCCTTCAAGTATCTTGTTCAAAGATACATAGATCAGAGGGATCTCCAAGTAGACAATCCTAACACATCACCTAATCAACCCCTTAATGTCTCTAATCATCCATTAATAAATCAATTTCCACCTCCCACATCCTATGATCCTAATGATCCCACAATTAACACTATAAATCAAGAGACAACATTATTATCTACATCCACTTACCTCATCATCTATCACATCTACCATTACTTTAGACACACATTCTACAACAAAAACCCCATTACCATCCACGTCTATCTCAATACCTACCACATCTCCACATATCCCATATAATCCCTCATCCACATCTATGTTGGTCTAACCTATGTTTACCACTACATCTACACTATCTTTATCCACAACCATCTCAACTATGCCCACTACCACTACATCTCAATCTATCATATCTAATTCTTCATCAACATATATTATTCCTACATCCATACATACTTACACTACAATTCCATCTCCTAGCATAACCATACATACATCTACATCTCACACTACACATATAATTATGATACCCCTCGAAAATTTATGACAAAAACACCTCCACATAAGATAAATGATATACATGTTCCATCTATAAAACCAACTGCCCCTACCAATCAATCTGAGACCTATACAATCTATAAACCCTTATGATCTCATCATTCACATCACCTAAAAACCCCTTTCATCCTCAATATCCTCATCTCCAACACCCTCCATGTCACCTAGTTCTACTTCTAAAGAACCCCCAGTTGAAATCCTCATAAGTCCCGCCAAAGGTAAATTCTTACAACTAAATACTAAAAACCTTGATATATTAATCCAAAGATATCTTAAATATCCTCATAAAAAGTTGGAGCCCCTTCCTCCCAAGCCTAAGTAAACTAATTTTACATCATCACTCTTAAGAACACCTCCCTCTATATTAGGGCCAACCCCTTCATTCAAGACACCCATCATAAACCAACCCAAATCCAAGCAATCTAATCCTCCTTTAAAATCAACTAAATCCCAAGACATCACAGATACCCACTTCTCCTTCTAAATTTAAACCAAAAACCCTCATGAATCCTCTTTTACCCTCATCCACCATTCCTAAAACCACATAAACAACCACCATTAGACCCTATACTGAAATCGTCCAACACTTATTCCAAACCTCGGCAATCACACTTCCCCCATCAAACATTTTGATCCACACACTACAAAACCGCCATGGTTCAATCCTAATGTTGTGTGTACTTACCATCGCATCTCAGGCCATGACACCAAACATTTTAAGGCTGTCCAAACTCTCATCCATAATCTAATAACGAAAGATTACCCTCAAAACCATACTCTTCCTTTAATCCCAACCACATCTACATCCAATCCTCCAATCGAACCCTTATCTCCTAAGGCATCTAAAGAAGGTTCTTCATCATTCATCATAATCCCTCCCCTAAGATCTATTTCTCCCAAAGAGAGCCCCCCCTCTCTTCATTGATGCCCTCCATATTACTAATCCTCACCCTAATGATCCTCAGTCATCAAATCCTAAAGACATCATCACTTCTTATTTTAACAATCATACCTCATCTTCTTTGCCATCTGCTAGCTCACCCATATGTGCATTCAAGTTACATAAAGTAGTACAACATCTCTCACTGGAGGAGAATCCACCCCCCTTATCCCTCTATGGGGGAGTATCTCTTCTCCTTTAACTTATTTAATACCTCAATCACTCTTGGACAGGTCTAATATCAGGATAGATCCATATTGTCTCATTTAATCTCATCTCGTCTCATCTCAATCTAATTTTTATTCATATAGTATGTCATCATATCCTTTCCAATCCATTTGAATTGTTAAAATCTCAATTTTGTGGCCATATTTGTCTCACCGTGGATGCATATTTTCTAGCTATATGAAAGGTAGCTCATAATCTCTTACTGCCTCTTATCTACCTAATATTTTACAACATTATCATCTGATCTCATCCAATCTCACATATTAAATAATGTGACTTTAGCATTGGTGACCTTATCCTCAAGGAGAATCAAAACTTCACTACTCTAGAAAGGAGCCAATGTGGAAAGTTTACTCCTAGATGGATTAGACCTTACATTATCACGCATAAGTACTGGTATGGGACCTATTTCTCGGCTTCCCTTGATGGTAAACCAAAACTAAGACATCTTAATGCATTGCACTTGCAGTCATTCTAATGTTATCATACCTACCAATGTGAACTTATTCTTTTCCATAGTCATCCATCCATCATTAGCCATTTCCATATCTCATCGTAATGATCTAGAATTATGCAGTCTATCATCACTTTCCGAGTCATGACCTTAAATATGGGAACCAAGGCTCTGCTCATAACATATTACTTGTGGATAGGTTCTTCCTTCTTGGTGATAACTTTATAATCATTACATCCATCATCCTCTTGTTTACCTATTGAAACCATGTTAAGGATTCAAGGGGGTAACTTTTATATTCATTATCCCCTCCTATGTGGCCTACCTATATATTCCCATCTCTTCCCCCATGAAAAAGTGAAAATTCTATGGATGCTCATGTTAAAAAATTCAAAAGTTATAAAAAACATATTGCTCCCTTGAAGGACAGTTTTTCATTTAAAAGTAAAAAAATCAAAAATATAGACCGATCCCTTGAAGGACGGCTATCATATATATTATCTATGTCATTCATAAATAAAAAATTAGACCACTCACTCAAAGGATGGCTACTCCCTTGTATCATGGTACCAAAGGCTTCCTACATTGATTAGCCTTCTATCTCATAAAGAAAAAGTCAGAATCCCAAGAAATCTTCTCGCATTAATTAACTTTCTCATTGAAAACTTCCTACATTAATCAATTCTCCCTTCCCCTACCCAAATTTGGGGCATATACCTATGGAAATCCACCTATGGATAACCTAGTTCCTGCGTAAAAGTCACATCTAAAACCCCCTTTTTTGTGTTGACAGTAGGTTTATGATTCCACTTTCCCAAATGATCCATGGATTGACCAACTATCATTGGTTATGTGTTAACACTTGTTATTCACTCTAAGTGCATTGCTTTAAGCAGATCCCTTTTTTTGCCTCCCATCCCGTTCGAAGCATTTTTTTCTTCATGTGCTCTTTGCTACGATCAAGTGTCATTTAATATCCTTTTGGACATCTCCTAATTAGGTTACGTTTGTCATTTTTCCTTAATATATCATTCATCCATTATTTCATCCATGGTTATTTCAATGTTTTTCTATTTAAATCACAACCATTTAACATCCATAATCATGTTTAAAACATAACTATTATATTATCATATATCCATCATTATCATTATAATCATCATTATCATTATAATCAAATCATATCCATAATATCAAAGTCACCACATCATAATTAAATTTAACTCATAATATAATCATCACACATTCACATCTATGCAAATAATCCATTATAATTCACCACATCAATAAAAACCATCACATTTTTCAAACCATTTTATCTAAATCTCAAACACCATCAACATCATGAATAAAAATAAAATACAGGTAAACACACCATGAATCATAACCAAAATCATCACCATATATATATAATCCTGAGTCCAAAAATACATATACATCATGTGTTACACACCACTAAGGGTCATGTCTACATCCAAATACATATCCAATAGTAAAATCTACATCCAGTTATCGCAAGCCCCACCCTCTTGGGGTAGGTTCCGCTATCAATCCTTGGGCCTCATCTCATGTTGGATGTTCCATACTTGTTATACTATCGTATGGCACTTCCTCGCTTTCTCATTCCCTCTACAGTGCTAGATACTCTATATATTTCCACGTTTGAGGTATCTTATGACTCATAATATTCTCATAGTACCTCATCTCTACTACCAGCGCTACGTATAAACTCAGGGTCACTGTCCTTGGAGGTACCATCTTTCCAACAGCTCCCTTTGATGTAGCTAATATTGTGCTACCTGAATCTAAAGCTAATATCGATGCAAGATCCCCAAATCTAACCCTATATTCCTCTCGTTGTCTCTTATATCTGTCTCTCTGCACTATGGCCTGATCCATCTCCTATCAAAGGGTCAAGGCATCCTATTGGGTTGCCTCTCTCTCCTATCATGTGACATCTCTCTCAATCTGGGCTAGGTCTCTCTATGCCCACAGTTGTGCTACCTCCTCTACACCCCCTCTATCATCTCCCATCTCGCCTCAAGGAGATGCATCCTCCTCCATAGCCATCTCCTCCTCCTCATCTCCACCATCACCACCCCAGCCTTTCCTTTTCAACATCTACCCTCGTTTCTCTTTTGATCAATCCTTCCTTTCACACTTCTTTGAGTGACATCTTCATCATCCTTATTATTCCCTCCTGGGCTTAGTTTCATCTTTGTGTTCCCTCTTGGGGCACCATTATTTGACCACATTCTCTTTCATCCCTCCCTAGACATATACTATTGATCCCCCTTTTTCATTTTAGTGTGGCCATTTTCCTGACCATTTCTCACATTTTTTGTGAATGTTTGATGTCATCCTTGGACCCATTGGTCTTACAACTTGCACATCCCTCTGATCAGATTCCCCTTGGTTCCCTTCCATTTTTTAGTGATTTTTCCCACTCACAGGTCCATAGGACATTGACGTCATTTCAATTGAGACCGTATTTTGTTCCCTACCAAAGTGATATCTAAATCACCGCCATATATTTTTCTTGTTTTCTATTCGTTTAGGATATCTTATCCCTTCATCCTCTTTTTTCATTCTTTCCACCATTTCTTCATCTATCTCTTTCAAACTCATGATCGAATTCCTTTGTTTCGTCAATCTATAGTTTGAGGGGGAGAACCCAATCAATTATCCTTTCATCACTTTCTCATTTTTGTCTCGTGGCTTGCCCAGTGCAAACCACTCATCAAAAAGGGGAAAATGTAGACACAAATTTTTGGTATCGTTCCTCCCCTTTACCCCGTGTTTGTTCTCTTTCATCTTGGCCACCCATTTGAATTTAACTTTCCATCCTAAATTCAATTTTTTACCATTTCCTACCTTTAATCATGCGTTATCCATTTTAGTAATTCATTTATGCTAATGAACCTCAATTAGCTCTAATCCTCATCTCATTATTTTATCCTCCCTAAATCATTTTAATTATTCTTAATCTTCATTTATTAATCCTAATCTTCATCTAATTCACCTCTCATCCCTAAAGCTCCAATCTGTCATCTATTAATATCATAATTTGTTATCCCTATGCCATCATTTAATGATTTTACCCATCTATGACCTTTATTTACTCATTTTAACCACCCACCTACCCATTTCTCTTCCCTTTGTAACTATAACCTGCCATATCTCCCGAAACCCTAATCTTCCCTCGTTAGGCCCTTTTTGCCTTGAGTTGGGAATCTTTCTCTTGAGAATGAATACTTGAAAATAATATTTGACATAGAAGCTTTACATAGAAACAAAATGGTGCTTGTGTATTTTATTAATATCAAAATCAAGCATTACAAACAAATGAGAGAGATGCAATATTTATAGATATTGGACAACTTTTATCTCATCCACAATATATGGAAACAGATCACCTAATCTGAGAAAATATGCAGGAATAACATATTGCCCCTAACTTCCCCTATTTCCCCTCATGGAAATCATTCGGGAACAAAATATGCAAGATATAACATGATCCCACAAACCAAGGGATAAGACAACTAAAAGACAACTCACTAATAATTGACTTTATCTAAGCTAACTTAAGTAATTAAAAAATTACTTTATTACAATATCACATTAACTCATATGATGAATTAAGTGTTAGTTTATTTCTAACATTCCCCCCCTTAATTCAGCATACTCTGAAGTGAACAGGAGAGAAAAAATTTGAATGCCTCAAATTTTGGACATGCAAGAGACTTTGTGAAGATATATGCACGTTGATGTTCTGTCAGGTAATGTTGGAGCTAGATGTTGTTGTTCTGAACATGTTCATGAATGAAATGTACTTATACCTCAAAGTGTTTGGTGTGTTCATGAAAAAATAGATTTTGAACAAGTTTTATTACTCCTTCATTGTCTACATGTAGGATTGTTGGATCTTTCTGTGGTATTCCCAATTCTTCAAGTATACGTTGGAGCCATACCGCTTCACAGAGAAATCCACATGCTGCACAATATTATGAATCTATGGAGGATATTGAAACACAAGTATGCTTCTTACTCCCCCATGATATCGGTCCAGATCCCAAAAATAATATAAATCCTGAAGTGGATTTCCTGTCATCTAAGTTTCCTGCATAATTTGAATCTGAATATTTTTTCAAGAAGAATTTATTATTCTTCTTGTATTCTAGGCCATATTCTATAGTTCCTCTTATTACCTTAGTATAATATTTTCTTCTTTCCAATGAGAAACCCTTGGTTCTTACATGAACCATGAAAGATAGCTGATTGCATAGATGATATCTGGCCTAGTGTAAGTCAAGTAGATGAGACTCCCGATCAACTGCCGATAGAGAGTTGCATTTACTTGTGGTGATGGATCTGTTTGAGACAATTGAAGTATTATCTCCATAGGTGTGGCAATTGGTTTAGAATCCATCATATTAAACTTCTCAAGTGTTGTCTTGGCATATTTCAATATATGACACAAAGATATGATTTTATCTTTTCCAAAATTCAAGTCCAAGATAATAATGCAGAAGCCCGATATCAGTCATGTTGAATGATCATGTTAGATATTTCTTTGTTGACTCAATCATCCTCATTGATCCTCCAGTGATGACTAGATCATAAACATATACTACAATGATCACTATCTCACCCCCTTGATTTTTGAGATAGAGATTAGGATCGTATGGACTTCTATTGAATCCATGTTGAATGATATGCTCATTGATTTTAATATACCATGCCCTGGGAGACTAATTTAAACCATATAGTGATTTTATGAGTTTACATACCTTTTCCTCTTTACCTTGTATAACAAAACCTTCTGGTTGATTCATGTAAACGTATTCCTATAAATCACCATTAAGAAAGGAAACTTTTCACATCCATTTGGTGTATTTTCCAACCAAATTGTGCAGCTAGAGAAAATATTAACTTGAACATTTTTATCTTAGCCGTGGGAGAAAAATTCTCCTCATAATCAATGCCTTATTTTTGAGAATATCCCTTAGCAACTAGTCTAGCCTTGTGTTTATCAATTTTATCGTATGCTTTGTACTTCATTTTTGAAGATCCATCTGCATCCAATCAGCTTTTTTCCTGGTGGAAGATCTGTAAGTTTCCATGTATTATTTTTCATAAGTGACTTATATTTTACATCCATAACATTTTTCCAAGGTTTAGACTGTAGGGCTTTTGAAACTGTGGATAACTTCGTAGTTTCAACAACTTTACCCATTAAGTCCAAATTGACCTCATTTCGATCCATACTGTGAGTCCTCATTCCAGTGGTAGATACGTTAGGGGCATTATCCAATTTTTCATCTCTCATTATACTATGTATACCATTTAGGCATACTTTTAGTGGTTCCCATGGGAGGTTGAGTTTCACCATCTTCCCCATCATCATTGTTGTCATCAAAGTGATTACCATCCTTCCATTTTCACTTTAGGGATGATTTTTTCATCATGTGAGTGTATGGAAGGATCATCTACTTATTTATTCTCAAAGAACTCAACATCTCAGACTAGTGTATACCCTCCTTATTCTTGGATCCATAAGCTTGTAGCCAAGTGCTTCATCATTGTATCCCAAGAAGATAAGTTTTTTCTGATTTCATATCAAGCTTAATTATTTGTTTCTTAGGAATGTGCATACTTGCTTTACATCCAAAAACTCTAAGGTGTGAAATAGATGGCTTATTTTGACCATGCTTCCAGTGGTGTTACTCCATTAAGAGCTTGTAGTGGGAACTTTGTTTAGTAAATAGACTATCATTTTAGCTGCTTCCTCCCAAATGTTTTTGATAAACCTACATCATCAATCATACATTGCACCATATCCATGATAGTACAATTTTTCCTTTCAACAACACCATTTTGTTGCGGTGTGTGAGGAGGATCCATTTGACGACGAATGTGATGTGTTTCCAAAAAATGTTGAACTCATTGCTGGTGTATTCTCCCCCTCGATCTAAGTGGAGTGTTTTTATTTTCCTACCAGACTCTGTTTCAACAAGGGATTTGAACTTCTTGAAAGTTTCAAAAGCTTGGTATTTTGTAGAAAGACATTATATCCACATTTTTCTTGAAAAATCATCAACAAAGAGCATGAAATATTGAAACCTAGAGTGGCTAGGTCTCATTGGTCCGCACAGATTGGTATGCACCAAGTCAAGTTTTTCTTTATCCTGAAATGTGCTATGTTTGAATGGTGCTCTATGTTGTTTTCCTGCCAAACAATGTTGACATTTATCTGTACCCTTTTTTATAAGTGGAAAACCCCTAACCATATTGTATCAATGAAGTGTGTCAAGATAGCCAAAACTCACATGTCCAAGTCTTCGATGCCATAGTTGAGCTGATGATGTATCCTTGGCTACAAGTGCTTGATCATTTTGTTGAACAAAATCCAACTGAAACATTCTTCCCACATTCAAATATTTTGCAACAATTTTCGAGCTTCTTGACTTATCTTTAATTAAGCACATATTTTTACTACCTTTACAATCAAAGTCAATTTTGAGATTGTGATCTAATAATTGACTCACGGATAACATATTTTTTGTTAAACTAGGGACATAAAGAACATCTGTAATTTTACAATTATGTTTCCCAAGTGGTAGTGAAATGGAACCAATGCCTTCAACACTGTAGATGTATCATCACCCAAAGAGACATGATTTTTGGTGGGTGTTTTTACTCATTGTGAAGAACCAATATTTCTTTCATGTCATGTGTCGAGTTGCACCTGAGTTGACATACCAAATTTGATTTGTAGAATTGGATACTTCATTTGACTGTGCAGAATATAGGAAGTCATCATCATCAAATTGATCTTCCTGTTTGGCTACATTTCCTTATTGAGTTGGTTTATTTTTCCACTTTTGATTATTTTTTCCTTGTTTACTCTATTGTTGGCCTGATTTTGTTTGTTGGTAATCAATATTTTTACCACTTGAATGATCCTTGTTGGAATTTGTTGTACCAAAAACTATTTAACTCACATCCTTTTCAACCAACAAATAAGACATTTTTGTTGGTCCTTTTGGCCTTGTTGAGTATTACCTTGCTTCTGAGGTTCTTTACTAGACTTAGCCTATTTTTTGCCTTTTTTATTAGAAGCAAGTTCCTGCTCTTCAATTTCAGTAGTTGAGTGAATAGCTTCCTCTTGTTGTAGCATATTCACTAACTCTTCAAAAGTTTTTGTTTGACCAGTTATGTTTAACATGGTCACAAAAATCCTATAAGAAGGAGGAAGAGCTCTCAATACTATAGGAATGAGTGATGTGTTAGTTAATTCTTCTTCCAAAGCTTGAATTGATGCACGTAAAGTTTCCACTCTTCTAAAAAATATTTCAAATTTCTCAGTTGGTTGCATTTTCAAGTTTAATAGTTGACTCTGGAGATGAAGTATTGTGTTCTTATTTTTGTTCTCATATACTATTTTCAACTTGTCCCAAGATTATTTTGTTGTTGTGGCCTGACGAATATGAGGTTGAACCTCATCTAAAACACTAAACAAGATTATTAACTTTGATTTTTTTATTTGCACTGATCAAATATAGCTTGTTGTGTAACATTTGTTGCAGATCTTGTTAATGTACTAGAAACAACAGACCATATATTTTCAAAATCAAGTTGTATGGAAATTTTCATTTTCCATGCTGGGTATTTATCATAACGTAAAATTTGAGAATCTGGAAAAAAGAATTTTGGTGTCATAATTGTGGCCATTGTGAAGACTGATAAACTGTAGAAGAAAAAATTGAACACTTTTCCCCCCTTAAAGCATGCACACCCCCCCAAAAAATAATATTTTATTCAGTTTAGGCTCCTTTTGACCACGTACAATGAATTTTTTGCACTATCGGCCCTATTAGAAATTTGTCTTTGTGGCCACTATTGGCTCGATGGTCAATTTGTAAAAATAAAAATTTTGGACTCTTTGGCCTCTTTTCAAGTACAAAAAACCTCTTATTTTTTTAATTTTACAAAACAAATCTTATTAAAAGCTAGACCAAGACATAGAGCTTGCAAAAAAACACACTTTCATAAAAAATGACACCTCAATTTGAGGTACCAGTTGAAAGTTATGAATTTTTTAAATTTCTATTTCAATATCTTTTCGGGCCCCTTTCGAAAAATGGAAAAAAAATTCTATACTTCTAATTTTTTGGATTTTTTTTAAAGTAGATTTTTTAAAAGAAAATGTGAACTAAGGCTTAGCTCAACATGGTACATTTTAGGGCACAATTTCAGTTAAATTTTTTCCTAAGCATTATAATAAACCTTGGTTGACTTTTTTATTATTTAATTCCTCCTTACTTTAGCTTCCCTTAAGTCTTTTTTTCTTTGATCTCTATTATTTCGACAACAAGTTTCACAATGAAAAACCTTGGCCACTTAATATTTATTTTCAGAAAGGATTGCAACATGTCTTCTTCTTCTCTTGGGGATCTGTGAATGCAATCTCCAGGTTGATTAGAGGCTTCAGGAGGTCACTTTGGTAGATATCTTCTCACAAGCACGTAGAATTCTCTTCCAATATATTAAAAACAAATTACATAGGTCAAGAGGAAAAGAATTTATGTAGGGAGCTTGAAAATCTTGGGTCCCCACAATAAAAAATATTGTATATAGCTTTTTTAAATGCTTCCAATTTAAGAAAATTACAGGTATAATGGTAATTTTTCTCCAAATAATGAAACAATGTCACCTTTTGCAATAGAGTTGCATCCAGGTCTTTAAATTTCCAAGTGTTCTTCAACTACAAATCAATAGGTGAACCAGGGTGTGGATTTGGGTAGGGGTTGTGAAATGGCTGGGGGCATCTATGGCTCCTCCTAGCTCTGTAATTTCTCCAGATCTCCCTAAAAACTTCCTACACTTTTCCCTGGATCAGAATGTTGCTCTGATACCAAATCTTGACAATGAATACTTGAAAATAATATTTGACACATAATCTTTACACAGAAACAAGATGGTGCTTATGTATTTTATTAATATCAAAATCAAGCATTACAAACAAATGAGAGAGCTGCAATATTTATAGATATTGGACAACTTCTATCTCATCCACAATATATGGAAACAGATCACCTAATCTGAGAAAATATGCAGGAATAACATATTACCCCTAACTTCCCCTATTGCCCCTCATGGAAATCATTCGGGAACAAAATATTCAAGATAGAACATTATCCCACAAACCAAGGGATAAGACAACTAAAATACAACTCACTAATAATTGACTTTATCTAAGCTAACTTAAGTAATTAAAAAATTACTTTATTACAATATCACATTGGCTCATATGATAAATTAAGTGTTAGTTTATTTCTAACACTTTCCACTGCCCAAATGGATGGATCCCCGCAATCAACGGAAACCCATCTGAGTCTTTGACAACCTTGTAAATGCACCCTAGCTCCTCTTATAAATGGATGTAATTTTGGATTCCTTGAGCTATCTTGTGATCTTGTCTTCATCTTTGAGTGCTTTTATAGCTATCACACCCATTTTGGAGCCTTCTTGGAGCTTTGGAACATCAACTTTGGTGATTTAGAGAGTCTTCTTTCATTTTGTAATATCTTGAGCTTTTATTGTTATATTGTTACTACTAACATCTTGTGCAGGTTCAGGTATCTTTAGGGATTCAACATCAATCTCTTTCAGCCTTTTGTTTTGTCTTTGGGTCTCCATTTCAGTCCACACATTTTTTTCCATAGCCTAACTAGTGTAGGTCATCTTTAAATCAGTCTAAGCATCATCGATCCAATCGGCATTTTTTTTGTTTCTGTCTTCTAGGCCTCCATTCATCTTTTTTTTAGTCTCACAATCCTTCTACCACCTAGATTTTGTCATCTTATTCAGTATGTCACTTTAGATCCACTCTACCAATCCCCAGTCATCGTCAACCAGCCCATATTGCCACCGATCATGTCCACATTTTTAGTATTTCCCCTTAGTCATCTAATTTTCTTACATACTTTTTGTTTCTCCCTATTCTAGATCTTCTACGAGTCTCTGTGCATCAGTCCAATTTTGCATCTGTCTCATATCTACCATCAAAAGCTTCAGATTTGCATTTTTACACTATTATTCCAACTCATTTTCCTTATTCGTCATCGAATGGATTACTATTTCCTCGAGTCACCATCAACCCTTGTCAAGTTTGGCTTATTTTGTCATATTTAGATCAGATCTGATTTTATCATCTTAGATCCATCTGTTAGTTTCTTTTTTACTTCATATATTGCATACTTTTATCAGATCCATTATCATAGGTTTCATTTTATCTTATTTACAAGAGGGTTGACATCCATCCAACGAATTTCCCACTTCTTGGGACCGACTTAGTTGAGAAACCATCCATCCTATCTACTAATCCATTTTTTCTTCTAGTGTTCTTTGTTGTGCAAGTCATCAAGCTCGCATCGAGGAGGTGTTCATATTTTGCACCCACATCCATTCAACCCATCATAAGGTACAGTAAACCCTTCATGTTTTGAGTTGCTTGTTTCTTTCATTATTGGTTCATTAACTTGGATAGGAATGGAGAAAATTGGTCAATATCAACATCTCATAGAGCTGGAAGAAAAAGGGGTACAAATAGGGGTGATGTGTAACCCCCAGTGCATGTAATCATACCTCCTCAAGTGGAGAAGATGAGTTACATTCCTGGAATGGAAAATAACTCCCATATGACACACTGACACATATGATGCAACATAATATGTCATAACCCATATGACACCAAATACGTATGACCTCACCTAAGTGAGATGACTCACCACATGATGTGGAAAATGCACACACCAAAATTGACCACCAAGGGTAGTGTTGGAGCTCATAAGTAGCACCCTAGATTTGATCATGGAATATCAATACTTTTTCTCAACATGAGAATATCTCTAACTGTGGGACTTGCATCTTAAGACATACCTCCAAAGAATGTTGGTTCCTCTACCTATCATAATGTTACAACTACTCCTACACATAATCTAAGCCTAAACTAACACATCTAAGTAGCTAGGGAGAGAGAGAGAAAGAGAGAGAGAGAGAGAGAGAGAGAGACATAAGCAAACCTAAGCTTTAAAATGTGATAATACCAAGAAAAGGGGATGAACACTCTCCATGATGGAAAATAGAGGAAATGTTGAAGGAGAGGGGAGACACATGTGTCATAGACCAAAATTGTATATTGTCATCCAGTTTACACACCAAACACAACATATTTACAATAAATATGGAGAGGAAAGAATGCAATAAACAGAAGAATAGGGAAGAAGGAGAGCCACATTCAAATTATTTTATTTCTTGAAGGATGCACAAACCATTACAACTGAAGTAGACGGCACAAGAATACATTGGAAAATCCCAAAATGAAGGTCTGTAACCCATATTTGTTTGGAACAACATATTGGCATGATGCCTTTATAAATTGAGAGGGTATAACCATTTACAAATGAAATATTTGTCAAATATATAGAGATATAAGGGGAGAAAGAGGAGGAAAAGAGAGAGGGCATGTTAAATTTGAATTCAACAACCAATAAAGTACCAAAAATGCCTACAAGACCATATGGACTTTTGAAAATGGCCATTCCCCCATGTCACTTCCTTGAGGATAGAATATGGGCACCATTCACTTTGAATTATAGGTAGTTGAACTGTCAAAACTATATTTTCTACCTCTAAACCCATTTTTGTAATTTTGACCCTCAAACTAGCATCATTTTCTGGATTTCTTCTTACCAAAATGTATCCCTCGATGAGATGGTTCCAATGCCACCAATTTTATGCAATTTTGGGTTCTATATAAATAGTTATGCCCCAAAAACCAACTCTAGTTGACCCAAGAAGATTTTTAAGGAACTTGAGGAACTAGTGAAATGTTCCTCATGTAGTTTAAAAGGTCGATTTAATGATTTTGTTCCTTGGGTTGGTGAATCGGGTGGTTGGAGGAACTAGGGAAGCATGGAATTGTTCTCTTTATGCTTGATAGGCTTGATATGTTTGATTGCATTGTGTTTGGGGGCAGTAATGTTGGGTGGGCAGAGAACTATTAGAATAACAGAACTATTATGCATGTGCTTGTAGTGCTTGCATTTACTGCTTCACCTGACACCTTGCCATGCTTCTCGATTCTACCTTGTGCTGAAAATTTTAGTAGGGAATTCGTGAACCAACGAAACATTAGAATGTTTCGTCAGTGCCCCACAAATCCAACATAACTAATAGTGCTCTACCTTCCCCACTGTTTATGATGCAAATAATCAGTGAACTCGAGGAACTTAAGTATAGTTCCAGTTATGCTTAGAATATTCGATTAATATAATAATATGTCTCATGCATCATGACGAAGGTGGTAATGCGGGGAATAGGAAGAACTGCATAATATTTTCTCTTGTCCCTCCAAAATCCAATTAGCTTTTTTTTTTCCCAATTTAGCCCTAAAAATACAAATTTGACTAAGTCCTTGGGCTGTTAGGCTTGGTAGGAAGTAGAACAATGTTCTAAACATTGAGTCTTGCCCCAAAACATGATTTTTCCCCTATTTTTTTAAAAAATGACTTATTTTTCCTTGTCTAAGTCCAAAGTAGATCTTTCATTTGTCAAAATAGCATGGAGGTTATTTTGGAAAAAGGCAGTGTAGACACTCAAATTTGGCAATCTATCCTTTGACATTTTTGAGCTTGAAATTGGACACTTGTATGGACAAATGCACTCTCCTCACTCTTTCTTAACACACCTTGATAGCACTTCATGCACTTGTTTTTCCTTACACACCTCTCTATCATAAGTTTCTAAAATTTAAATACAAAAAATACATCTAGAAACATCTATGCTTAGGCCCATAAAGTAAAAATGTGATTTTATCCCTCCTGTTCAAATTTTTTTTTTTGGTCGGTTTGTAAAATTACATATCAACCCTAATGTACAATTTTACACCAAAATGTTGTGCAGTAATTATTTCAATTCCATCACATTCATACAAACAAATATAACCCTTTTGTTGGCCTTTCATGACACAACAACCTTCAGAAGCATATATAAGCAAGTAATTCATACCTCATTTAGGGACTAGAACTTTATGAACTTCAAATGCAAAAGCTAGTACTAAAGGCACTCAAAGATCTCTAAAAAACAAAATAAATCATGTGAATCCATTAGGGAAGCATCCTTTACTAGTCTAAAGTCTCCTTCCAGGTTTAGGAGTCTCCATTTTCATCATATAAGAAAGGAAAGTGACCCTTCCCAAGTATTTGAGAAAGTGTGAAACTCAAGAAATGCATTTTCTAACCACGATTATCAAATTCTGATTGTAGTAAAATAGATATCACATGGTAGGAGAATGATGTGTGTTTTTATGCCTCTTCATAGTAGTGCATACATCGGCGGTACATAAGGGTGCCCACAACCCAATTAAATTTATTTTCCAAGAAATATTTCTTACACTACAAGGGTTTAAGGGTTTAAGAATAGTTTACAGAGTCATTCTAAAAGTGAGAGATGAAAACCAACAGATAGTGACACACATTTCCATGTAGGTAAAGAACTCATAAAGTTACAGACCTAGATTTCAAGCAGGTCCAAGATTGTATAGAAGGGTTTAGACCATACAAATGTTATAGAACGAATTGTATGGTTTCAACCAAGCTCAGTATTAGGTTACAACTTCATAAATGAATCATTTCCAGTTCTATATCTTCCTATTCCTACACTCAGACCACTCAAGATCATCCAAATCCAAACAGAACCAGCTAAGTTCACTCTCTCCCTTATGTTTTGGAATTTTTAAGTATCAAATCACTTTGATAAGAATTATTCTGATTTATGTAATTAATGTTGCAAGTTAATTAAATCAGAATAATCACTTGTAACATTATTCATCCTTTTTATGCATGTTAATTAAAACCCTTTTAAAATAAAAAGGGTAAAATCACCTAAAAGGTGAAATCATTTGGTGAACGTGAACGTGACCCTCATTAATTAAACATTTTAGCCCCAACCCTAGTGGCCCTATGGTTTATTTTTAGAAGCATAAGTTGTTTTCTTTCATCGTTATCATCATTTTTTGGTTTCTACATGTTTTCCTTTTATGCCATACCGGCTTAGTGCTTGACTTTCTAATCAATATATTGAGCATCTTGAGATTTCACCTCCTACTTACAAGCATCACAGTGTAATGGCTTATTATATTCCTACTTATAATTCTCTTCTTAATCCATTTACACAATAGATTCCCATGCATGATATTGATAACAATAGTGAACACTCCTATGATTATGACCATGATGAGGAAAACAATGTAGATCAAGACCAAGTACAACTCTTATCTAACTTTTGTGCTTAACTTCATGCTAATCCACATCATATTAAACATATTATAAAGATTATAAATGTTGTTAACCTTACTCATGATCAATAATCTAATCATGCATCTTTTACAAATAGATCTCATTCTTTATCTACTATACTTTCATCTTTTGTGCCTACCTCCTTAGAGGCACCTAACATTCCTATAAAAAATGTGTCCATACCTATTCATGCAACCATTATTACTACTACCTCTCCTACCTATCGTCATAATGGCTTGCATGCATCTTCATCTAGCACACAGGCTCTTGATTCCCTTGTTAATTCTTTACAAACACAAATTTTACAACCGCAAAAAGGTGTCTCTCATAACTATAATGTTATGGACTCTTCATAGTTATTGCATAATCCACTTACACCTGAATTTGTCTCATACAATTTTCCTATTGGTTTTGTTGCACCTAATTTTCCTATTTATCATGGAAAGTGTGATCCCCAAGAACATCCTAGATCTTTCCATTTTTCTTACTTTGACTATTTAATGTCCCATTTTCTTACACCAAAGGCCTAATGGCCAAGTCGAGTCCAAGTCATGGTCAGACCCAAGGAGCTGTGGACGTTGGGAGCTATGGGGAGGTGTAATGTTCCCTTTTCTACGCCAAAGGCCTAAGGGTCAAATCGAGTCCAAGCCGTGGTCATACCCAAGGGGCTATGGACACTGGGGGATTTTGAGAAGGGGTTGCATGGTACTAATATCCATGTTTGGCATTTGGGGGTCACCTTGGACCTTGGTGACTGAAACAAGAAAAAGTAACTTTAGTTACTTTTATTTTACCGACCCCTCCATGGAAAGAAATGTGTCTAGGGTCTATTGGGGCTCTTTTGCCATGGGAAGTATATAAGGAGTTGGGTGAGAAAGGAAAAGGAACTTTTTTCATATACATTTTTAGCCTCCTTCACGTGCAGCTGTTGTTGTTGCACATCTACAACCTGTGGAGTCAATCCCACAGGGACCCTAGCTTCGGTGGTGAGAGACCCATCCCTAGATAGCAGGGCATTCTTCAGTAGTGAGAGATCTACCCTAGTCTATCATTTTGGATCCGCTTTCAGGGCCGTGTGGTAGAGACATTAACAGAGGTTTCAGAGGAAGGATCTCGAGGGTCTTGGGGGCATTTGGGGAAGATAAGTAGAGGGGCTCTAGATCAAATTCACAACAACCATTTAAGATGGGCATGGCAACTCGTTGAAGGTGCCTCCATCATTTTTCGACCCCATTCCAAGTGAGGTGACTTGTAGCCTTTATTTTGGGGTTTTACAGTTGGTCATTTTCAGATCTGAAGGTGGAACTCTTACTGCCTATATCTGTTAATTTTATTTCCAAATACCCTTATTACTACTCTTGTATTTAGAGGGTCATGAACCTCTGAATTCTTCCAGCTACCTAGGTCATTTTGTAATTTTTTGGCAACAGTTTGATTTGTGTAAAATTCCCAAAAATAGTTTTATTATGTCCTCTATAATAACATCAAGCTCTATTTAAATTTTCAAGTAATTCGGGTGGACATTTTAGTAAATATTAAGTTTCTTTAGTTCGTTGTCCCAACTATAAAAATCTACTAAAATCAATATTTTATGTGGCTGCAAGTTTTCAATATTTTGTGCATTTTTAAGTGGTATCCCATCAGGGATATTTCAGTGGTATCAGAGTTGTTGTTCCTCCATCCTGTGTGGGTCAAACATGGTAGTTTGGAAAGATCTCAATGTGGGTTTTATGAAGGAAATTTTCACCAACATGAATCCACTAACTTTTATTTGAGCCAGCTCACTCAAAATTTGAATCAAAGAAAATCTAGAGACAATAAGGAAAATGGCAAGAACAGTGATAAAGGGTGGCCAATAGAGGTGATTGATGAGGATTATTGTTGGAGGAAATACCAATCTTTGAGTAAGGGTTATAGAGATAATATGTCATTTCCAAATTATTGCATGATGAAGATTGGTAGCAAGCCCAAGCGAGATCATCATATGCCAGTACCTGAATTACAAAATAACTCATTTAAAGAAGAAAAATATTCTAGAGAAAAAGGTATGATTTCCATTGAGAAAAATAATTGCATTAGTGAAACTCTTCTTGTTAGAGAAATTATTCCAGCTCAGGAGAAGAAATTTGTATATGCAAACAAGGAGGATGTAATGGAAACTCTAAAACAGTGTGAGGAATGGAATAATAGAGCTAGAGCTGCTAGATTGATAGTCGCCCAAGCAAGACAACACCTATAATATTTCAAGGGAAAGATGTGGGAAAATGATGCAAGGTAGTCTACACCCATGAAAAAATTCTATATAGAGCAACTTGCACATGAGGAAGAGCCTCACATGGACACTTGTGTGGAATTGCACGTTGTTGCAATTTCCAAACTAACAACTCATGATAAGTTGATTTATGAAGAATGTCAGCCCATTGTAGACCAGAATGCACAGGATTTGTGGTAGAAAGGTTGAGTCATTTTGGAGACCAAGCCTAACGAGGATACTCCAAGGGATGGTGTTTTGGAGGTTTTTAAATCAGCAATAGAAGGTGAACCTTTTGATGATATTCTTTATAAGGAGGTTAGTAGTAGCCCGGATTTATTTCATCATATTCATCCTATATCATTACAACATTTTTATCATCATGGTATTCAGCCTATTGACGTTAAGAATGCTAAGAATTTGGTGCATCAAAGTCAAGTCATCATGAAGACAAAGAGTGATAATCTTCTTTATGAGGAGATACAAGAGAAGAAAAGATGGTAGAACTTACATGATACAAGTGTTCATGGGCATTATAAGGTATGAGATCCTAGTAATATGTTGCAATTTTCCAAAAATATCAATTATGATTTTGAAAAATTTGTGCATGATTTCTTTGTTGGAGACTCCAGTACAAGAAGGGAGAGTTACTCTCAAGGTACTAGCATTGGTTTTCTAGTTGCTAAAAAGGGTAAGAGAATATTTTTTAATCATCTTCATCCTGCTGGACTGTGTATAACAACAATCATAAAGAGAGGAGAAAATGATTTATTAATAGATCCCATCACTGATTTTTATACCAGCTACATGGTGGAACCCTTGGAAGGGTTAGTGGGGGCATTTGGTCCTCAAAGTTCTCAAAGAATCAAGGTGCAATTCTTTTTTAAAAAAGAAGAGTGGAATTCAAGGTGCATTCATGACTTTAGCATCCTAAGGTATGAGAATGGTTACCATTTTCCTAGCTTGTTGAGTTCTTTTATGTTTTTGCCATGTCTCTATTATTTGGGACAAAATTTATATGCTTGGATGATTTGGGAAGACTATTTCATAATCATGTCTCAAGGTATGCTAGATGGGATAAACAAATCCTCCATTCACATTGCTCTTGATTCAACTAATAAGAATATGTTGGAAAAGAAAATAATGCAGGAACCCATGATAGTGAAAGGACATGAGGTATGTGGTATATTTATTGTGGTTGAATTTGCTAGAGGTAAGACTATTTTTGGGATGCAATGGTTGCATGATGTTAAGGAAGACGATGATGCATGTGTTGAAAAATCAAAGGAGAATGAAGATGTTGATCCTATATCAGAAATTATGAGTTGCAAAGGTATGATGAGCAGCCCCAATTATGTTATTTCAGATATGTTGTCTTCTCTCATGATGAGAATCAATGGGTACAACAAGAGGTATGAAGTTCCTTATGATAAAGTTTATGGATGCATGAGTTCTAATGTTGATTTCTCTTTCTCTTGCATTTACGATGAAATGAAACTATGGGGAAAGAGAATAAAGTATGATGAGGGAGCAGCCATGTGTATTCCCAACATAGAAGGGATTGATGAGTTATGTCCATGGAAAGACATGTCTTGCACTAAGAAGGTAACTCATTTGTTTATCGTCATTAAGAGGTGCAAAGTACCTGAATGTGTTTGTACATTTGGGTTATTTGAAGTTGGAATCATTCATTGGACATATTGGCTTCCATATTTTGGTAAATTTGCATTCATCCCTCATGTGGATAAACCAAAAATTTTCAAGGAAAACAAAGAAATCAGATTTCATGGTATACAAGGGCAGATTGCAAAAGATGTGATTGGTGAAGAAAGAAGCATTTCATTGTAGCGGTTGAATTGCGAAGGAACTCAGCATCTTGTGGATTATGGTGATATCACAAGGAATGAGACAAGTGGGATGCTGGATGACTCCTATTTTGACGGATTGTTTGCTACATGCACAAAGCACACCATAATGACTTATGTGGAGAGTGAGTCGGATGATGTTGAATTGTGGAGTGAGTTAGATAGGTTGGAGACTTTGACTCTAGATGGGGTGAGTGGAGTCATGGATGTGGGTGTAACCAATAGTGTTGCACATGAGACAGTTACAGAGATTGGGATTACAGGTTCAGAACATCCAAGTTTATCATTATGTTGGTCATCTGAAGTTTCGATAGACTGGAGATCTCATTTGCTTGTTGAGTACTCCAAAAACTGACACACTTGTGAGATTCTGGATGGCCACATACAGGATGACCGCTACAGATTGGAGGATGAGATGATCTTCTCTAAGGGAAGATGGAGCCTTGTGTCAGATTCATGGGTGAGGATGGAGATATTGCAATATGTGCATTGTTCTTCCGTGACTGGGCACTTGAGCTTCGATGAGACCTACAGGATCATGTCAGAGAGGTTCATATGGCATAGGTTGCGGGAGGCTATCCTCAACTTTATACATGCATATACGGTTTTTTACTATGAAAAGTCAGAGCTTACGGGTTCATCATTTTTTGAATTAGCATTGGATAACACTCCTATGCATTTTACTGCTTCTATGCCCGGTGAGCACTTCACTCATGTGTTAGTCAGTGGAGAGATGAAATTGACTCATGGTTATTTAGTAGGTTCACATTCAACACAGGAGGTAGACTATGTGGAGCTTATATTTCTAGTTGACTGTCTACTAAAGTCTTGGGACTTTTCCTCCATGGGACACATCGAGATACAGTATGAGGAGCCTTGCTCTCACACGAGTGCAGGTCAGGTGGGAGAGTTAGCACCATTTTTTCTTAAACAGGTTATTTCACAGGCTGATTCAAGGGACTCTACAGGATTCAAAGTGAACTTTCATACACAGGAGTTGATTAGAGAGGCCGTGAGTGATTCCGTGATGATAACCTTGCATTGGCACGGATTGGGCTGATTGGAAATTTCAGTGTGGGTACCAGTGGAGAGTCGGTTTGGGTATCATTCTACTTTATAGACAACATTTCTCTTGGTACCATATGGAGGTCATGATGACGGCATCGAGTTTTTTGGTTACCTTGGATTACACGTATCCTTGGTGGAAGACAGGGTGAGGTGGAGAAACTTACGACGTGGTATTTAGATGCTGCAGCAAGAAAGGATAATGCTTGGGGTCAGCATTTCTTGGGAAGGGAGGATAGTAATGTCCCCTTTTCCTATGCCAAAGGCATAAGGACCAGGTCGAGCCCAAGTCGTGGTCAGGCCCAAGGAGATGTGGATGTTGGGAGCTATGGAGAGGTGTAATGTCCCCTTTTCTATGCCAAAGGCTTAAGCATGTAATTTTTAATTTCATACTTCAATGGGGAAAAATGTAGAATCTTAAATTTGGCAATCTATCCTTTGAAACTGTTGATCTTGACATTACACACTTGTATGGACAAATGCACTCTCCTCATTCTTCATTAACACACCCTAATAGCACTTCATGTGCTTGACTGTCTTTTCACACCTCTCTGTCATCAATTTTTGAAATTCAATTACCTAAAATATATCTAGAAACATCTATGATTAGGCCCACAAATTCAAAATGTGTTTTTATCCCTCTTTTCCAAAAACACCGGTTTGGGTCGATTTGTAAAATTACATATTGACCCTATTATGTGGTTTTAGACTAACATGTTGTGCATTAATTCTTTCAATTCCATCACATTCACATGAATAAAATATATCCCTTTGGTCGTTATTTTAAGACATAAGAACCTTCATAAACATATATAAACAAGTAAATTATACCTCATTTAGGGACCTCACACTTTATCAACTTCTCATATAAAAGATAGCACTAAAGGAATTGAAAGATCTCTAAGTAGTGAAATAAATCATGCACATCCATTAGAGTAGCACCCTCTACTAGTCTGAAGTCTCCTTCCAGGTTTAGGAGTCTCCATTTTCATCATATAAGAAAGAAAAGTGACCCTTCCTAAGAATTTGAGAAAGTGTGAAACTCATGCAAGACACTGTCATAGCACAATTTTCAAATTTTTATTACACTAAAATAGATAACACATGTTAGTATAACAATGTGTAGTTTGAGGCCTCTTCAGAGTAGTGTGTATGTCAATGGTACACAAGGGTTCCCATAACCCAACTAACTTTGTTTTTCAAAAACTATTTATTGCACTACAAGGGTTTAAGGGTTTGAGAAAAGTTTATACAGTCATTCTAAAAATGAGTGAAGAAGAGAAACAAACAACGAAACACATTTCTAGGTAGGAAAATCACTCGAGAAGTTATGGACCCATATTTAAAGCAGTTCCAAAACCATACAGAAGGTTTGGGACCATGCAAACTCTATAGACTGATTTGTATTGTTTTGACCAAGCTCAATTTCAGGTCACAATTTCACATAAGAAGCATTTCCAATTTCAAATCTTCATGTTCTTGCACTCAGACCACCCAAACTCCTCTAGGTCCATACAAAATCAGTTAAGTGCACTTTCTACCTTATGTTTCGGTGTTTGTTAAGTAACTAGTCACTTTGAAAAGTGTTATTATGATTTGTGCAATTAATGTTGGAAGTTAATTAAATCAGAATAATCACCCATAATATTTATCATCCTTTTTTATGTGTGTTAATTAAAACATTCTTAAAATAAAAAAGGATAAAATCACCCAAAAGGTGAAATCAGCTAGTTTAACCTAACTCTACACTGATTTATCCTTTTGTTATTTAATGCTTTGATGAAGGGCATTGTAGGTATCTAGGGATTCTACTTTGTTATAGGTCATTACATGTTGTGCGAACAAGATTGACATACAACAAAGCATATTTCTAGACAAGTGAAGGTCAAAAAAAGTTATAAAATATCATTACAAGAAGGTCTAAGACCGTACAATACCATCCAGGACCATACATAATAAGGGCAAGACCATACAATAGTTGTATAGTCCTACACCGAAGAAATTTCCAATAGTAGTCTCGTTAATGCAACATCTTTAGACCCAGATCAACCTATTTGCTATCTCTGCACACCCATATATTATGTGTTCCTCTTTGTACAAGTGAGCTTTCATCTCCTCTTTTGTATTTGAGCCATCATTCTATCGATTATCATTGTTACAAGTATTAATGTGTTATTTTGATTTTGCATAGTTAATTATAAATTAATTAATTCATAATAACCTCTTGTAACAAACCCTTACAATCTGTATATTTTTTTACACATTGCATTAACACATTATATCGTTAGTGTGTAAAAACTTACAACCCTTGCAAGACAAGAAAATCACCCATCAAAGGAACAAAAAATCACATGCTAGCAACTATTCTCGCAATATAGTTGCATGTGGTACTGGAGGTTTATGTTTTTCTCATCTCCACAAATATTTGAAAGATAGTACCTGGATTGCAAGTGGTTCAATTCAAGATGGATTGCCACATTGAATGATGTTAAAGAAGCACTTCATTATAAGAAGATAATTAACGAAAAAGATAGGAAAAGAACATTACAATATAATTAGTGCTTTTCATGAACGTTTACAGAGAAATCATCCACGCACAACGTTGTAATGGCTGGCATGGATGTTGGAGGTGAAAGTCCATCATACATAGCTATGAGATTAGTCAATTTTGCTAGTGAAGATGTTGGATTGTAATATCACCACATGTTTTGTATGCTCTAAATTAGTTACTAGGGTAGTTATTAGAGCCACATGGAAGAAAGTTTCCTTCATATATTTTTTTTTGCAAATGGGCTTTTTGTTGTTTAATGTCCAATTTGTCTTTGCTAGAGGCAATAAAAATGAGCGATGAATTATGATGCAACATTTATCAGAGCCATGTGGAAGAAGTTTTCCTTCATCTGTTTTGTTTGCAAATGGTCTTGTTGTTATTTAATGTCAAATTTGTCTTTGTCGGATGAAATGAATTTGTGAAATGAATTATGATGCATGATTAATTACACTTCAAACTTTAAAGTGTGTGACCATGTTTGATAGTGAATAAGTTTTTGACATTATTAATTTACTTATCCATTGTGAATATGATTTGGAAGCATATTTTTTTAACATGAACTATGAGTAAGAGATTTGACATAACGAATGGCCAAACTTGTAAGGGATTTTTTTACCCATATTATACAAACGTTTCTATAATTTGTAAAGCATATGTGTCACCAAAATATTGTTTTGGTTTCACCTAACACTAAGATTAAAATAATTTCATAATATACTTACCTGATATTTTACAAACCAATTTGTTGATGCTACCTTTACTCTCTATTGAAATGTCTTTACAACAAGTAATGCAACTGCTAATTAATTTTAAAAACTTGTTTCCCATATTCAATATAATATAAACATGTACTTAATAAATATGTTTCTCGAAATGAGTAGGAAAAACCAAATCCATATTACAAGAACTGAATTCGTTTATGTACATTAATATAGTTAATTACACTCCACATTTAACATGTTTTCCCACTAAGACATTTGGGAATTTGGGAACAAAAATTAAAAGAATGCAATCTAGATCCTCTTTTCTAGTAAATTAAATAAACTAGTATAGTTATCTTAAATACAACTATCTAAAATACACCTAGAGGTATCAATCTTGCGCTGCCTATCTAACTTTATGTGAAAATTACAATATAGGCATTTCAAGATTGGTATATTTGTGTATTTCAAATAGTTGTATTTAAGATACCTATACTAGTTTATTATAAGTATACAAAACAAAAATTCCAATATAATAAATATATGCATTTGAAATATGCTGATAGATATCAATTTCAAGGTTGTGTTCTTAGATTTTTCACACACCACATCGATTAGTAACTTCGTTATACTCTCTGCTTATTTCCCACTGATTTGTGGAAAATGACATTAATTTTGCTATGCCATCATATCCATCTCAAAAAAATCTATTTAAAAAAATGGCTCAAACATCAGCATATAGTCAAGATATGACTATGTTTCGATTGACTTCTCAGTCAATGAAGTGCTAAATTTAAGATAATTTACCACATATACCTAAGTCAAAGGGTGAAAATAAAAGTGAACTACTCATGCAATTACAGCTTTTGGCTGTCATTGTAAAAAAACAAAAAAAATTGTGGATACGAGAATAGCTAGGCACCACATGCAGTTACAATACGAGAATAGCTTCTATAATCACCACTCCCACATGCAGTTACAATAATAGTTTCTCCGGAATTTTGAAAGGCGGAAGAATCCTCCTAGAATCAAAACCATCCATATCATCCTTGTGCAACACCACGCTCATTGAAATCAGAGCAAGGCTTCAAATTTCGCATCAAAATCAGAGTAATCGATAACATGGAGTCCAAGCCTGTACCTCTGTCATCCGAAGCCCCGAAATTTCAAGTTGGCAACTTCGTTTTCATTTATTTTGATTGTCTCACCAATGGCGTAATCTACCCACTTTCTAATTTTATGTTTATTGGTTGCAGCTGCCAGAGCCATTGACAGGTAAAATCTGGAAGTTGGATGATTTTCAAGGCCATCCTGCACTCCTGGTAAGTACAGTGTGCTTTTCGCCCTCCTCTTAATTAAATGAATGAATGGTCTGTAATGACCCTGTATCATTGCAGGTGATGTTTATCTGTAACCACTGTCCTTTTGTCGTACACTTGAAGAAAGGCATTGTCAAACTTGCAGACGACTACATGCCAGTAAGTAGTGTTCACTTCAGGGCAGAGGCCCTTCTTTTATTAGGTCATATGATGCAATTTGGTCCACCATATTTTTTTTTCAATGAAATAACTCATGAGGAAGAATTGACAATCTGGCCCTGGTACAGAAGGGGCTTGCTGTTATGGCAATATCTTCTAATTCTAGTGTCACTCACCCTCGGGTACGCTTGTATTGCCTCTTTGATTCTCAAGGCTAGATAAATGGACAATTTTTTAAATTTATTTTTTAGCGAATAGAAATTGAATTCGGAAGAAATTGATTATGGATGGACTAGAGCATTTAGTACTCAATTCCGATGGATTTTACATGTTTATAACAGGATGGTCCAGATTTTATGGCTGAAGATGCCAAGAAGTTGGGCTATCAATTTCCGTATCTGTATGATGAGGTATGCTCATGAAAACCCTTTTTTTACTATAGGGTTTATATTTAGATTTTCGTAAGATCCTACAATCATCTATGATCTAGGGTTTTTTTCTCTCAAACTTGTCTAAACATTTTACTATAATACAAATCTACCCTTGATTATCAAGCGTTCACACACACCCACACCCACACCCGCATATTTCTTTTTTGTTTTCTCAAAGATCGAAAAAGAATGCATTGAAAATCAAACAAGGCATGCCGGATATTCAACTGTAACTATGAAGCTGTTCGATTTCTTTTTGAAGTATGAACTTGGGCAGCTTGCCCCCTGTTCCATTGGTTGTGACCTAAAACATCAAGAATTCTTGTATAAGGAGCTATAACTTGACATGTGTGATCTGATTGTTAGCTTGTGTGTGTTTTTTTGTTGGTTACACGAATCAGAGTAAAATTGGTTATCAATTATGTGAGTCCTCTTGGTGGTGAAAGCAGGACGCTCATCTGATTTTCACTCTGTTTGTTTAACTTGAGAAAGTAACAATCAATGTTTGTTTAACTTGAGAAATCAACAATTAATTAAGCAGTGAGAAATCATTTTGAGTGTTATATCTACTAGCTGGAGTCAAAACTCCAGCTATACCCTTTCTAAGTACTAGATAGAACTATGGAAATAAGTGCTATGATTTCTTCATAAATAAGATAGATCTTTCTAAACTGAAGATATATGTGAACATTAGGAGAAGGGTGAAGTCCAATGCAAAGTTTTTGAAACGTATATATTTGATCCTCTGTTTTCCATTCATATTAAAGTTGTATGCCTCACATATCTCGCTAATGGGTCCTATGGTACTTCTCTTATCAATGAGAACATTTGATTAGCTCAGGAATCCTAATTATCTGTCAAAGACTCTTCGAAATATGACGGTGTTGTTATTGCTTTCTAGAATGGCTTCTTTGTTCCAAGGTATCTGTATGGGCTGTAACCAGTTACTAGTTCATCAGCACCATCATTTCACTTCAGTTATAAGTCCTGTCATTTGTTAACTATATTGCATTACATGTTTTGCCTCAATCCATAATTGTATTTGCACTCCATTATACATGATTTCAAGAGTTGACCAGTTTTGGAATTGGTAATGCACATACTAGAGTGGGTTTTAACACACAAAATGAGAATATGCTGAAGTTATTTATAGATTTTAGGACATTGTTTCTGGTTAGTTGTTTTTTACTACTATTCAATGTGGGTTGAAATTCTTCTTGAACAAAAAAAAGCCTTTGCTTGGAATTGGTACTATATATGATATAGTGGATATCAACACAAATAAAGAGAATATGTCAATGTTATTAATAGAGTTCAATACATGTTTTCGGACTAGTCAATTTTAATGCTGTTTAATGTTATAGATTAACATCCTACATGCTAGGCTAGAGACATCATTTGTCGGAAATTGTCACCTACTTAAACAATGTATTCAGCTGTGCACAGAAACCCTTCTTGTACTGTGAGTTCATCTGTTTGATTTAGCATTGGAATTAGAAACCTTGCTAATTGGCCATTTGTATGGAATTGTTACCCACATAAATAATGTGTTCAGTTATGCACAGTAACCCATCTAGATCCCATGCCTCATGGCACAGGATGCAAAGGTCAATCTACTTCCCATGCTTCATGTCATGGTTGCTTTTATGAATCTCTTGGAGTCTTAAAATTGGAAGGAAATTTTACGCGTATAGGCTTCGTATATCTATATGAAAGGCATGAAAAAACTAGTTTTTATTGAAATTCAAGATGTAATATCAGTCATAAACTGCAATTCTGGTTAATAAGGGGAACAGTTAGATAATCCAGAGACACCAGAACCTAGTTTTTTACAAAGAACTTGTAAAGTTCATTAGTTATTGACATGAAGAAGAAATGGAGCTAGAGTACTTTCTAACAGCAGAAACAAGTTTGGAGTCTCTAGTGTTTTATTTAGAGAATGCTGTTTTATTCAATTCACTTGTGCATTGATTGAGGAAAAAAATTATGATAAACACCAGGTATCACTTAGTTTTTTGGAATGTACAAGAGAATGTTACTATAATATGAAACTTGGATGTAATGTACTTCTGGATACTCAAAATGGTTATTGAAATGATAACTGATTAATTTATCTGTATTGCTTTTTGACAGGCACAAGAAGCTGCACGGGCGTTTGGAGCTGTTTGTACACCTGATTTTTTCCTTTTCAAGAAGGTAAAGAGCAAGTTCAACAAGTTTCACACCCTTCAGTGCACTGTTTCCCCTCTCTAAAGCTACCATAGAAAAATTGTTCAACTACCCTATGATATGTAACATGTTTGTTTTGCTTGCTGGAGTAGGATGGAAATCAACCATTTGCGCTTGCCTACCATGGACGGTTTGATGAGTCACGACCCAGAAACGACAAACCTATTACAGGAAGGTATGCTACATAGAGCATGCATGCAAAATAGAATTTCATTTGATTGTGTCCCCTTTTTGAAAGTTAACTATAGGATGTAGCTTCATTCATAGAAGAACATTTAACAAACATTGTATCTACAGTGATATAAGGCAGGCAATAGACTGTGTCTTGAGTGGTCAACCAGTCAGTGCTCCACAAAAACCAAGGTATGTAAAACTAAAGTTTCACTTGAAATTAATTCTATTGTTCAGTATGAAATTAAACTGTTTAATTATAGCGATTATATGGATATACTCTGTGTGTTTTGTTCTAACATAGTACGATGTTGTACCTGCACAGCATTGGATGCAGCATTAAGTGGCACCCTAGCCAAAATGTATGATGCATCGTGGTCCATGTTTCATGGTCTAAACAGATTCTCTATGGAGCCATGGAATGAGAGTAATATTTACTTATATTACTACTCTTTACTGAATTTATTGGGTGGATAATTATATTCTGTACGTTTATTAGCATAGTTATTTATTTGCTGCAAGAACACAAAAATATATGAAATGTAAACTGTAAGAAGTTTGGAAAAAGGCAAGATTTTAATTATTTGTACGAAACATTATTCCTTACTAAAATGTAGAGACCATAATGTGAAATTAATTACCAAATGTCTATAGGTAGACCATTTTATCTATTTTTGCAGTCTAATCTGTTTTGAGTTTATATATATATGATTAAGGGTAAACATTGGGATCATTCAGGGTTTTAGCATCCATTTAGTATTTGGATTTTCTTCAGATTAGTTTCAAGTACTTGACGGATATCCATTCCACCAAATTCACCTAAGGCTCCAATCCAATCTCATCTCTTTCTGACATTTTTTGGAATTTTTACAGTAATGGAAGGCATGAAATAGAACTTTATCATCATCCACACCAATTGGAATACAGCCCTGTATAAGTTTCTATATTTTAACTAAGGTAGTTACAAATTTGGCAATTTTTTTAAATATTAAAGAGACGAAACTTTCACAGGAAGTAGATAGATTAAAAAGTTCACATTTTGCAAACACGAATAAAATAACTTTCTGAAAGTAGATTTTGATTAAGTTGTATGAAAATAAATATTAGGAAACAAGGTTTTATATGGTGAAGTTATTTAGTGTAAAACAAATATCTGAAATGTGTGATGATGAAACAAGTAGTTATAATTGTTTATTTGTTTTTATACTTTCAATGCAATATATAAACTTTTGGTATTGTAGCTAAGTGCTTCCATTATTTGTGATGACTAGGTACCAAATTAGCTCCATAAAAGCATTTACCATTTTAAGTAGGCGGGGGAAAACAGTTTTAGTAAATTTTATGTTCTAAGGTAAATTCCAATTAAATTAAGGACATACACGTATCAACGAGAAGACACTAGAATGGATAGTCAAAGGCATGGATATCAACGAGGAGACACTAGAAATAAGAAGTTGTTCAAGAACTTTACACGTTCGGAATTCAAAAATCTGTTTGGCATAGTGCTAAGGATTTTGGCCATGGATAAGCTGAAGATTTGAAAGATCATGAAATGTTGAGAATTAGACTTCGTCTCAATTTGTTCAAAGAAAAATATTTACTAGAGAGCTGACTGAAATGTAGAAAACCCTAGTTGTTCTTTGTTCAAGATTGGAGACAAAGCATCTAAAGAATTCTTTGCTCTTCTCTGCTCTAGACACAATGTTGATAAAATTAAAGCTATCCAAACAACCAATGTCAGACTTACCTCATTGTTTGACATCTTGCAAGCTTTTGTTCATCACTACCATGATGTGTTTGTCTCGCATCTTTCGTCCCCAAAAAGAGAGACTGATCTTATGAAATGGCTCCAAGTGGTCCCTTGCAAGCTTTCCCAAGCCCAAAGAGTTGCCTGTGATAGACCCCTTTCTCTCAATGATCTCAAAGAAGCTACTATGCAAATGGCTCCTGACAAGAAGAGGGACGGAAGCCTCTTAATTATATTGATGTTCAATAAAAATCATATTACAGTAAAAGGGTTCCGATATTTATAGGTATTGTACAACCAAATGAAAAGGGCTGATAGTTGCACATGTGCAACAATACAAATAACTTGTTACAATATGCTTCCAAAATACATCAATAGGAAGCAAAAATAATGTAATACAAACAAATATAATTGTTACAACTACGTAACAATTAAACCTATGAATATAATATAAAAAATATGATTATAAAACCATATAACAATACAACAATATAACAACTCATATTTACCTAAGGTAAATACAATGTATAAATTATTATAGTAAACTATGTTTACCCTAACATTCCCCCCCTTAATTTTGCATTTCCTCAAGGGATGAGGAGAGGAACTCTCTGAACAACTCGAACTTGTCACGTGCAAGTGATTTTGTGAAGATATCTGCTCATTGTTCAACTGTTGGGAAAAATTGAAGTTGTATATTGTGTTGCAAGACATGCTCGCGTATGAAATGAACATGTACCTCAATGTGCTTTGTTCTCTTATGAAACACTGGATTGCGAACAAGTTTGAGAACACCTTCATTGTCTACATACATGGTGGTAGGTTTTCCTGTGGTATTCCAAGTCCTTCCAGTATGCGACGTAGCCATATCGCTTCGTAGACAGCTTCACCTGTAGCATGATATTTGACTTCTGTAGAAGAGTGAGAAACAAAGTTTGTTTCTTGCTTCCCCATGATATCGGTCTAGATCCCAAAAATAATACCCATCAAGAAGTGGATTTCCTGTCATCAATGTTACCTGCATGATCTGAATTTGAATATCCAGTCAAGAAGAAGTTATCATTCTTCTTGTACTCTAGACCAAGATCTATTGTACCCTTGAGATATCTCAAGATTCACCTTTACTTCCTTCCAATGACAAACTTTGGGTTCCTGCATGAACCGTGATAGATAGCTCACTGCAAAGCTGATATCTGGTCTAGTATATGGTAGGTAAATGAGACTCCCAATCAACTGTCAATAGAGAGTTGCATCTACCACAGGAGATGGATCTGAATGAGATAATTGCAGTCTCATCTCCATAGGTGTAGCAATAGGTGTGTAATCCATCATCCTAAATTTCTCAAGTGTTGTCTTGGTATACTTCAACTGAGAAACAAATATGTGATTCTCTTTTCTTCCATACTTCCAATCCAAGATAGTAGTGCATGAGCCCGAGATCTATCATGTCGAACTATCGGTTAAGATATTTCTTCATTGCATCAATCATCTTCACTGAACTACTAGTGATGACTAGATCATCGACATAGAAAACAACAATCACAATCTCCCCCCTTGATTTTTGAGGTAGAGATTGGGATCATATGGATTTTTGACGAATCCATGTTGAATGAGATGTTCATCAATTTTGATGTACCAAGCCGAGGTGCCTGTTTAAGGCCATACAGAGATTTCCTAAGTTTGCATACCTTTGTTTCTTCTCCAGGTACAACATAACCCTCAAGTTGAGTCATGTAGACTTCTTCTTGTAGATCTCCATTCAGAAAGGCACTTTTCATGTCCATCTGATGGACTTTCCAACCAAACTGTGTAGCTAGAGAAAAGATCATCCTGATCATTTTGATCTTAGCTGTGGGAGAAAATGTTCTCCTCATAGTCTATGCCTTCCTTTTGTGTGTACCCCTTTTCTACCAATCTTTCTTTATACTTGTCTATGGTCCCATCTACTTTGTACTTTGTTTTGAATATCCATCTACAACCAATGGGTTTCTTCCCTGGCGGAAGATCGACAAGCTGCCAAGTGTTATTTTTCATTACTGATTGATACTCAACATCCATGGCATATTTCCAAGCTTTCAACTGTAGGGATTCCTGGATAGTAGAGGGCTCAACAGATTCAACAACTCTACTCATCAAAGAAAAGTTTACTTCTTCTTGTGCTTTACTATGAGTTCATGGTCCAGTGGTGGATGTATCTGGTGGAGCATCCAATTTTGCATCTCGTATCATGTTAGTATACCACTTGGGCATATGTTGTACTGCTCATGTGGGTCGTGGTTCTGTCTGATCATCACCATCATCCCCATCATCACTATCATCATCAGCGGGAACATCATGTTCTATTTTTACAATAGGTGAAATATCTACATCAGGTGAGTCTGGAGGAGGAGTCTAAACTTCCTTCTTCTCAAAGAACTCAACATCTTTGCTGGTGTAGATTTTTCTAGTCTTTGGATCCATCAATTTGTACCCAAGAGCCTCTTCACCTTAATTAATGAAGATGAGTTTTTGTGACTTCATATCCAACTTATTTCTATTTTTATTGGGTATGTACATGCTAAATTTGCACCCAAATACTCTGAGGTGTGTAATGGATGGCTTCTACTTTGACCATGCTTCATGTGGTGTCACTCCATCAAGAGCAACTGTGGGCACTTTGTTCAACAAATAAACTGTTGTCTTTGCTACTTCTGCCCATAATGTCCTCGTTAGTCTAGAATCATCGATCATGTAATGCACCATCTCCATGATAGTTTGGTTTCTTCTCTCAACAACACCATTTTGTTGCGATGTGTGTGGAGGAGGCATCTATCAATAAATCTCATGAGATTGTAGGTAGGATTTGAAATCATTACTGGTGAATTCCCCCATCGATCTGAGTGGAGAGATCTGATATGATGACCAATCTCATTCTCTACAGCCACTTTGAACTTTTTGAAGTTCTCAAAAGCTTCACTTTTCTTATGAAGATAAAATATCCACATTTTTCTTGAATAGTCATCAACACAAAGCATGAAGTACTGAAATCTAGAATGAATCGGTTGCATCAGACTGCAAAGATCGATATGAACCAGATCAAGCTTACCATGAGCTCAATAAGTACTCTTCTAGAATGAAGCTATGTGTTGTTTACCTGCTAGGCAGTGAGGACACTTATTTGTATCCTTCTGGAGAGATGGCAAGCCTCTCACCATGTTATACCAGTGAAGTGTTTTGAGATACTTGAAATTGATGTGACCAAGTCTCCGATGCCACAACTATGTGAGGAAGATATTTTAGCCAAAAGTGCTTGATCATCCCTATGGAAAAAGTCAAGCTAGAACATACGTCCCACATTGGAGGATTTTGCAACAATTTTTGAGCCTCTTGATTTGTCTCGAATTAAACACACTTTCTTACCGGAATGACTATCAAATTCAATCTTCATATTGTGATCTAGAAGTTGACTTACTGATAGTAGATTCTTTGTTAATCCAAGGACATATAGTACATTTGATAATCTACAATTTCATGAACCAAGAGGTAGAGAAATGTTCCCAATACCTTGTACTATGTAAGAAGAATCATCACCTAATGAAACATGGTTTTTGAAGGTGTGTCCCTCATTGTAGTAAACCAGTCTTTGTGCCCAATCATGTGTCGAGTGACTCCCGAATCAACATACCAAACAACACTAGATGATGTGGATGGTTCACTGGAATGATAAGTGTACAAGAAATCCTCATTTTCTGAATGTTCTTCTTGCTCAACTATATTTCCTTGCTGATGGGGTTTTCTTCGCCAGTTCCCCTTCTTCTGCCCTTGATTGTAGTGTGAATGTCCCTTATGAGATTATTGATTTTGAGGTCCAAAATTACTCGATGAACCTTTCTTGTATGTATTATACCAACAATATTTCACATCATGTCCTCTGTTGTAGATAGGACACTTCTTCTTTTCTTGTCCCCATGCTGATGTTGATGTTGTTTTTGGGACTTTTGAGAAGAATGAAATTTTCCTTTTCCTTTTCCTTTCTGATGAGAAGATAGTGCTACTCCTCTTCATCATCTTTATTGTACATAGCTTCTTCTTATTGCAGTAGATTCACCAACTTGTCAAAACTAACTCTCTGATCTGACAAGTTGAGTGTCATCACAAAAATGTGGTATAAAGGAGGGAGTTCTCTCAGAACAATGGGAATGAGAGATTGTATCAGTGACCTCCTCTCCCAGGGCTAGAAGTGAAGCCCTCAATTCTGCAACTCTTCTCAAGAAAGCTTCCACTTTCTCATTTTGTTTGAATTTCAGTGTATGTAACTGACTCTAAAAATTCAGAATTGTGTTCTTGTTTTTGGCCTCGTACACGGTTCTCAACTTATCCCACGTTTATTTGATTGTTGTGGCATCTCGAATCTGGGGTTGCACTTCATCAGACACAGTGAACAAGATTATGACTTTGGCCTTTTGATTGGGCATGTCAAACTTCCTTTGTTGAGCTACATCATCTTGTGATCTTGTTGCAGAACCATTTACAGCAGGCCATATCTATTCAAACTCAAGTTGTGTTATGATCTTAGTCTTCCATGTAGCATAATTATATCCTCTTAGGAGATGTGAGTTTGGAAGAAAGAACTTAGGGGAATTGGTGCCCATTTTTTGAATTCACTAACAAAGGGTAAGGCTCTTATCACTCCAGGTATAAGGTTTCCCTATCTATATATCGTCAGTTTGATAGATTGAACCTTTCTATATACGCGCCCTTCTGATATACTTGTTGGTACATGGACGAAGTTCGCCCTTTTGATATATATGTTGGTACGTGGAAGAAATTCACCCTTTCGATATACCAGATGGTACGTGAAAAAGGCATTAACCTACGTGAAATAATTTGATACGTGCGACCAAGACAATACTGAAAGGGGTCTGTGCGATTATTTACACCGACTCAAAGAAATATCCTCATACGCGCATGTAACTTCTCTATATACTCAGATAATTTCAGTTTCTGGATTTATGTCATGCAATCGTTCACAGATGGATGGGATGGCTCAAAGTGTGTGCATTGTGTCCTTATTACTCCCCGTCGATTTATAGGGATGATGCCTAGATGACATTGTTGCAGCTATATTAGGCGTTAAATGCAGTAGTAGTCGCGACGACTTTAACCGTAAGTGCTTCATGGAGGCATTGTATATACCGAATGCTATGAAAGAGATTTGAAGATCTCGTGAGTGTTACATAACCAAAATTTCACTGATTTTGTTTACAAAACTCTGCCAGTTTTTATCAGTTACAATGTTTGTGGTTGAATATGGCAACTTGTAAATTAGTACAATCCATACAATTACATCCAATATACAGAAAAACTGAATGGCTGGCAATTTTTTTTTGTTTTGCGAGGCCCTGGTGGCCTCTAGAGCTCAATATGACTCAAAAACTAAAAAATAACAAAAAAAGCTGAATATTGCATTTTTAGGTACCCCCCTTTGAAAAATGTTGCTCATAATCAGTTTTTATGAAAAATGGGAGAAAAAATTTGTTTTGCACAAAAGTAGGGTTTTCTCCTCTAAAAATAGTATGGGGTTTAGCTATAACTAGGGGCTTAGTAGAGGTTTTTGGCCATTGTATTTCATTGTTTCTGCTGAATATGTTGCTAATTTTCAAAATACTGCCAATTTCAAACCATATAAAATTTCTTGTAAATTGAGGGGGCCGAACATTACACCCGCCCCTTACTAGAATCTTAAAACCTTCAAACCAGCCACTAATGCGCATATAATATGAAATGAAGGTTATATTTAAACAAGAACAAAAAAAGGACTAACCTTGTTGAAGTGACGTGGCACGCAGTTGGATGGCCACATGGGGTGCACTTGGGGGACGACGGTTTGGGGCATCCACTGAATGCGGATTTGAACCCTTTCTATCTCCTTTTGCAATGATTTTCTTTCGCTTTTGCTTTGTATAATTTGTTGGTGTTGTCATTTGGTTTGTTGCAGGGTGTTTTCAACTTGGTTGGATCCACTTTTGTTTGGTGTCACCGTGTTAGGATGAGAGACCGTCATTTGCAGGTTAGCTAGATTGGTCTCTGGTTGTAGGTCTGCATGGGAAGGTTAGTCCGAGTGATGAGGTCAACGGGATCTGCCTTCACAGGAGACTTGATGCAATATAGAAGACATAGGGCCCTTCGAATAGGCTTGATCTGATCAAATGCTTTCTGGGTGGAACCTTTTGTGGAGTGCTCGGCCAAATAGGGGCTTTAGCTCGGTTTAAGAGCTATCAACTCACCTCCAAATAATGTAACACGACCATTGCAAGCTCTGTTCAACGAAAAACTCGTTTAGAATGTAGAATCAAGCTTATATGAGTAACCATCTTGGTGTAGAGCTCAGTGAATGCTCAGTGTCATACAAGACTCAACTCGGTCAGGAGCCCGAGAAGTGTAACCCGCTCGTTCTGTAGACCAAAATAAATCGCCAACACTACTTGATTAGAATCGCAGTGAGGACCAATTCACAAAGTCCTCTGAAGTTGACATCATTGCTAAATTTAGTAGTGACTGATCACACCTCTAAATTAGAGGGAAAACCCATAATGGGGAAAAAATTTTAAATTATTTTCTTTAATTTCTGATTTCTTCTTAATGAAATTTGCTCCAGAAAATAATTTTTGTCTGGTGCAGGGGGTACCAATGCAAAAAAAATTCTTTCAAAACACCTGGAGATTGAACATGAGGTTATGGGGATGTAGGGATGGGGCTGGGAAGTTACAGGAGGCTCTCTAAATGTTGTAGATGCTTCTCCATGCTCCTATATCTCTTCTACACTCTCTCTACACACCTTCTTTGCTCACAGGCTCTCCTATCATGCTTTGATACCAAATCTAGAAGAGCGACGAAAGCCTCATAATTAAATTAATGTTCAATAAAAATAAGATTACAATAGAAGGGTTGCAATACTTATAGGTATTTTACAATCATATGTTGACAAACAGTTACAACTATGCAACAATATACCTGATTATAGTAGCTTCCAAAATACATCTGAGAAGCACAAATAATGTAATACAAAAAAATATAATTGTTACAACCGCGTAACAATTAAACCTATGAATATAATATAACAAATATGGTTATAAAACCATATAACAAAACAACAATATAACAACTCATATTTACCTAAGGTAAATACAATGCATAAATTACTACAGTAAACTAAGTTTACCTAACATACCAAACACATGTACATTCTTGACAATGTTATTGTTGTTTAGGAAGGCATGGAATGGGCCGGGGTCTCTAATCAAAAGGCTCTCTTTGTGAAAATTGATTTTGAGAAAAATTATAACTAGATAGAATGGCCTTTCATTCTTGTCATGCTCCAAGCCCTTGGATTTGGACCTCACTTTATACATTTTTTCAAAATGATCTTTTAGGATGTTGGAGCATGTATCATCATTAATGGAGCCAAATCCTCTAGATTTGGCCTGTTTCGGTCTATAAGACAAGGATGCCCTTTTGATTCATCTATGTATGTTTTGGCAATAGAAGGGTTCAACTACTTACTGGCCAACTATTCCGCCCAAGGTTTGGTTAAGGGAATCCAACTTCCTCAATCCAATCAACACTCATAAATGGCCATTTTCTTATGACTCCTGCCTCACGCTGCTTGAAGAAGAGATGTTGGCCACCAATGCCATGGAATTCCTGAATTCTTTTTGCTTCGTTTTTGGCTCTGCCATCTAATAGAAAAATACCCAATGATATAGACAGTCTCTTGCTCCCAAACCTCTTTGGCTAGCAAAATCTCAATGGCAATAGATAGAACTTGGCATTCAATTTAAATTTCTTGTCATACCATTTTCTTTTGAGGATTCTCCTTTTGAGTTATGCTCTTATGTTGTCTAGAGAGTGGAAAAAAAGATTACATACTAGATAAATAAACCCCTGTTGTTGGAAAATTTCATATTTGCTTCAAATTTTTAGCCAATCATGTCTACTACTCTTCCTATTGGGCTCCTTCTTAAGCCGCTTATGCCAAGTTGGAAAAACTTCTCAGAGACTTATTATGGGCCAACTCTGAAGGTCATAAAGGGTTCCATAGAGTTGTTTGGGACATTTGCTGTAGACCCAAAGAAGCAAGGAGCTTGGGTTGTTTGATATCAAACTCCAAGGTTTTTCCCTTAACATCAAATAGATAATTTGAAGCCTTGAAGGATCTGAAGCTTGGAAAATCCTTCTCAAACATTGTATTAACCAAGGGACCCCTTTGGGTCAACAATCTTAGAAAGTTGGGATTTCAAAGCTTTCTCCTTTCACTTGTGCTGATGAAGATCTGTAGCATTTTTGTTGCTAAAGGTATATGAAAATCTTGGGAATAACTCAAATGTAACCTCATTTAGGTCGAGGATAGCTTCAAATCAGGGCTTTCAATTAATTCTCTCTCCCTTTGGTGGTCTCTCATTTTTTAATTTTCATAATGTCCTCTTTGCCATAGTTCCTTGGATTAAAAGCCTCATGCTCTTTAAGAAGGGAATTAGACCAATATGCGACATATTCTGCAAGGTTACCAGAGATTGGCTACCATGGGATCTGCTAAAAGATAAATTTTAACTCGAAGAAGAGGATGAAGAGTTTATTGCTGATATTACAAATTACGTACATAATACTTTTCTACACAAAATTGGAATCTCCTATGGAGTTCCCTAGTGGAGAGATTGGCATTGGCCATCTACGACTCCTTTCTGCCACTAAAAATACCACATTAGCTACCATCTCCTTGCCCCAAATTTGTTATTGGTGATTCTCTAAACCATCGTTGGAATCTCAAATCTAGAAATGGGACCTAAGCTAAAAGATTTGAAAATATTTGGAAATATTGGATTGAACCTAAAAGAGAAAAGTTTTAATGGTGCCTTCTCTATTAGGGACTCCTTGTAGGAGATAAACTCAAACACATGGGAGTTACTAACCCTATGTGCACTGCTTGCCAATATCCAGAGTTTGTTAAACACCTTTTGTTTTTGCCAATACGCCCAATCCACTTGGAAGTGGATATTCAACCTTTTCTAGCCCTTCATCCTTGATTTCTTCACCTAGAAATTTGGTTATTTTGGAGGATTTGACCATGTTCCTTGCACAATTCGATGTTTTTTGGAAAATATTTAGAGTTGAAATTCTTTTTCATAGATGGAAAGACATAATTTTTTCTTGCTTTAACATCACTACAATGGATAGAGACCTCTATATGAATAATAAAGATATTGTGATCTCTAATATGATGTTTTAGATTTAAGTATAGGCGGAGAAAGTTCAACTGAAGGTGGAGCATTTGCAAGCCCTATTTTTACATTAGAGTAACACCATTTGTGTTGTTAGTGGGTTCCTTTAGATTCATCGTGCCACCACTTTCTCTCACAGAGTCATGGTCGAGGTTTTCCTAGGTGTCGCTTGATGAATTTGGGTTACGGGCCTCTAACAGATACTCCTCGAGCCTATCGTTTTTAGAGTCAACACAATGGTTGGGAACTTTTATGTTCATTAGAGTTTTGTAATAATTTATAGCCTAGTGTAGTCTTACATTTATTTTCAAAAGAGTCACAAGACATCTACAAACTTGGCTCGCTAGCTCTCACACCTCTCTCTCTCTCTTATGGAGGTTACTATGATGGTTGGTGTCTCTTAGGGATGGCTAGCTTACCCCTCTCTTTCAGTTCTATGGCCAATCCCAAACTATATCTCTCAGCCCCTTTTCTTTTGGATAACCTTGTAACCTATGGCCCACTACGACCTTGTCTCATGACTTCTCCGCCACAAACTCCGTAACCACTTGGTGGTTCTAACAACCTTGTTCCAACATATGGGTTCCAACAACTTCTCCTCACTGGTTCCTCTTTTTATCGCTCCACGCACTCAAATTTTTCCTTCTTTTCTTTGTGTGCTGGCTTCTCCACTCCTCTCGCTTAGACTTTAAATTTAAACTGGGATCTTTTAATATCCTTATCCATGTGATATACTCCTACCTAATCATGTCACATCATGTCACCTGGTAGATGGATTCTCCTTATCGTCCACTCCACCGTCTAGTCATTGTCACCCACGTGACCATGTAGATCCGTGTTGTCCATCCTTTCTGCCAGCTGTCACCACATTTTTCCACCTTGAGCCTTGTCCCCCGCACTTTTTCCATGCCTTTGCATTATGCTACAGCGTCCTCCGATATCTTAGCACAACTCTATTATCTCATTTCCACTCCTTTCTTCTCCTTGGTGCTTTCTTCTTTCCTCATCTCTTTGTGCTTTCCTTGGTTGCTTCTTTGGTTATCTCCCTTTTGGGTTTCATTTTCTTTCACGTGCATCGCTTCCCAATGTGCTAACACATAACTTTCTTCTTCTTTTGGTATATCCTTTTGCTTGTGCTTCTTTATGGCTCATTTTTCTTCTTATACCTTATGTATTCGCACCCCTTTTAGTTTTGGGCTTCCTCTTCTATGTGCACCTTGAATTTCTTCTGTGTGCTCTTCCTACGACCCTTGTTTCTTGGCCCATTCCTCTTGACCTTATTCCTTCTATCTTACACACCCCTTATCGTGCACCACTCTTTATCTTATATGTATTTCTTACGCGCATGCCTCTTTGCTTGTGGCTTAGTACCACTCTTTCCTTCTTCGTATTTCCTTGTCACTTTCTCCTATAACATTCCATTCTTATTTTGCCAACTTCTCATCTTTCTGCGCATCTTCCTTGCGCTCTTTTTTCCCTTCTTCTGTGGGCCTTCCAATTATTGCATGTTCCTTTTTTCTGCAGGTTTACCTAAGTCCTAGGATGTGTCAACACGAATTCGGCACTCTGATAATATTTCACCGAGAACTTCTCGTGCTATGATTATTTTAGTAATGCACAACTTTTGGTTTAGTGGTAGTAATTTGGAAACACAACAACAAATATAACACAAGAATACCACAGACTATGACAAAAAAAAGAATGATGAAAAATATAAAATACAACTGTAAAATATATTATTAACATGGAATTATTACAATCTCACCCATGAATTACTCCAATTGTTACCAACTCCACTTGATTTCAACAATGGTTATGGGAGAAAATTCACAATTACTCCTCTTGATGACTTCCTTAAAACACCTTCACCAAGAATTCTTTATTCATAAAATAATTATTACAACTTTACTCTCTGATAAATGAGAGGGGATGGTCTCTCTATTTATAGGAATTCAGGCTTATCCACCCTATCTCTAAGATAGGATAGGAAATTTCTTCCGGCAAATCATATTTCATTCCTAAACTCTTTCCTTTACATGTAGGCTTATCTTCTAAGATAAGATAAACATTATCATTTCACATGGGTTCTATCTTTTTAGACTTTTCTACAAATAAAATACACAAAATATTTATGACATCACTCCTTGTCCTTATTACAAATATAATATTTTTAATTCCTAATCATGTAGACCCTACTTCTCTACTTACCCCAACTTTGACATTTTAACATTACCGGACCACTTACGACAAATATTTACTTTTTACCACAACATTCCTTTTGTACTTTGAATGTTACCGTACTCTACTTTATTGGCGGCACCGTACTGACGGCGTCGTTATCGTCTATTGGATGCCACTACTAATTATACTTAACATCTTATTCCTAATACATACATTAATAAAATTGAAATTACAGAGGAAAATTTTAATGTCGACATTTTCCCCTTCCTAGTTTCTACTCCGTCCTCGGAGTAAACTCTTATGGGCATTCTGAAGCTGGTGCCTGGAAAATCTTTAACTTGTCATGGTTGACCCATTTCGTAATGAGAGTACCATCCAATTCCTCCAGTCGATATGTACCATTTTCATGCACAGCTGCTATTTTGTAGGGCCCCATCCATTTGGGAAGGAATTTTCTCTGCCTTCTTTTTTTGTATCTAGAATCATATACTAAAACCAAGTCATTCACATGAAATGAAGACCAATGAATCTTTTGATCAAAGTATTCCTTCTGCTTCATTTTCTTTTTATAGCTTGTATCATTTGCTATTTCCCTCATTTCCTCTAGCAAATGAAGATGCACCAACCTTTCTTTTACTAAATCACTTTCATCCATCCTTTCATTTTTCATAACTCTCACAGTGGGAATATCAAACTCAATAGGAAGAATTGGATCAATGCCATAAGCCAACTGAAATGGGGAGTATCCTGTTGCTGACTTTGATGTTGCCCTATATGCCCATAATGTTGCATGAATCCTTTTATCCCACTTATGTACCTACAAGGCTGCATCTTTTGCTATAATTTGACATAACACAAAATTTGTTCGTTCCCCCTGTCCATTTGTGCTTGACTTGTATGTTGTTGCCTTCCTGTGCTTAATAGAAAACTTGTTGACTAGAGTTTCTACCACCTCATTAATGAAGTGGCTTCCTTGAACTGTTACAATTTCTAGTGGGCAACCAAATCTGGTGATAATGCGTTCATATATGAACCTTGCCACTTCATCCATAGAAGCTGTTTTTAATGGCCTAGCTTCATCCCACTTGGTTATATAATCTGTGGCAACTACAATATACTTATTTTGGCATGGGGTAGTTGGAAGTGGACCTACAATATCTATTCCCCCACTTTTCAAAGGGACCAAGTGGAAGAATAGGGCATAATGGAGCTGATGAAGTCTTACGGTTACCATGTGTTTGACAAATATCACATGTCTTACAACAATTATAACAATATCTAAAAAAAGTGGGCCAATGATAACCTGCATCCAAGATCCTTCTTATTGTAAGTTGTCCAGAGAAGTGTCCTCCACATGTACCACTATGTAATTCTTCTATCAGCTCCTTCCCTTTATCACGTCCAACTGCTCTCTTGTACTGTCCATAAGATCCTATTCGAAATAATACTCCATGTAGAATAGAATATGGACAACTGGCTTGAGTAATCTTCCTCTTAGTCTTTGCATTGACACCATCAAGAAACTTGAATTCATTTAGATAATTACAAATATATATGTATTCACTAGGGATTGTGTCAAGGAATAACAATGTTGCATCTGGGAAATCATCATCATCACAAGATGAACCTAAACCATCATAGGCTCAAGAGAGTGCATCTGCATTGACATGCTTCTTTTCTGGCCTATCTATAATATTAAATTCAAATTCTTGTAGCAAAATTATCCATCTTGCTATCCTCCTTGATGGGTTAGGCTTATTTACAATATATTTTAGACCCTGATGATTTGTTACAACTATAAATTTCTGCCCTAGCAAGTAATTTCTAAACTTCTTTACAGTAAAAATGATAGCTAGAGCCTCTTTTTCTGTTACAGTATAATTTACCTCAGCACTGCTCATTTGTCTGCTCCCAAAGTAAACTGGATGATCATTCTCATTTTCATCATTTTGGCTCAGAGTACTTCCTAGTGCTGCATCTGAAGTGTCAGTATACACAATGAATGGTTTGCTCTAATCTGGATTCTTTAAAATAGGTGAAGACACCACGGCTTCCTTCAGTTGTTCAAAAGCTTCATGTGCCTTCTTTTTGGTTCATAAGTAGCATCCTTCTTCAAGAACTGGATTAGTGCTTGTGCAATCTTTGAGAAATTCTTGATGAACCTTCTATAGTAACCCACATGGCCTAAAAATGATCTCAACTTACTTTTATTAATAAGAAATGGTAACTCTTTGATTTTTGAAACTTTATCAGGATCAGTACTAATACCATCTCTGGATACAACATGCCCTAACAAAACACCTTTAGAACATCCAAAGACACACTTTGTAGGGTTTAGTGAGGCTTGTGCTTCATCTAACCTTTGAAATGTTGTTTCCATTTGGTGCAGGTGGTCCATCTTGTTCCCATAGATGTAAAAATCATGTAGAAATACTCTGATGAAGTTTTCAATGTAGGGTTCAAACACCATATTCATCAAATGTTGGAACGTTTCCGGAGCATTACACAACCCAAAAGGCATAACTCTATAAGAAAACGTTCCCCAAGGAATGGTGAATGTGATCTTTAGTTGATCTTTCTCTGCTATACGAACTTGGTTGTATCTACTATATCCATCAGCAAAACTATAACACTCCTGACCAGCTACTTTGTCTAAGATTTAATCTGAGAATGGAAGAGGGTAATGATCCTTCTTTGTTGCCTTGTTGAACTTCCTATAATCAACACAAATGTGTAGTTTCTCATTCTTTTTTATTGATATCACAATGGGAGAAACCCATTCTGAATTCTCCACAACAAATATGAATCTTGTATCAAGCAACTTATTTATTTCTTTCTTTTACAGTCTTGGAAAAATTATGATTCATTCTATATGGCATTTACTTTATGGGCTTAACACCATCTACCAGCTGAATAGAATGTTCTACCCAACTTATTTGACGGAGTTCCTTGTAATCAAAAGTGAATATGTGTATGTACCTTTAAAAGAGCTGGAGGTAGGATTCCTTCTCATTCTCCATCACAATATCACCAATCTTTATTTGTTGGAGATGATCAACAATTTCTTCTTCAAATAATCTTATGGGTTCATGAGTCGGTGAGACTGGAAGGATATCCATGACCGAAACATCAACCTCACTTTCTTCATCTTCTGTGTCCACTTCACTGGTACTAGAGTAATCAAAGGATGTTCAATCATCAGTTTCATCACTTGAATCAACAGGTTCTGCCTTATGATGTCAAAGAATCACGTTTATCTTCACCCTCTCTCTGCCACGTCCAAGTGTTATGAAGCCTTCATTCTAGTAGTTTCTTGCATGAACTTTCCTTAGCCATGGCCTTCCCAATAACATTGGGTACGCAACAGTACCATTTTTCATCACCTGAAATTCTACCACACATACAACACCCATAACAGATATTGCCACATTTGAAACAACACCTTCTGGTTTAGTTTTTCCCTTATTTAATGACCTTAACATAAGTGTTAAGGGGCGATCAATTTTTAAACTCAACATATTCATTGCAAACTTGGTCATTACATTAACTGCAGCACCTCCATCAACTAAGACATCATGAATTGAAATACCATTACATAATACCTCAGCTTGTGGAGTGTAAGGATCTGCCTCTGCCTCTAAAATAGGGCATTGAGTCCACTTTGCAGTTCTCGCCTCTTCTCAGAAGACATAGCCAGAAGTTGACCATATGTAATATTTGCAGGTCTTTTGAACAGATCTTCTAAGATGGAGTATGGTCATTGCCCTTGTGAAATCAGAAAATCCTACACACCCAACTTTCTTCTCCTATGTTTCTTACTAGTTTCTCCTTTCATCTTCTTAGGATCATTTCCATCTTGGTTATCTTTTTCCTTCTTTCTTTTTATTACAAACACATATGCTTCATTATTTATGATCCTATCTATTACATCAAAAGAATTCACAGGTGTTTTTCCTTTATCATTATCTCTTGTGCCAGATGTAGAAGCTCTATATGAACAATTATACTTATAATGACCCTTTTTATGACAACCATAACATACAACTTTAGTTATATTTCTTTTTGGACCTCTATCTCCTCCCTGAGAACTAAATTCTTTTCCTTAAAGAAGATTAATAGTTAACTGACCCATCTTCTTGAGCAGATCTTTATACTCAGTAGATGTACTAGGGAAAAGATTTGTGCTCATCGAGAGTGGTTGTAGATTCTGGACCAAACGTGTTGGTGTAGGCTCTACCTTAGCAGCAATTTATTTGGGCTCCTCTTCCATGCTTTCTTCTTGCCTTCTTGCAATCTCCTTTACTTGTTCAATGGTAGCTAGGCGGTCATACTTTATTCATTATCTGATCTCTGGCTTCATCCCAAGAATAAAGTGCTTACAGAGGAGATTATCTACGCCATTCATCAACCCATCTGCTAATCCTTCCTTCTGGATCTGGCCATCGAGCTTCCTCCTTAGCTCTAGAACACGAGCATGATAATCCCTTATCTTCTCCTTCTCTCCTTGGAATAGCTTTGTGATATCGATCATGAGATCTGCATATTTATGTTGTTCACCAAATTCTCCAAGAAAACTTTCAGTTAATAAATCCCATGAGTTTTTCACATTATCACCTAGTGTTTCAAACCATCTAAGGGTTGAACCATCTAAAAAGGTAGGAAAAAATTCAGTCCATTGTTCCCTTCTTATGAGGTCATTACAAATACAAGATCGTTTAAACTCGTGAATGAAAGAAGAAGCATCTTCATTAGATTGGGTTGAAAAACAGGAATCTTCCCCATTTTTAAATGTAACCACAGTGAAATACCAACTCACAAGTATAATCAATAAGACTTATGTGCACAAATAATTGGACTCACTACAATAGAAAGTGACTTTACACCTTTCTACAGTAAAATAGGAATGACCACGATAATCTTACATTTACTTTGGTAAAACTTGACTTATTACGGTAAAAACTAACTTTACTCTGGTAAACATTATTTACGGTAAAAATAAAGTTATTAGGGTAAACACTATTCACAGTAAAAAATGAAGTTACTGTGGTAAATACTATTCATGGTAAAAAGTAAAGTTACTGTGGTAAATACTATACATGGTAAAAAGTGACTTTATCATGGTAACTACTAGGCATAATAAAAAAAAGGTTACGCTCCTATTGATTTATGACTAAGTGGGAATATCTCTCCAGAAAATCCACCAACGAGGAATGGTCCCGGCAATAGAACCAAAATGTTAACACCAATTCGGCACTCTGATAATATTTCACCGGGAACTCCTTATGCTATGATTATTTTAGTAATGCACAACTTTTGGTTTAGTGGTAGTAATCTGGAAACACAACAACAAACATAACACAAGAATACCACAGACTATGACAAAAAAAAAGAATGATAAAAAATATGAAATACAACTCTAAAATATATTATTAACATGGAATTATTATAATTTCACCCATGAATTACTCCAAGTGTTACCAACTCCACTTGATTCCAACAATGGTTATTGGAGAAACTTCACAATTACTCCTCTTGATGACTTCCTTAACACACCTTCACCAAGAATCCTTTATTCATAAAATAATTATTACAACTTTGCTCTCTGATAAATGAGAGGGGATGGTCTCTCTATTTATAGGAATTCAAGCTTATCCACCCTATCTCTAAGATAGGATAGGAAATCTCTTCCGGCCAATCATATTCCATGCCTAAACTCTTTCCTTTACATGTAGGCTTATCTTCTAAGATAAGATAAACCTTATCATCTCACATGGGTTCCACTTTTTTAAACTTTTCTACAAATAAAATACATAAACTATTTATGACATCACTCATTGTCCTTATTACAAATATAATATTTCTAATTCCTGATTATGTAGACGCTACTTCTCTACTTACCCCAACTTTGACATTTTAACATTACCGGACCACTTACGACAAATATTTATTTTTCACCACAACATTCCTTTTGTACTTTGACTGTTACCATACTCTATTTTATTGGCGGCACCGTACTGACGGTGCCGTTATCTTCTATTGGACACCACTACTAATTATACTTAACAACATCTTATTTGTAATACATACATTAATAAAATAGAAATTACGGAGGAAAATTTTAATGTCGACAAATGCCCCTGCATCAAACACTTGGGGTACTTTAAAACTTGAGGTCCTCCTTAAGTAGTTTTAGTGAGTGATAGTATCACCCTTTAGACTGTGTCAGTATATAAGCCCGACTCCTTCACCCTATAAGTATTTCTCTTCTTCATGTGCTTCTTCCGACACCTTCTCCATTCCTTGTCCACTTCTTGGTGAATTTCCGACACTACTTCACACTTACCTATGAGTGCCTTCAACCTGCTAACTTATTTTCTCTGAGTGGATCCTCCTTCTCGATCCTTAGCACGTTTATACTCACTCTTCTCTTGCGCAAGTCTCTGCTTGCTCTTCCTTCTCCTCTTTTCTCTAAGGCTTCTCCAACAAACTTTGTGTTGCAAGTTTCAAGGTTCATTTTAAGAGACCTCGAGGAAATTAGAGGTGGAAAATCCCTGACCAATATCCCCGGAACTGGTGTCGCTGGAAAGGAAATTTTTTTGGGGTTTGTATGCAAATTGTTCACCTGAAAGAAGCTTTCATTTTCAAGTGGTACGACAGAAAGGCTGCAAACGCGTGATAGTATATTTGTTGTTGTACGACAACAAACTTGTTGTCGTGTAATAACAAACCTCCTATCGCGCATCAACAAGGTTGTTGTTGCACGACAACAAACTTGTTGACATGTGTTAAGAGGTTTGTTGTCGTGCTACAACAATTTTGTTTTCATGCGACAACAAATATTTTATCGTGCGTCTATAGCCTCTACCCTCATGTCGTGCGTAAACAAACTCTCCATATCACGCATAAACAAACTCTCTATCGTGCATCTATAGCCTCTGCCCTCCTATCACGCGTCAAAAAACTCTCCATTTCGTGCATCAATAAATTCTCTGTCGCGCATCTGCAGCCTCTACCCCCTTGTCACACGTCAAAAAACTCTTTGTCGTGCATCTGCAGCTTCCGCCCTCTTATTGTGCATCAACAAACTCTCTATCGGGCGTCTGTAGCCTCTGCCCTCCTATCGTACGTTTATTGTACTTGATAATAGATATGCCCCCATGTGATATGAGTGAGCTAGTAGTGTTCTACCTAGAGAATAATCTAGGATTATCTAGGGGATATTTTCAAGGGTAGGAAAAGTCGACCCCTAAAAAAAATAAACTCTAATTTTTAGGCGAACAGGTCAGTGACCCACATCAAAAAATTCACCTTTTCAAATTTTTCAAAATATGGAATATTCACCATATTACAAATATTTGCCACTAAAAAAACCATTGGCGAGTTTGCACTCGCCACTATCTTTCCTCTGTGTGAGTCTGTGCTCATCGTTGTCCTCTTCTATAATATAATTTTCCATTGGACTTCTCTACATGCACTTGTTTTCTTGTGTGATTTCCTTGATACAATTATCATACGTCATCTCTGCTCTGTTTCTTGATGTCTTCATGAGGGCTTCTTCTCTCCTCCGCCTCATGGGCTCTATTAGACAACACCTCGACTGATGGACTTTAATGTTCTCTCCTTCTTATTGTGGCAATTGTTCTTCACCATATCTCATTGTGCCTTCTATACACAGACCTTTCAGAGCCTTCCTTTTGTGCTCCACCTTGAGATCTCTATCGACCTCTTCCCCTCTTGGTGTGCTCTTTTTGACATACACTCTAGTAAATCTTTTCCTTAGTTTCACTACACATGTTTCCTTAGGGGAAATTCCTTTTGAAATAGATCTCTCCCAACCTCTCTTAATTCCAACCTCTTCCTTTGTATTCTCATGTAGTTTCTCCGAACTATTTCCGCATTCCCTCTAGCTTGTGCGCTCCTCTTCTTTTGTGTGCCTCTATGCACACATCCTCTTGAGATCACTCTAGGTCTCCTTATTGGATATGTTCTTTCTCATGCATACTCTCGCAATCTCCTTGGATTTCTTGGCTTCTCCTATAATGGTGCTCCCATTGCCACATGTATCTTTCCCTTCGCGCTCCTCAACTCCTCTTCTTGTATTTTCTTCTTTCTTTCCTCTCTGCATTGTGTTCTCTTATTGGTTCCTTTATTTTATGCATCTTACAGTGCACCCAATATTTTCCCTTGAGATGCCATCTCACGGATCCCCTGTGTATTTTGTGCATATCCCCTCCTTGTGTGCATTCTCTTCCTTCCGTTCCACCTTCTTTGCCATGGTTTCCTTACATGGTTCGCCACGTTCCTCTACGCGCTCATGGTCTGAAATGACCATCTCGTTGTCCTTAATAACTTCCTTTGACAATGTGATACTCTCACATCCTGTCATCTATCCTTGGGTGAATTCTTCCTTCACCCTTAGCCCAACTCGTGAGCATGCTTGATGTGCCCCTTCTTGCACATCCTTCTGCAGTACTCCTGCATTTAAACCCTTTTCCTTTAGCAATGCCTCCACATTGGGATCTTCTTTTATGTCATGTTCTTCTTACATAGTCCTCGGTTATGCCTTTACATGTGCCTTATCCCTTCGGTGCTCTCCTAGAACTCTTTGTGTGTTCTTTTCTTCGCACTGTTGACTCTTCATCAAGTTCTTCATCTCTTCTACGCTTTATGCCACAAGACCCCTGCTTTTTTGGAAGTCTTCTTCTACACGCTCCATTCTATTCCTCACGTTCTTGAGTCCCTGAAGCTCCTTCATCATTTCCTCGATATTCTTTACAACTGTCGCATCTAGCACGTCTCCTTTCTTTGATGTCATCTTCGCCAATCGTTGTGCTCTATCTTCACTTTTCATTCTCTACCCACTTCTCACAATGGAGAACACAATTTCTCTATGCTAATTACCTCACGTTCAATGATATGCCAAATGTTCCATCTCCCTTTTCTTCACACATGAAAGAGCCACAATCTAATACCAAACTAATGTTGTTGGGTTGCGTGCCTCTACCAGGTACTTCCCGAGCATGTTGTTTTTTAGAGTCAACACAATAGTTAGGAATTGTTTATGTTCCTTAGAGTTTTGCAATGGGTTGCAACCTGGTATAGTCTTACATTGATTGTCAAAAGAGCCATATAAAATTTACAAACTTGGCTCGTTATGGAGCTCTCACACCTCTCTCTCTCTCTCTTATGGAGTATCTACGATGGTTGGTGCCTCCTAGGACTGACCAAGTTTACCCCTCTTTCAGCTCTATGGCTGATCCTAACCTCTATCTCTCATCCCGTTTTCTTTTGGCTAACATTGCAGCTTGTGGCCCGCTACAACCTTATTTCATGACTGCTCTTCCACCAACTTAGTAGTTACTCGGTGGTTCCAAAAACTCAACTCAAACAACCTCTCCTCATTGGCTCCTCCTTTCATAGCCGCATGCGTTGAAATTTTTCGCACTTCTCTCTTCTTTGTATTGGCTTCTCCACTCGTCCTGCTCAAACTTCAAATTTAAATTGATATTTTTAATTCCCTTATTCACATGATCTACTCCCAACCAATCCTATCGTGCCATGTCACCTATTGGTTGGATTCTCCTTATTGACTGCTCCATCATCTAGTCATTGTCACCCACATGACCATGCATATCTTTTTTTGTATTTCCTTTCTGTCAGCTATCACCATGTATTTTCACCTTGAACCTTGTCCTCTGCACTTTTGGTGTGCCTTCACCTTATGCTACAACTTCCTCTTATATCCTTGCACGTTTCTTTTATCTTCTGATCCATTCGTTCTTCTTCCCCTCAGTCCTTCTTCTTTCCTCATCTTCCTGTGCCTTGCTTGGTTTCTTCTTTGGGAAACTCCCTTTGGAACTTCATTTTATTTTGCATTCTCTGCTTCTAGGTGTGATACCACACCACCTTCTTCTTCTTTTGGTGTTTCCTTCCACCTGTACTTCCTTCCAAACCCTCTTCTTCTTGCATCTTCTTGTGCGTTCACACCCCTTCTAGTTGTGGGCTTTCTCTTCTATGTGCACCCTAACTTTCTTTCGTGCACTCTTCCACTCTCCTCATGCACATTGTTCTTCATGCGCCTCTTATTTCCTAGCTCATTCCTCTCAACCTTCTTCTTTCTACTTTATGCACCCATTCTCTTGTGTTGTTCTTCATCTTATGTGCATTTCTTCCACACACGCCTTTTCACTTGTGGCTTCAGGCCACCCTTTCCTTCTCCTTATTTCCTTGTTGCTTTCTCCTATGAATTTCCATTCTTCTTTTGGTGGCTTCTCATCCTCCCACACATCTTTATTGATATTCCTTTCCCTTCCCCTTTGCTCCTTTCAATTCTCGCACGCACCTTTTTTGTGCACATTTACCTAAGTGTCATCATGCCCGTACATCACTGCCCTATAAATTAGTATAGCCTCTCTCCCCAACACCGCTTCTCCATTCTTAGATCCCAATACCCTTTCCCCTTTGGTAGCAGAGGTGTTTTTTACAGTCTTGGTAGTGATGATGGTTGTGGTGATAGTGGGTGGGGATTCCCTTCTCAAGAGAAATTCCCACAGTTGGAACTTGTCATCTCTCCTCACCACCAAAATAAAGAAGAATAACAACAACATTGTGGTGGGTGGGATCCCATCCTTGACACAACTCACCCTTCATCTACCTTTGGTTGGGGGGATACGATGAATAGTCCACTACCTCTACCTCTAACCTCTGTGTTTATTATTGCAACATAATATTTTTTGGGCCTCCACATTTTCTAGAGCCTTCTTGTTTTTTTCTCATTTTTTGTTAGAAATCACATTTTTGTTATAAATATAATTGGTTTTTCATGCCTTCATGAAATTATATGGCATTTCTCAAGGCCTTTTTAGTTTGATTTGACTAATATTCTGGGATGTGATGTCTTCAACTATTTTTTTGTAAGATTAGTGATGTACTATATTTTCTTTATTAATAAAATTGCACTTTTCAATCACAAAATGTACAATTCTCAGTCTTTACTATAGAGGTGAATAAAAATATTTACTAGAGCTAGTCCTTTGAATTGAATATAAGTGGTAATGTGATATAATTGAAAGAAAATTACCCTAAAGGAAAAAGGAAACTCTATTAGAGAGGTGACAAAAATGCATAGTTCTCAATCACAAGAAAAATTCAATAAAGGAGAGTGAATTAATTGATTTTTTCAATTTATTGAAGGAGCATTAAAAAAATATATATGTCCACCATGGAAAGTTGGTCAAGGAGTAAAATTAAAGTATCATCTCTTCAAGAGATCACAATTCAAATAATTTCTAGAGTAAACTTAGTATAACAACATTTTGGTTCACTTACAATATTTTATCACTAAAAGATTTAAAATTTTAAAAAATAAAATCTTTACACAAACCCCTATAGCTTTTCATGACCTTGCAAAAATTATGTTCACTGTGTTTCTTATAATAGAATGAGGACAAAAAATGAGGATTTAGATTTTTTTTCTAGCCTTTGAAGATGTGCTCCTGGAATTGTTTTCCAAAATTACACCCCTTTGCAATTTTGAACAACTCTTTGAAATGGACTTAGCCATGCTTTTGCTAAGGAAATCCACAGAAGAATAAGTTAAGCATATGTGGAGTTCAATCACATAGTGTTCTATGAGTTATCCTAACCCATGGGACAAAGGATCATCAATTCAGGGATTAGGTGGAATTTCAACATATAAATATCTTCCGCAGGAAACAAATCAGTCTCTCACAGGTCGAAGGCAAGATGGAGCACCACAGGTTTCAGGCCTTTGGAAAGTTATAAAATCGGCTAAGGATAGAATCTATGGAGTAGAGGGACAAGAAGCTTAGTGCTTCTTGGCATGGAGAAACACAATGTCACGCAGACTCGGAAACATAACATTCTATAGAATTGTCAATGATGCATAATGATGGAACATAGCTTCCCATGGAATGTCGTGCATGAAGAAAAAAGATCTCATCGGAATAACAATGAAGAAAATTTTAAGTTTCGGCAGAAGTCGTGAAACATTTGAAGGCCATGGAACACTATAAAGCTGAAAAACAAAGAAAATTCACGGGTGAACGAAGGAACAGAGCGTGGATGGTTTTACTGATTCCAGGGGTTAGAAATGATTTTACAGATCATCTAGAGGTTGTCAAAGCTGTGGGAAACCTTGAAATCATCTAAAGTATATAGGAAACACAAAATTCATAGCTAATTTGAAAATAAAATTCTCAACCACTCCATTGAACAAAATTTAATGGCATATGTGTGTCGTATCCTTAACCTGCAAAATCTGATGGCGTGCAAATTGATCCATGTCAGGAGTCTACACCTCTCTGCAAACAGCTATGGTGATTGGTCCTTAGTGGTTGAATCTCTCATATTGGCACCTCTCTCCCCCTCTCTACTTATCCTCATTTCTCTATAAATTTGGAGCTTGAACTCATTAAAATGGATCCCTCTTTTGTTGTAACGACACCATGCTAAAATGGTGGCTAACTTCCCACAAGTTTCAGACTTCCGATTTGGTCTCTACAATGTATTTTTTCCTTCTGCCATTGTTATAACCAAATGTGCATATATTATGAAATAAAATCTTGTGTTGTGGCTCTCCTTCTACCTTATACTCATGCTTTATTGTGTTCTTGCCTCTCTATTATTTCTTTGGTGTGTTGTACATGTTTTCTGCTTGTAGGTTTCCATTTTATCTATTTTCAATGTCTAGAAGGGGTTAGTTTGCATGGTTTTGGCCTATGGCACATATGTCTACCCTTTCGTCCCACATTTTCTCCCTTTTCTTCTCCTCATGGAGAGTGATCACCCCTTCTTCTCTATTGCTATAATCACCATTTTAGCTTAGGATTTTTCTCTCCCTCTCTCTCTCCATGGCCCCTTTGATGTGTTAGTGTAGGTTAGCTTAGAGGTAGTGTTAGCATTAGGATAGATAGGTAGAGGAAGCCGACCTTCTCAGGAGGTCTATCTCAAGCCGCAAGTCTTACACTTGGAGACAATCCCATATTGCCTCAAAATTTTGTATCTTCCATTATTCATAGCAGGGTGCAATTTTGAGATCCAACAGTTTTGGCACACTTGGTGGGACATGATTGAAGAACTCTATAACTTCATATCTCCAAGTTTGATGTGTTTTTGGAGATATATAGCTTTTGGAGGCATTTCTTAGAAAACCATTTATCTCATCCACAATTCTTTTCCTTTCTTCCATTCTCCCCTTCACCCTTCCACTCATTTCATGTTTCCATTCCTCCCATGGCTCTCTAAAGATATTTTCCATTCTCCCATTTTAGTTCTAGCCCCCTTCATTAATAGGAGTGGGATTATATCCCCAAAATAGCCTTGATAAACTTGTCTTTTTTCATGGAAATGGAGATCAATCTCCTATTGATCACATTCAAGACATAGCCAACCACTATGTCATTCATAATATCAGAGAAGAAAAAAATTGCCTTAGACTTCTTGTTTCATCATTCAGAGTTAAATCAAGATAATGTTACAATAGTTTAGCTCCCCAATCCATTTCCACATGGGATAAACTGGGAGGGTAACTACATAACCGGTTCTACATACATCTTTTCTCTCGTGGAAAACCTCAGAAAAATACAGACGTCTTTTAACGGTTCCCATTCAAAACCATACAACTAGGTCAAAAGTGTTCACATTGTTTTCACCCTTCTGTACAACCTTGGACCTTCTTGGAATATGGGTTTGTAATTTTTTGAGTGTTTCATGTTCCTGGAAATGTGGGTCGATGTGTGTTAGTCTTCTTCTCTCACCTTTAGAATGGCTCTGTAAAATTTTATCAAACCCTAGAACCCTTGTAGTGTAAGAAATATTTCCTGCAAAACATAGTTAGTTGGGTTGTGGGAACTCATGTGCACCATAAACGTTACCACTACTCACAAGAGGGCTCAAATTGCATGTCATTCTCCTAACATGTGATATCTACCGTAGTGCAATTAGAACTTGAAAATCATGTTTTGACAATGCTTCACTTGAGTTTCGCACTTGGTCAAATACTTGGGAAAGGTCACTTTGCTTGCTTGTAGAATGAATATGGAGATTCCTAAACTTGGTGTAGTCACAAAATCACACACTTACTATTACATTTATACCGTCAGGTATGTTATTTTATATGTGGATCTTGTGTAGTAAAAGTATTCACTAGAAACCCATCCTTTGGTCTTGTTGTTAGTTAGTCAGGCGTCATTGTTGTTTGTTTGGTTTAGTCGTCACTTGTCTCTATAATTTTGGGCATCTTTTAGGATGTCTTAGATGTCGTAATTTTCTCAGTTGTCATCTCTAAGTCTATACTGGGATGCCTAGGGTTGCACTGGGGTGCCCCGGGGCACCCCAGTCCATGATTTTAGGTGCCCATGTTATCATAATTTGTGGTCTTAATTTCTTTGTTTGAGGTCACTCTTAACGGTTACCTCGTGCATTCCCCAAGGTCATAGTTGACAGTTTCAGGTCACTAGTGTCAAAATTTGAACAAGATATCCCTATATAAACATAACATACTCACTACATTAGGGGCAGACATCTTACTATCAAGGGAAACTATCTACTAAGGCAAGGGACAACATTTGAGCATCATCTACATCTACATCACACAAGCATAGGGGGAAAGGGTTGTATTTTTTCTATTCCATCCATTATTTTCATTTTACATCTATTTATTGGCCCATACTACTATGACATTAGTGCTAGGGCACCCTAGGCACAAAATTACACACACACGCACGTAGTACTACATTGGGTCTGAAATGTAGTGGAACAGTCATTCGTAAGACCACTAGTTTGGCAGCTGAGAACAATTCAACCTATTCATATACATTTTTATTTTTTAGGAATTAATGCTTTGGATAGAGTTTTGCAAGTAAATCTTGATGTAACATTTACAACGACATAGGTGAAATTATTGCGACACTCGTGTGACATGAGCGAAGGTATCACAGAGATATTGTGACACTGTTGATCTCAAGTTCTGAGATTTTATGCAGACTACAACGCCCAGATTACAGACCAGGGTACCTTGGGGTTCCCAAGTATCCTTCCAGGAACCCCAGTACAAAAAAAATTATGTTTCTTCCCTTCTCGAGGCCATTTAGTCACAACCTACCTAGTCCGCATATCGGTCTGCTCTAGTCTAGCACACATTGAGGTAATTCATTTAAAGTTTAGTAACATATCCCTCTTAGTTCTATTATTTTGATATATTCCAATACTAAAATATATATATTTAGGTCTTGCATTTCAATATAGCATTTAGTTTCAATTTATATTAACTCATAAAATAAGTGTAAATCTCTATTTTAGTTAATCATTTTGATGAAACCTACGTTTTGAACATTTTGCTTTTTGGATCCTCTTTCATACCTTAGTGGTTAGCCATAGTTATTTTTTTTACTCATCATGTCTCATTTTAGTGTCAACCCTATCTATTATGAGGCTGTCATAGATGATATTAGGGCTTTATATAGTGCTCCTATGATCTTACCCAATGATACTTACAAATCCCTTTTGGAAGGCCAACAACGTGTGCCAGCTAATCCTTCTGATTCTCCTATATTTATATGCCTTGTTGATGACCCTGCCACTTTCACTCGTTGTACGCCATGCCATTCAGTTGCATGTGATCCTTCTTATCCTTCTTCTGATATGTCACCCGTTGTCTTAGATCTCTCTATCATTGATTATTTATTAGGCATTAATCCCCAATCTATTGCACCTACTACCTCTCCTCCCACCACTCCTATCACTACTCCTATGTCTTCTACCACTTCTGATAGTCCCCCTCACACATCTCCTTCAAGCATGTATTCTCCTTCATATTACGTTGATGATCCCATTGATTATTCTAATGATCATAGCATTATTTCTAGAACCCCATCTTCTACTAATCACCATCTTCGATCTCCCTCTTTCCATATTGTTGCATGTGACTCTCCCGCTCTATTATTATCCTCTCCTGAGGTTTCCTCTACTATTGTCCATGAGTCACCCCTAGCCATTGTTTCTTCTTCTTCTATTCCCACATCCTCTACACCTCCTACCGCATCTTCACCTATTGAGGTTTCTTCCTTAGTTACCACACCTACTAGGGATCATGTTGATACTCCTTATACTATCGCTTCTACATCCTCATCTACCACCGCACCTTTAGCACCTGACTCCACTCTATCACCTCTTAACATTCCCATGATCACTCATAATGGAAAATTTCAACCACTTAATACATTATTTCCATATCCTACCATACTCTCATAGGATATTATATCTCTCATGCATGTCGTAGGACAACTACAATCGCAAGTTCATACTCTTACTTTAGAAATTAGAGCCTATTATGCCTCTATTAACAACAATTGTTTACATGGCAATCTTGTTCCTAAAAAGATCCATAATTCCACCTTCCCCAAATATTTTTTCATGCCTACTTTCACATACTTTGATGGTATCGGTGATCCTCATGCTCATATTCTACACTACCGCACACTTATGGCCGACTACTCTAATGATCATTTGTAGCTTAAGGAATTTCACTATAGTCTTGTTGATGAGGCACTACAGTGGTACACCCACTTACCCTCTGGGTCCATTAGCTCTTTCTATGACATGGAGGATGTTTTCCTCCATCACTTTATTCTTAACAATGGCCCTAGGGTTACATATGACCACATTCTTACATTAAACCAAGGCTCCTTTAAACCTATTCGAGATTATATTTTATGGTTCAATGCTTGTAAACACTAGCTCATTTTCCAGCCTAGTGACTTAGAAAAACAATTCATCTTTTTCACGATCTTATTCCTCTGCTCAAAAAAAGGCTACAATATGATACTTCGGAGTCATTCGTTCTCTTGCGCTATAAGGTTATCGATCTAGACTAAGATCTTTCTTCCTCACATGATGTTGAACCCCCACACATTTCTCCACCAGTTCCATCCGCTGCTCCTCTCCCCTCACCATCCATTGAGCATCCATAACCACCTCCACCATTTTCTAAGGTGTCTTCTAAATGAGCTTGACCTTCCTTTTCCCCACCATTACATTCTCATCCAACTCCACAGCCGGCTCCCACTTCCACCACTCCACCCCGCGAGAGCCTTTGTACTTCTCTCCTCACTTGACCACATGATGTACTTCACATATTACTCGATGAGGGAGTGATTCAGTTACCCTCCAACCAGCATCATCCCCCACACCACTTGCAATGTCAACAGGACCAACACTATTGCAATTACCATCGCATTTCTATCCATAAGGAAAGTGATTTCCTCACCCTACGTGAAAAGATACAACTTGTGGAGTCTGACATTATCTCATTTTCCTCTCATGAATGCTCATTATATCCTTCACCTTAGCAGCATAGGCATACCCCACTTACGTCTCCTCCATCAGGGGATCAATTTGATCATCATGTTCCATCACCACATGTTCATTCTGCACTGCATCCATCATTTCCACCACCACATTCATTGCATCCATTACATTCACATTATCCACCACTTTATGTTGTTGCATCTCATGGTTTTCCACCAGTTCCTCCATACCCCATCATCACTATACATGATATCCTGTTTCGGGTCATATACTCACGCTCCATCCATTCCACATATCCCCACCACCACACGTCATCTTGGTCTTTGGTAGGTGATCTCTATCACCTTACCCCCCGATGAAACACTTGTATTCTTATGGTTCTTACACGACTGCTGAGGGATTATTTCTAAGAACCTTTCATTACATGCTTTGTCATTCATCTAGCACACTTCAATCATTTCTCGATGACACACTCTTTCTTACATGGCTCATACTTGACTATTGAGGGGTGTTATTACATGAGGCTATGGATCCACAGGCTAGGGGGAATTGTTAATCTCCCCCCTCCTATTTTCATCACCTTATCATATTATGATTATGTTACATTTGCACATATTCATTATGTTACATTTATCTATTTCCACATTTATTCTATTATCACCATTACATGGCCTACGCATTACATACTTTATTCATATCATACATCACATCACGTTAGTTATCTACATTATCATGTACCATGCATATTTTGTCTACCATTACTAACATCATCATACAAATTTATATTCATCACATAAGAAAATACACATGCTAGGACAGTAACGATACAACCATAACATACCCATTACATAGAAAATTCTAAAACATCTCAATATCGATCTAATATATATCACAAATAAGCGTCCATACAAACATCATCCCAAAAACATGTTTCATAATTGGGGGGCAAGGCCCACACATCATATACAATCATCACTATCAAACCTCATCATCACTATCACTCTCGTGTACCATGAGAGCCCTAGAACTGGATACCTCACCACCAATGTGATACCGCATTTTGCAGCCCCAAAATTTCTCCACCTTCCTGTGTAACATGGAAATCTCCATGTTCTACTCCGATAACTGACACTGCAAATCTACATATTGTGAAAACATGTCTTGGACCAAGGGACCACCACCTACCGCCTCTCGGGCACATCGAGTCTCCTCATGTGTCTCGTCCCTCTCGCCTAACAGCACTGTACAGGTCACCGCCGCTATTTCCACTGTCTCAAATAGATGGGCATGCTTGTTTGTAATGTTTTCTATGCACTCTGGTATCCCTCCGCATAGCACATTGCACCGCACATTCTGCATCAATGTGTGGATCGATGTGTCTACTATCAACGACCAATAGGCATCTCCTGCATACACAACATACAACCCCATGTTATTCAAACACATACAAAACAACATAAACAATTCATTAGTCACACTATAAGCATACACAAATACTTACGCTCTACCACAGCTACCACTACAGGGTCAGGGACACCTCCCTCACCCGCTCCTCCTGGTGGAACTCCATAGCACCCACAAATATTGGATATAGTAATACCCACCGATGCGGTGCCCACCACACTTGATAATCCTTCGCACACCTCGTGTCATCTCCATCTACAACTACTATTATTGGGTCTGCCTCATGCAGCCACGATGGTGTCAACTACTCTGTTGTGGACCTTATCCTAGCACCTACCCTCCTAGGGGCTCTAATAGCTCGCACCCATATGTATGGCTCTAGGGGAACATCTTGCACCATACCAAACTACCGTGACACTCTCTTCACCTGAAACAACCCCACCACACTTGGAAATAGGTCCTCTAGCCACATGGTCCTCTTGATACATCACAACTCTGTAGCATCCTCAAGCTATCCCCCATAATCATGGTATGGCCTCCATATAACCAACTCTAGCCCCATCCTATCTATCAAGGCTCTAAAACTATATGTTTCCATCTTCCTACTACGCATATCAACCCAGCATTGAGAAAATATCTCAGGTCGAGCCCACTCTCCTCGTGGCCCTGCAACTGGTCTCAATACAACTATATGCTCATATGCCCATACATGTAGTAGTGTGGTGGCCCCTATACCCCCACCATGCTCATCCTGCGTAAACCGATACAAGTCCTTGTATAAATGGGCCAACACACACCATGCCCATGCATATCTCATCCCATCCTCCTCTATATGCTGACATATGTCATGCATCTTATATAAGATGTCGACACCTCCTCCCTTTACGGCTATACATGATGCAATCACCACTGCGATGAATTTATGCAACCATAGAACCCTAGACTGTAATATCACATCCAAACTGATATGGGCCTCGATAGGTACCTAGGCCCTTGCAAAATATCATCTATCCGAGCACATCTATCACTCCATATCCACTACTTCCATCACTCATACCCTCTCCCCAACAAATGGGAATCACAATATGCAATATACATCCTCCAGTGTCACTGTCATCTCCCCTATAGGTAACCAAAATGTGCATGTATAAACACACCACCTCTCACATAATGCAGTCAACATGGGCATATTATGGGGCACATCCCCCATCCATGTGTTATATGCCATAGGCCATAACGGTCCATCACATCTCACTCATCATCTGACAAACCCAATCCCAATAATGTACTCAAGTGACGACCACCCTGGAACTCCCTCGAGTGGATATCCCTCTGCACAACACCAAACAACAACAAACACATTGTTAGAACACCTTACATAGTCAAATAAAATATTCAAACATCTTAGAAACATATTCCATTGCATTATCCACAAAATCAAAAATTTTATGGACCAAGGCACCCAGATGCAGGACTGGGGTACCCTAGAGCAGGACACTAGTGCACCTAGTTTTGGGCACTCCTAATCCCAAGGGTCACTAGCGACCTCACCGCTCTTTTCTAGGTCCCAAACACCAAGAAAAAAAAAACCCTAAATTCTAGTAAATCAACTAAAATGCCTAGTACACCCTACATTTTTGCAAAAATAATACACTTACCAACTCCGCAGTAGTACGTGACACCACAATGGTCGCCACTCTCTCAAACTGACTAGAACATAATGGTCTCACTTGAGGCATCTCTACTCACACCATCTACACTCTCACACTCACATAAAATAAAAATGAAGCGATAAGTTACCTTTTCACTTTACTATTTAATCACATTTCAAATGCCACCTTTACTATGGTCTATACATAGCGCTTATCACCATGACTAATACACACTACACCATTTCGCTCATATCTTGAGCATTTTTACTCCAATTTACACCCCGTTTGTGACATTATTTTTAGAATTCCACCTACCACCATATTACACATGTTTCACATGTGTTATATCCCTTCATCGTTTCTTCCTATCCACTACACGTGTGTTTTAACCTCTTGTCGTTACTTTTGGCTTAGAGTTTGTTCTTTTTCATCACTCCCTCTTTCACCAAAAGGGGGGCATATTATTGGGGGTCCCCTTATAATCCCCCCTTATGTCACCACAAATTCCAATATTGTGAATTCAACACCTCACAATTTATACCATGAAATTTCACCATCAATCCCCCCTAATGACCTAATATGGGGGCAACAATCATTTAACATTTCCCAAACACGATCACATGTTATAACCTATCAAATCCCCCTAATGACATAACTTGGGGGAAACAAATGACTAAAAATCATTTTATGCAACATCTCATCATTTCTAGCAACTTTCCCCTAATGACCTAACCTGGGGGCAATTAACGAAAAACCTCTCCATGAGTAACCAATTAAAACAATCAATCAACCAATCAAAATCAACGTGTTCAAATCAAATCATTCAAATCCAAGCAGTCTCCCAGATGACCTAACTTAGGATTTACATTCACCACTTCTTTCCCAGATGACATAACATGGGATTTTATATTCCGTGTTTGCTTCCAGATGACCCAATTTTGGAAGCCATATTTTTTATATGTTTGCTTACTAATGACGTAACTTGGAAGCTACCTATTTCTATCGCAACTGCTTCCTAATGACCTAGCCTGGAATCCATCTCATTTTCTATCATGTTCACTTCCAGATGACCCAACTTGGAAGCCTTCACATTGTGGCGACACCCGTGGAGTGGGGGCAAGAGTGTTTTCCCTTTATCACTCCTATATGGGTCAACTGTTTAATCAAAATCATTTGGATCCAAAAATCACAACATTTTGATCTGAGTCCATCTGTAGTGGCTAGATCTTGAGGATGTAGTTAAAGTTTGGAGAATAACACACTTTTCTCCCTACACTCTTCCTCTGGTGGAAGGACACCCAAATCCTCCAATTATTCCATTCATATACAAGCATTTGGGTTGGGAACTGATCACTCCCTACCCACCTATTGTTATTAAACCATGTTCGAAATCATCATATATCCTAATCATCATTTTCATTTTCCACACTTCATCATGACACTTACACTTTTTGATACGTTGCATGGATCAACTCGTTGATCCATGGTTTGACACGCTTTTATAGTTCTATCGACACGCTTCTACTACACATCTTTCTCTGGATTCTTCTACAACATGGGCTTCTTCATATTTTTCTTAGGTACACATCTCTATCTACTTTATGTTACTGAGCTTTCTACTCACCAACATAAAGTGGGGGAAAATGTAGTCACAAAATCATGCACTTACTATTACATTAATACCGCTGGGTATGTTATTTTATATATGGATCTTGCATAATAAAAGTATTCACTAGTGACCCATCCTTTGGTCTTGTTGTCAGTTAGTTAGGCGTCATTGTTATTTTTTTGGTTAAGTTGTCACTTGTCTCTACAGTTTTGGGCATCTTTTAGGGTGTCTCAGGTGTCATAATTTGCTCACTTTTCATCTTTAAGTCTATGTTGGGATGCCTAGGGTTGCACTGGGGTGCCCCAGGGTGCCCCAGTCCATGATTTTAGGTGCTTGTGTCATCATAATTTGTGGTCTTAATTTTTTTGTTCAAGGTCGATCTTAACAGTTACTATGTGTGTTTCCCTAGGTTATAGCTGGTAGTTTCAGGTCATTAGTGTCAAAATTTGAACAATAAATCCATATATAAACATAACATGCTCACTACATAAGGGGCAGACATCTTACTATCAAGGGAAACTATCTACTAAGGAAAGGGATTACATTTGGGAATCTTCTACATCTGCATCACACAAGCATAGGGGGAAAGGGTTGTATTCTTTCTATTCCATCCACCATTTTCATTTTACATCTAGTTATTTCCCCTTACTACCGTGACATTGGTGCTAGGGCATCCTAGGCACAAAATTACACACATGCACATAGTACTACATTGGGTCTAAAATGTAGTGCAATGCTTAGTCGTAAGACCACTAGTTTGGTAGTTGAGGTCAGTCTGACCTATTCATATGCATTTTTATTTTTTAGGAATTGATGCTTTGGATAGGGTTTTGTACGTAGATCTTCATGTGAATCTATTTACACGACATAGGTGACATTATTGCTGACACTATGTGACATGAGTGAAGGTATTACATAGAGATATTGTGACACTACCAAACTCAAGTTATGAGCTTTTCTGTAGACTACAACACCCAAATTATAGACCAGGGTGCCTCAAGGCGCCCCAGTATTCTCTCAAGCACCCCAATATAGAAAAATATTCAATTTCTACCATTCCTGAGGCCATTTAGTCACAACTTGCCCAGTTCGCATACCAGTCTGCTACAGTCCAGCACACAGTGAGGTAATTCATTTAAAGGTTAGTAACATATCCCTCTTAGTTCTATTATTTTGATATATTCCAATACTAAAAACAAAATATTTAGGTCTTGTATTTCACTATAGCATTTAGTTTCTATTTAGATTAACTCATAAAATAAGTGTAAGTCTATATTTTTAGTTAATCACCTAGAAGGAGGCTTCAGACCTGTAGAGGGTGCTACCCTAATGGATGTGCATCAGTTATTTTGTAGTTTAGGGAGCTTGGAGTGCCCTTTTTTCTTGCTTTTACATGAGTTCTTAAAGTTCCAGGTTACTAAATGGGGTATGATTTACTTTCTTATATATGCTCCCAAAGGTTGTTATGTCATGAAAGGCCAACCAAGGGGATATATTTTCTCATAATAATGTGATAAAATTGAAAGAATCGGCTCAAAACATGTAGATCAAAAACCATATAATAGGGTCAGGATATAATTCTACATCCTAACGAAACCAACATTTTTGGACCGAAGAGATAAAAGATAATTTTGACTTTATGGGTTCAAGGATGGATGTTTCTAGAGGTGTTCTATGTAGTTAAACTTCAATAACTAATGACAGAGAGCTTTGTAAAGATAAACAAGTAATCAAATGGCTATTAGAGTGTGTTAGGTAAGAGTGAGGAGAGTGCATTTGCCCATATAAGTGTGCAATGTCAAGATCAACAATGTCAAATGATACATTTCCAAATTTGAGTGTCTAAACTATGATGTCGTGATGTGCACCCCCAATCAAAGAGTGTAAATTAGCTATGGTCTGCTCTATAAAACATAAATACCACATACATTATTAGCAAACTATCTAACATATATTCAACATCGTCATCTATTCTATTATACAACTTAAATTTGAGGCTCATGTAGCCCACTAAGTGACTTAATCATGATGGATTTGTTTTCTCGTCCTCTTAAAATTTCCCCACCATCAACGTAAATGAATTGATGATCCCCTACCATTTATACCCACCTCTCTAAGGAAACCACTATCACCTCTACCCTTCATTAATCCTTCACTCTATTCCCAGGATCCTCCATCATATGCATCGTAATATGAGTTCCCATATCTGACATATATCCTCCCCTAGGCCTTTTTGACCACCATTAATGGTGGCATCCCCTAGGTTTCTCTACTCTCTCTTCCTCCTCACCATCCCATCTCTTAGGGTTGTCCCCCACCTCTATTACTTAAGGTCCCTCCAGTCCTCTAATCAATCATTACCTCCTGAGACCTAGTTACGAGGGAGGCCTCACTTGGCATTGCCTTAATGGTGGAATATATACCCTAGGTCGTGCTCTCTCTCTCTCTCTCTTATGTCTGATATGTTGTCATCAATACTTCAGGAAAAGTAGGAATATAACACAAGATTCATGTCAAAAATGCAGTTCTACTCTTTCAAATGGGTGTGTCTTCGCCCACCACACATAATGTCTAGTGATCTCTAGGGTCCCCTTAACCACCACTTTCATTTGACAACTAGAAAATTGATCCACTAACCCTTTGTAAGGATCCTATACCACGTGATCATGTGTGACCTATATTAATTATCTATATAACACTTCTGACCTCACTGTATGACTCTCTCCCACTGTAGAATCCTCATGACATCCCCTACTACCTATAGTAGTGTCCATGTAGATTTATGCATCAAGAAACACTCATATATATTCAAAAGTATTATCAGTCCCACTACCCTCTATTTATGCACGTAAATCATGTATAAACCATGCACCATCTTCATGTAGACACAAAATCACGCACTTTGAGTAATTCAATGAAAATTTTAGTGGTGAATATTCGTTAATTCACGAATATTATGGTTTTTGAAAATTTAAATTGATGAATAATTAAGGTACAAGTTAGGACCAGTTCACCAAATTTTTTTGGTTATAAGTTAATTTTAGGGGTCAATTCGTCATTAATGTGAAATAGAAATTTGTAAAATTATCCCAAATATAGTCATTTGGTAGCATATTTTTATGCTACTGACCAACAACATATAGTATGATATCGTCTTGTAGTATAAAAATTCTACCGGGTGACAACATTTTTATGTTTAGCCGGTAACATAAAAATGTTGTCTATCGGTAGCATTTTTTATGCTACTGACTGATAGCATACTATATGTTGTCAGAAGATAGCATAAAAATATGCTAGCAACCAGTAGCATATAAAAAAGTTAACATCTGGTAGGATTAAATAATGATGTCATGATGTCTTGATATTCGTCATTCATGCGAAAGATAATTTTCCCAAATTTTCCAAATATTTTCTAAGGTTGTGTAGGGACCCTTAAAATTTTCCATGTAATTATTTAGTCTAAGTCTCATACTACTATTCATATGGTTCTTAAGTGAAAAGAGTAAAAATTAACCCATGTCTTTGGTCATCTTGCATTTCTTTCTATTACTACTTTTGATCTTACACGTGTACTTTCCTAGTCTGTACGTTTATACTACATTTTTCCTCTTTCTAGATTAGGGTGCCCATCCAAGACTAGGGCGCTAGGTGCCCTAGTCCCCTCTGGGAATTTTGATCCTCTTTGCACTTTCCTTTCACTTTTTGGGCACTTTCTAGCTGTTTGAGGTTCCTATCTTTTGGTAATTGACCTTTTCAAGGTTAGTTACAAAACTAAAGCAAGAGAACCCTATAAATATAAAGCTATTTGATCATAATGAGGGACCAAGCACTAAGCACTATCTAGCTCCACCTAAGGTCGCATCAATTAAGGCTTTTATTGCTCCATTTAGCTCCATCACAAGGAACAAAGGCTAGTTCATCTACATCACACTTCATAGGAGGGAAGTTTATTTTATTCCATGCACACATTATATACATTCTACATTTAGTTACTTGTTTTCTACTCACAAAGTGCGACATGCACAAGAGAACCTAGGGCACAATTCCGCATGCACACACACACACACACGCGCGCGCGCGCGCGCGCGTAGAACTACATTGGGTTTGACATGTAGTGCAATGCTCAGTGATAAGTCTATCCATTTGACAGTTGAGGGCAATCTGTCCCCTTCATATACATCTTTCTTTTTTAGGGTTTTGATACTTTTTCTAGGGTTTTGTAAGTGCTTTCTTTATTATAGATTTATAGTGACATCAGTGATCTAAGTGCAATAATAAGCGATGGTTTTGCATCATCTAGTGACCCTATGAAATTGAGTTTTAGACCTCCTGCACAGACTAGGGCACCCAGAAACCAGACCAAACCACCCCAGGCACCCTAGTCCCTCTCCAAGTGCCCCAATCAATCCTGTCTCTCTAGATCTACCACTTTATGATCTTTGGTGTGACACTTCTCTAGTTTTGTTCATCCATCTAGCACATCAATGCAGTCTCGACTGCTAAAAAATCAGCTAAGGCTCTTCTAACCCTCTTTGCACATTAGGGTTTCTATATTTCATTGCTTAGTTGCTTTGGGTATTATTTCAGTATTTTATTGCTTCATTATTCAATAATTTTACTGTTGCTATAACATCTAGATTAGGCTAATATTCAACATTTTATCATAATCATTTTGGTGAACCCCACTCATGATCGATCTTTCAGATCCTTCTTTGGCATATCATCTTCTTTATTGTGGATTTTGAAATTCCTCAAGTTTCTGTCTGATTTACTTCAAATGCATCCTAATTGCCAAGATGTTATTCAAAAAGGCCCTAGACACCATGTATCTTCCTTGAGATATGCATCTGCATCAAGTAAGTGTTATTTTTTATCATTTATTTGATGACCCTAGTCTTCATGGTCCTTCATCCAATCAACATATGTTTGAGTCAATTCAAGCTTTGCATTCTTGATTTCTAGACAAATTTAAGGCTATGGAATCCATTATTACATCTCTCAAATATGAAATCCAACATCTTAAGGACACTTCTTAGGCTCATGTTTGTTTTACTTCTACATCTCATCTTCATTATATGTCTACTACGTGTGCTTGTATCAATGAGCCTCAAGTCATACCATTACTAAAGCCTCTCACCTTTGATCGTAATACTAAGCAACATGAGATTCTTACTGAGTTCTATATGTCTTAAAATTAACATGTGGTCTTAAGTGCACTAAATCTCCTGAGTTCGTGTTCGGACAACCATAATGGAATGGATAGATGGCTATGTGAAAACTATATAAGGTGAATAGGTGAAATGTACGAAAATGGGAAAAAATGGCTAACAAGTGATCAATGCAATCTAATATTATCAATAGGTATAATGAGGATTTTTTCGTCTAAAAAATGAATGTTTGCCTCACTTGGGTAGGCAAAGTAGAGTGATCTATAAGAATGCACACACAAAAAATTCTATCGATATCAGTCTCACCAAACACTCTCCGAACTGGCTGCGAGAATGCGGGGAAATTGTATCTTGCATTTGCCTCGTAAAATTCTTTAGATAAGGTCATGTAGGTGTGGGAGGAAAATGTGTGAATATGATGAACATGGATGAATTGTGGGGTCTAATATCGACCTGGTTGAATTTTCCAGAACTCACAAGATGTTGTCTAATTCGATGTTCTAGGGCTGTCAACTACGAGATAATGACGGGTGAAGCAGTGTGGTCCAGAAAACCAAGATTCTGAGACCCATGTCAATGTTTGTAAATAAGATCAGTTGTATTTGTTTTGCTGGACTTGGGGGTCGTATACCTAATCTCTTGGTTGTTGAGGGCCTTGAATGGTCATGTGGGATGTGCAAACTATTAAAGCAAAGAAACAAACAATCTCGCAAAGAAAACCGCAAGAGCACAAGGTTAAATCCTAAGACAACTAGGGATACGTTGGGAGATGTGTTAATTCCTTTCTAATTCATCTCTATGTTCCTAATTTAACAAATTGAAACAAACATAGATTTAAATCAATTTAGTTCAACTACTTTCCTTGCATCTAATTCAATCTACGTGTTTCCAGTATCTAATTAACACAATGAAAGTTAATCTAATTGAACAAAGGAAACAACTAATCTATTTGTTTTTGCTATTTTCCCAATGATTTTGAATAAAATGAAATAAAACAAATAAAGAGATAATTAATCTAATGTTTTTGTATTTTTGAATGCTTACTAGAAAACAAAGGAAATACAAATAGACAAATTAAATTTCTTCTAATTAATTAAAATTGCTTCTATACTAAATTGACAGAACTAAACAAGTAAAAAACCGGATGTGGTTATTTCCCTATGCATAAAGAATATAATCTATTCTAATGAATCAAGAATTTTCCAATTTGTATTTATGGATTACTACTTCCTCTATTCTTACCTCAGAGTCATTAGAAGAATGAAAATTCTTATCAGAATATTTCTTCCCTTGAAACTTCCTCGGTAAAAACCATGGGATCTATGGAAGCTTACAAAAATGAAGGGAAATCACAATAACACTAAACAAATGCAGAAGCTTCTTTCAAATAAATTTCTTCTACAAATCCACAAGGATAGGTAGGGAAAAAAATTCATTAGAAGCTTTGCATGAATAAAGGAAAGCTACAAAAATTGATATACTCTAACTGATTGTGGAATAGAATTTACTTAAACGAAGAAATCTCTTAAGAATCTAAATACATCCCCAACCTGGAAATCGTAGAATTGTGACAATGTCAAAACTAGTTTTTGTTTTTTTTTTCCCTCAACTTATTTCTAATTTGGTGTTCAAATGAGTCCAGGGAAAAGTTTTGGACTGTGTGTAAGAAATGACAAAGAAATGTTGGAGCTTAAATGACTTGCAAACAATCTAATGTAGCAATGCACTGTAAGATTTGAATAACAAAGCAAGATTCTTTACTCAGCTTGCTTGTGTATTTCTTGGTTAGGATTATAGGCCACATAACAGTCCAATTCAAAACAATAATCTCCAACCAATACTCTAGATAGAACCTTGGATCTTATAGGAAAAGATAGAGAAATGGTCTAATCCACTTGACATCCAAGAAATGACACCTCTCTAAAATAAGGAGAAGTTAACTCACAATTCATAGCAGAAAGGGAAGAAGAAGTTGGCATGCATCACATGAGATCAATAACAACAAAATTGGTTAAGAAACATGCACTAAAATCGAAGTTTTAAGAAGTTTACACATGTGTTCATAACACGCCAAAAGAGTCTCGGTTAAATGCACATGGGACTGCCGGTTTGCACAGACCGGCGGTTGCACAACCACCGGGGCGGTTACACAACCTCCACTTAGGATCACAGACGTAATATCTTAGTTGTCGTAACCATCGGGGTGATTTCATGAATAAAATTCAAAATCCAAGGGAAAAGCTAGTATAATGGTAAAGAAAAGCAGAAAAAGCTTGGAAATGGATAAGGAAAGCATTCTAGGCTACAAATATACACTGGGAACAAGAAATTGGACTCGAACACCATTGAAAAAGATATTAATCATCATTCTGGATTTTAAACCATTTCAAAAATGTATCACGTGCAAAATTGGGTGCGTACATATTTCCCCCTTGGAGATTTAATTATATCTATGAAGATACGTAAAACATAGATTAACAAGTATGAAAGATTCCTAAAACGAGAGAGTTAGAAATTATACCAGACACATCCATGTGTTGAAGTGACATCAATCCAAGCTTCCCGCCACTTGCCAGAAGTAAATGAGAATCAAGTGCAGATATAATGTAGAATTGACAAAATACTCTAAAGTAAAACGAAAAGAGGACTTACTATGTCTTCTAGGGATGTAAATATACCTGCGTACCAGCGCTCTAGCCCTACAAAACACACACAATCAAAACAGAGTTAAAACACACTATATATAACCAAAATCACTATTTATTAGATTAATCATTTTCACTCACCCACTTAGAGAATTTTTGAGCTCTAGATCACTCTATGATACGTTTCACGTGCAAGTATAATCAAATCGAAGAGCATTTAGACATGCGATGGTGGCTTCCACCAGTGAAAGGAGAAACAACTCAAAGACAGGTGAGTTATTTGCATTTGTTTATTTTTAACCTATAATGTGAAAAATTATGAAAAATTCATCCTAGGGGGGTTAATTTTCAATAATTTTATAGTCAAAATGTTCACTAGGGGGTGCCACATGGGATTTGGATTTTATTTCATTAAAAAATGTCTTTTTTGGGGTTTTTAGGGTCCGTAGGGTATGATGGGTTTTTTCAGAATTAACCATCTTCTCTAGCAGTATGTGTGGAATAAAGATAACTGTTGCTCTGCTGCATAGGGGAGTTGCGCAACCACCTTGGTGATTGTGTAATTTCCACTATGCATAGAGGGGAGGATTGCATAATTTTGGCAAGGTAGAGGCTATAATTTGACCAAGTGTGAAGAATTTTTCTTTGTTTTTTATGTTGTTTTATGATGTTTTTGATGATCCTTAATATGCATGAGATGTCTCTAACTTGCTCATTTTTGGTGTTTTGGTGAATGACATGAGTTCATATATCAAGATGGAATAGCTAGAGAGTGTGATTGGATAACTTCTATCTTGGATTCACTGTCACGGGCTAAGAGAGACTTATTGCACATGGAAGGATATGGAACAGTTTATTCAAGACAATTAGTAGCACCACCAAGTCACCTTATTGTGTGACTATATTGAGTTATTGGGACACAGACCAGAATACTTTTTGGCTACCTGGGGCTTGAGGAGGGTGGACTATCACATTAGAGGATGTAGTATAGGATCATGAATTGTTCCTATTATAGGAAAGAGATTGAATTTGGAGAAGTTGGTACGATCAGTGGTTGTATCTCAGTAGTGGGATACATACCATGGGAGATGGCTTAAGACGACGACATGACTGGTGCTAAGCAAGGGATGAAATTATTGTCAGTTGACCTCTTCCCCCATCAAAAGAGTACCTTGTTATAAGACCATTATTGGTAATCTTCCAGCTTACACGTTTGGTGGTAGACAAGGGCAGGGAAAAGCTACTTTATTGCTTGGAATCCCATCATTCATAAGCATAGAGCAGTTCATGACTCCATATATGCATGGGGTGTAGAGAATCTTAGGGAGCCATGTATCATGATCTTTACAGGGTTGTTTGACTACAAGACAAGCCACTTAGTCATCTTACTTTGGTGATGTGTTGGGTGTATGAGTGCATGTTCCCCTACTAGAGGGGAGTTGGGATAGCTGACCCTAGAGTTATTGGGGTAGTCACATGGATAGTTATGGCCCCACTTAGGGGGAAACATTAGCCATTGGCTATTCTTACCACAGATGACATGATCACACAACCATACCAGGATATGGATGAATTGTGGGGAGATGAGAGGATTAGTTTGGCTATATGCAATACCACCCTCAAGTTAGTAGACTGGACCTGAAAAGTTGAGACACACTCAGTTGACAGGGTACCGCAATAGTTTGGGATGCCTTATTTTGATGCCCTTCCACTGGTTTCTAATGACAAGAGTTTACCATGGGATTCGAGAGGCTAGAGCTTCTAACCCTAAGGCCAACGCTTGGGTGGACCTACATTGTTACTCATAGGGTCCCGATTAGTGTTAAAACATAGGATACCTCTAGATCCATCTAGGGCAGGGATGATGTTATAGATTGAGGTTTCTCCCAAAAATAATGGGGGAGGGGGAGAAGGAGGAGGAGGTTGAGTCGGGGATGAATACTGATGAGGAAGGACAAGAGGAGGGAGGAGATGAGGAGGGATTGAGATGAGAGATGGAGGGAGATGAAGAGATTGATACATTGAGTGGAGAGACACTGAGAGAGGCTTCTATAGTAGCTTAAGCCTATGAGGAAAAATCTAAGGCTTGAGGCTAGAGAATTATGTTTCATTCATAGTGAACCTCTTTCACACGAGTAGAGGGGGTGATGAGTAGTCCTATTATTGGGACAAATGATGTGCTTTTTCGGAGGAGATTGTAGCTGAGCATGACGTACCCTTCAGCGACACAACCACCAGCACTAATGACACTAGTAGATCCATCCTGAATAGTCAGTGAGATCCGAGTAAGTGAACATTACTTCTCTCGACTCTACTACTTAGACTAGAAATTGTTAGTGAATTATGCATGATGTATATATATGAGCTTATATATGCATCATATATTGTTTTCTAACTTGCCATTGTTTTCTTTTGTTTTGCAGCTACGACAGATGGATGGCGAGATATTATTCAAGCCAGCATTGATCGTGGATACCTTCACACACTCTAAGGAGATGACGCGAACATTATTACTCATGGAACTCAGGATAGCCAATTATGGCAAGGAGACAGCACCAATGTATTTTCTCTGGCAGTGTGACTACAATGGGAGCTATGACCAAGATGAGGACAAGCTTTCTACATATTAGATGGTCAAGAGGAGGACCATCAATGGAGAGCCTTACCGCAGTGAGCCTACCACTGGTAGATCACCTGGTTCTTGGATATTCATGGTCACTCTCACAGGTCCAAGCATGGAGGCTCTCACTCCCATCATAGGAGCCATAACAGGAGTCCCACACATGCACCTTCATCTCAATCCCGTAGAGAGGGATAGGCCATCAATTCAAAATTTCATTACTTAGGGATAAAAGATTTTTTATTGTATAATATGGTTGAAGAGGTGTTTTTTGGGATTTTTCTGCTCATTGCGAGCATGTTTTGACCACAGTCGCTTGAAAAATATGGTTTTGGTTTACGCAATGTTACAATATGATATATGCAAATGATATGTTTCAATTTTGGATGCAATAGTGTACAAGTGGTAAGTGCAAATGAATTATACATCTAGAACTCTGTATAAGGTGAAGTGAATTGACTAACATCACCAAACTCTCACCTTATAAAGTACTTTTGATGATACATCATTCTTATTGTCCTCCATGACCTAATATGGACCTAACCACTTTTTTCTAAACTTTTTTTCCTTCACCAGTCTTCTTGTCAATCCGGTTGTCCAGTCTCAAAACCAGGTCTCCTACCTATATTTCTCATTCATAGACCTTTTTATTACAGTTAAGAATGACACATTTTGTCATTTCATAAACACAATGATGCACTGCTCATGACTCTAAGATTTTGAGCTTCATCTAGAAGTTTTCTAAGTTTAAACATCTAGGCAAGGCTCAACTATCCATCTTCACATTTTAAATGCCTTGCAAAATATGTGAAGAATAGTTAACTCCAATTTAGACCAGTGGTAGTATGACACTTCAGATCTGAAGACTAAATATTTAGGGGGTTAAATCCCCTGTATAAGTTCTGCACTTACGATGTCCTATACGCCCACAAGGATGGAAATAGATTTAAATGTTAGTCACTTTTATTCTCCTGGACTTTTTTAAGGAGTATGGACTTCAACGTTTTATTTCTACCTCATCAAGTCCATTGGCCTAAAGGTAATATAAAGAGGTTGTGTGATGTGATATTTTGAACTGTGAACACAAATCACACACCTCTTTGTTCTTGAAGGATGTGTCATTATCTGAGATAATGACCTATGAGACTCTATACATGTAGATGATTTGATTTAAAATGAACTTAGCGATAGCAAACCCAGGCATATTAGTGAGAGAAATAACCTCAACCCACTTTGTAAAATATTATGTGGCCATAATGATAAAGTTGTGGCCATTAGTTGATGAGGGAGAAAAATTCCCTATCAAATCTAGACCCCGAGTAGAAAAGGGACAGGGTGTCATAATTAGCTGTAGAGTCTAAGTAGGGATGTGTATCTCATGCGAGAATTCTTGACATTTACGGCACCTGTGTACATATTCTACAACATCATTCTTTAAGGTGGGCCAGAAATAACCCATTCGATGAATTTTCTGAGAATTATCATGCCCTCTGAAGTGTCCCCCATAGAATCCATTGTGGGCTTCAAAGAGAATATTTTCCATCTGTTCTTCATCCACACACCTCAAAACCATGTCATCGAAGGATCTGTGATAAATCACTTCTTCTATAATTCAAATACTTAGGTGGCTATGACATGTAGCCATCACCTTTGTTGTGCAAGGTAATCTCACTCATGGATATGTACAATCCACAATATGGTTGATAATGTCAGTGTACCATGGACACGACACAATGGGAGGATTTGTTTCCACATAAAATACACACTCATCAGGGAAATCTAGGTCTACTAGGTACTCCACAATCTATTCATGTTGTTTGCCAACCAATTCAGTCAATAATTTTGTCCTTTGATGGACTTTCTTCTTGATGAAAGGTGAGTTTGAATTCACCCATCAATGTGAGAAACCATCCTAGCCTTTTTAGATAAGGCACCTTGAGTCAAGAATGTTTACAGCTGGGTCAGACTTGACGATCACTCATGTTTCTTGGTCTAAGCATATAATGCCTTAAACTTTTCATTGCAAAAAATATTTCAGGAATTATTTCTCCTCCTATGGTATAACGTGTCTTCATAGTCAATAAAAGTGTGACTAATGAAATAAATGAAATGATCATGGTTATCATCGTCTTCTTATGCCAAAATGAAAGCTAGAGAGACCTCAGTGGCTTGAGAGTATAAGATCAGAGGATGGTCAACTTTGGGTGGCATGAGTGTAGGTGGTGACATGAGAAATCTCTTTACTGACTCAAACAACTTGTGAAATTCAGAAGTACATTATTTACTACACTCCTTTCTTTAGCAAGTTGTTGATGGGATGGATGAGTGCAAGTTAGATCAGGAATAAACCTGTGGATTTCCCCAAGTTTACCCAGAAAATACCTAATGCCTGATTTGTTTGAAGGTGGAGTCATCTCTAGAACCGACCTAATCTTTTCTGTATCTACATAAATTTCTTGAGAAGAGATGATATACCCCAGTAATTTACATCTTGTCACTCTGAATACACAATTTTCTAGATTCAACGTTACACTGTATTCAATAAGATGAGAGAGAATAATGCAAAACACCTCAAGGTGATCACAACGTTTCTTGTCCTTGGCGAGAAAATCATCAACTTAAGATTACACAATCTTGTGAATAATATCATGGAAGATGTATGTCATCGCTCGTTCATGAGTAGCTCTAGTATTTTTCAGGCCAAACGACATGACTACGTAGTAGAAGGTTCCCCAAGGAGTAGTAAAGGTAGTCTTGGTTTGATCCTCCTCAGAGATCCTTATTTGATTGTAGCCAGAGAATCCATCCATAAGTGAAAACAACTCATAACCAGTTGTTGCATCTACAATGGCAGTGACGGAAGGTAATGGAAATTCATCCTTAGGACAGGTTTTTTTGATGTCTTTAGAGTCGATACAAATGCTTATCTTCCCATTCTTTTTAAGGACCAGGACGATGTTAGACACCCACATGGAATAGTCCACTGGTTTAATGAAACCCACATGAAGAAGCTTCATTACTTCCTCTTTAACCATTAAATCCACCTTTGGCTTCATAGGTCATGACTTCTATTTTACAGGCTCGGCATCAGAATTCGTGATAAGGTTGTGAACCACCAGGTTAGGAGTGATTCACATCATTTCCTTGTATTTGAAAGAGAAGGATTTTGAGTTCTCTTTAAGAACCTTCATATGTGCTTCTATCTCATTTGAATTTAAAGAAGAACCAAGTTTCAAGATCTTAGGATCATCCTCTGTCCCTATATTGATATATATGGTTACTTCAGTCAAAGAGGTGTTACCCTCTTCAAACTCAAGTGACACAGGTTAGAGGTAGTTCAAATTCTTCTCCCTCTACTTCATAGATCTCAAGACCCTCCAGTGGATGAGAGAAGGACACATCATGGGATCTCCAAAGTAGGAGGAATGGTGAGGTTTGAGAGAAAATCCTCTCTTATGGTGTGTGGGATGAAGATCAATGTATGCATTGAGGAATCCTAGGATTACACTCATTGTTGTTCACAAAATCCATGATGGTGAGGCTCATTCTCGGCCTTAACATATGCTAAAATTACCTGTTGGTTGGCACTCTTTCAAACCAAGGGTTTGGATTGAACTGAGACCATAAACTCAGTTTCCCTTTAATCCTCGCTCAGAAAAAAGAGATATGAGGAAGACGTGGCCATGGAATCAGCCAGTTGGTTCTACTCTCTAGGTATGGATTTAATAGAAATGAAGTCAAAATCTTACAAATTTCTAGTATGGGGGATTTTTAGAGTTACAGGTGTTCAACTCTGGTCTCATAAAATTTAGAAACTTGGTTAACAACAAGCTAGGAATCACCTAAAACTCTAACATTGTTAATGCCCATCCTTTTGGCTACGATGAGACTAATAAGAAGAGCCTCATACTCTACGGCATTGTTTTACATTCAAAGTTTAACCTTAAAGGAAAAAGGCATGATGACTCCCCTCTGGAGAAGTAAGGATCACCCCCTAGCCCCAGTGCCGTAGTGACACTTCACCATCATAGTTAATAGTCCAACCAATCATTGGGGAATATAGAAGTTTGATCATTTTGGAATCTTCCTCCTCTAAACCTCAACCATGCAGACCCTATCAAAGCCATGTGTAGATGGGAGAGAGCTAATCCCAAGAGCATGTCCTATGCTTTTTAGGGAGAATCGAAGGAAGAATGATAGAGGAAATTGTTCTCCACGTGGAATCTTAACAATCTCTGTTATAGTTTTTATCAAAACGATTTCTACTACAACGGCTTTAATTTCACTAAAAACAATCCCTTTGATTGCCTTAGGGGTTTCCAACTCAGGCATAGGAACAATTTGGGACTCATGCTTTGAATCTTGGGACTTGTTCAATTGATTTTTCGGGAGCTCAAAATCAGTATGAATCCCAAGTTTCTTCTTTAGATTTAGCCAAATGGATGTCAAATGGCTTTGGGTCACCCTGAGCTACGAAAACCTTTCCCAGGTGCAAGAATCTGACCTCTTGGAACAATGTGGAAGGGATCACCTTCATTCTATGAATCTAGGGTAGACTGAGAATCATATTATAGTTGGTTTCTCAATCTATAATATAAAACTTAGTCAACACAATATTTGTTCTAAGGGTAACCAAGAGCACTATAGTCCCAATGGGCATTTCCTTGAGACTATCGTAGCAGCCTCTCAACATATTTCACGTTGAAGAACAATTGGTTTCTCCATAGCCCAACTTTTGAAGAAACAAGAAAGGGAATATGTTGGAAACATGCTTGTCGTCTATCATTGCATGCTTAACATAGTATTTATAGATACAAACCTGGAGGTACAACGTAGGGTTACCTCTTTGTTCCAACTCACCATCAGTTAACATCTTGATAATGTCAAATACAAATTTTGCATCCCTCTCAGGTTTTATTGGAGGATATACATCAAAGTCTATATGATTAACTTGGGCCTCCGGAGGAGGGGTGACGTGAATTAGATGGCCAAGGCCTAATGCTTATAATAAATTCACTCGATGGTAGGTAAATTATTCAACAAATCTAAAAATGAAATGTGAGAAAAGGTCTTTGTCAAATCCATGGTTAAATCATAGGCCCCTAGTGGTTTAGGGGTTATTGGTGCATCGTCTAACATTAAAGGGTAAACATGAAGAGTTTGTTAGGAATAATCATGAGTGTGGGTCATTGCATTAACCTCAGTTTTAGTCTCCAACCCAACCAAGCTTATCATCTTGGTCTGATTCTGACCATATAAAGAAGGAGGTACCAAAGGGTTTGACGAAGTAGATGCTTCATGATCATTGTTTCCAATAGGAGCCCCTTTATTAGTTCCATGAGGGTTAAGCTTTCCATTCTTGGTGTGTATCAGAAGAGGGTCTCTATAAACCCCAAGGGTAGATTTTTGAGGGGAAACGGGCCCCATGTGAGATTTTTCTATGTTGGCGCAATAGGATTAGACAAAAACATCTTAATAAAGAGTTGTCTTTGGTCCTCTGGAAGTCGTATAAATTTTTTGCAATTACGACATGTACGAGCGTCATGTCATCTAACCCTATAGGAACTGTAATATAAATCAAGATCATAATCAAAGAGTCTTTGATTTTGGTTTTGTTGGAGCCCATACTTTATAGTTTTGTTGTTAAAGTTGAAGTTTGGGGGCCTCTAGCCTTGGTTCTGATATTGGTTCGGATATCTGCTCTGATATTGAACCAGACCTTGGGCTTGGACTTGCTGAGGTGGGGGAGAGGGATGAATAAATTCCACCACATTGACGAAAGAAGTGAAGTTATTACTCCTTTGAATTTTGACATTCACATTAATTTTACTATTAATCATATTGTTGGTGTTGACAACATTCGACTTCTTGAATTGGTCAGTTACGTCATCCGTCGTAGCACCATGGTTCTTATTGAGGACTTTGGGTCCTCATTATTATTTTCTGAACCATTCGGGTAGTTTGAATTACCCTGGGAGGGGTTTACCAATCTCTTATTTGAGTCATACATCTTCCGGCCACTATCAATCACCACTTTTTCAATGCGGAGAACACCCTTAAATACCTCATTGTAGCTTCTAAGAGGAAACTTTTGAATGTCCTCCTTAGTTTCTCAATTGATAAAATGAAGGAACAAGTCATAAATCTCTGTTTGGTACATGTTTAGAGCGTTAGCTGAGGAGTAGAGGACTTATCACCGACTCTGAATGAAATGTGTGGCAGATTCATTGTGCTCTTGCTTGATATGAAGGAATTCTTTGATTTTTGTTCGTAAGAGTTTGTTCATGTCAAAATCCTTTTTAAATTCGAAAAATAGTTGCTTGAACAAATGAATCGAGGATTCTGATATCTTGTAGTACCAGTTGAAAGAAATCCTCTCCAGGGTCTTAGGGAAAATCTTAGCGACAACTATGTCCCATGGGAGTAGCTCTCTGACGTAAGTGTCATATTCTTTGATATACGCATTTGTATCCCCCTCCCCTTTGAACTTTGGCAAGTGTTCATGGAAGCATTACACTTCGTATGGAAAATTCAAGGGGCTCCTTGAGATATTCAGTGTATGTACCGAACGCATAAGACTCTACCATGGATGACCCTTGATGGGGAGGTGGGGAAGGAATAAGAGGTTGATATGGCACATTATAAGCATTTATAGGGGCGTAAGGCATCCCCTGAGGTTGAGCATACGAGTCATAAAAAGAAATTATGTCCCCCTAGGGTGATTTAGAATATATTTGGAATACAAGGGAACATTTTTATGGTACGGAGTAGTAGGTGAAAAACAAGGGAATGTTGCATTTCCAATTGGGATGGAGTTTGAGAATGCACTTCAGGTTGGCACATGTGGGGGATACGCGTATGAAGTGTGAGAGGGCATACCTAACATGCCTGAACTAGTGAGAAGGTCATCAGGTTTAAGGACACTTATGTAAACCGTAGGGGGTGAAGGTGCAGAGGGAAAGTAACTAGAGTTCTCCACATGGTGGGGGATCTTACCTCACCCTACAAAAGGTGTAGTATGAGAAGGTTGGGCAAGCTCTAGTTCCCTAACTCTATCCACTAGCGTTGAAATTACATCACCCATAGATGGTGTTGAATTTGGCTTAGGTGCGTTCCGAGTCTGGCTGGGAAGCAAACACACATGATGTCTTGTTATGGATTGATTATTACGAGGACACCCCTCTTTGGATGTGTTTCCTGTTGCAGGAGGATGGGTAGTGGAGTTGTTCTGGAGAAGAACATTAGTGTATCCTTGCATCCATTCCAAGGATTGGTCCATTGCGTTAAGATGTTGATTGCTTCGGGAGAAGTGTGCCAGGAGTTCCTTTCCTAACAATAGGTAAGATGCGAGTGAATCAGATTACATGCTAATTTGTAGTCTTGACAAGACTTGAGGATTGAACCCTTTCTCTCCTGTGAATGTCATATTGTTTGAACTAGAGAACTCAGGTTATGGGTTGTACATAGGTTGATCAATCTCCTCAATCCTGACTGATGAACCATTGCTGGAACCTTGAGGGGGAGGAGTGTAGGGGAAGGTAAATTAGATGAGTAGTTATCAGCCTATCTAGATAGTGAGGGTGAATGTTGCATACCCATGTGGTAATAATATGCTTCAAGACCCAAAATGGGCCCATCGTATTCCTGACTCAACATATTGGGGGGTATATAAATACCCACAAAATAATAGGAGAGGATAAGGATGGATGAAAGAAGGTAGAAATAATGGAAATGAAAAGGAACTAGTCCTTCACGTCGGGTTCACTAATTTTATACGTCTTAAAATCAACACATGATTTTAAGTGCATGCGACCTCCCGAGGTCATGTTGGGACAACCGAAATGGAATGGATAAATGGTTATGTGAAAACTATATAAAAAAAATAGGTGAAATATATGAGAATGGGTAGAAATCGATAACAAGTGATCAATGCAATCTAATGTCCTCAACGAGCACTATGGGGATCTTCTCGTCTAAAGTATTGAATGTTTTCCTCATTTGGGTGGGAGAAATAGAGCAATCGAGGAGAATGGAAAAATGAAGAAGTCTGTTGATATATGTGTCACTAAACGCTCTCTGAATTGGATGCAAAATACAAGGAAATTACCCTGTGTTTGCCTCATAGAAGTCTCCAGACAAGGTCATGGAGGTGTGGGAGTAAATGTGTAAATAAGACGAATGGGTAAAATGTGGGGTCTAATCTCGACCTTATTGACTTTTCCAGAACTCGTAAGCGTTGTCTACTTTGACATTCAAGGCTGTCAACTGTGAGATAATGGCGGGCGGAAGTGGTGTGGTCTGGAAAACCAAGATTTTAAGACCCATTTCAATGTTTGTAAATAGATCAACTATGTTTGGTTGCGGGACTTGGGGTTCGTATACATAATCTCTTGGTTGTTGAGGACCTTGAATGGTTATGTGGGATGTGAAAATTACTAAAGCAAAGAAACAAACCATCTCACAAAGAAACCGTAAGAGGGCAAGGTTAATCCTAAACCAAGTAGGGATATGCGGGGAGATATGTTATTTCCTTTCTAATTAACTCTATGTTCCTAATTTAACAAATAGAAATAAACATATTTAAATCAATTCAATTCAATTACTTTCCTTGAATTTAATTAAATCTACGTGTTACTAGAAACAAATTACCAAATGAAAGTTATCTAATTAAACAAAGGAAATAAACCAATCTATTTATTTTTGGTGTTTTTGATGATTTTGAATAAAATGAAACAAAATAAATAAAGAACTAATTAATCTAATGTTTTTGTATTTTTTAATGCTTACTGGAAAACAAAAATACACACAAACAAATTAAATTGCTTCTACACTAAAACTAACATAACTAAACAAGAAAACAACCAGATGTGGCTATTTCCCTGTGTAGAATGGATCTAATCTATTCTAATTAAAACATGACTTTTCCAATTTGTAATTTTGGAGATCTACAATTTCCTCTATTATTTCCTTAGAGTCATGGGAAGAAAGGAAAGCTCCTCTGCAGCTTTTCATTCCCTGAAACTTCCCCGGAAGAAAAAACAGGATCTATGCAAGCTTACAAAAATGAAGGGAAATTACAATAACACTAAGTAGAGCTTCTTGCAAACCCACACAAGGATGGGTAGGGAAACATCTTTCAGTTTAATCTTTGTGTGAATAAAGGAAAGCTATAATAATTGTTTTTCTTTGAATTGATGTACTCTATAATATAATGTGGAATAATATCTACTCAAACAAAGAAATTTTTAAGAATCCAAATATATCCCCAACCTGAAAGTGTAGAGCTGTGACAGTTCTATTGTTGGTTTTGATTCATTTCCCCCTCAGATTATTTCTAATTTGGTGTTCAAACGAGCCCAAGGAACTTTGTTGGCTTGTGTGGAAGAAATGATGAAGAAACATTGGAGCTAGAATGGCTTGTAAGCAATCTGGTGGCAACGTAGGCGAGAGAATAACAAGGAAAGAGGATTGATATTGCTTATGTATTTCTCAACATGATTATGGGAAGCATAATAGTGCAATTAAAAACAGTAATCTTAACCAATACTCTAGATAGAATCTTGGATCTTATAGGAAAATGACAGAGAAATGGTCTAATCCATTTGGCAACCAAGAAATGCCACCTCTCTCAAAGAAGGGGCAGTTAACTCATAATTAACAAAAGAAGGGAAGGAGAAGTTGGCACACATCAAATGAGATTAAGGACATCTAAATTGGTTAAGAAATGTGTGCTAAAATCAAGTTTGAAGAATTTGACATGCATTAAAAACACGCAAAAGAGTCTCGGTTAAATGCGCAAGGGACCACTAGTCTATGTAGACATGCAAGTTACACAACCACACTGAGGGTAGATCGGCAGTTACGTAACCGTCAAGGTGGTATTGTGACTTAAAGTAAAAAGCCAAGGAAAAGGATAGAAAAATGATAAAGGAAAGTGGGAAAAACATGGAAATGGATGAGGAAAGCATTCTAAGCTACAAATATATACTACAAATGGGAAATTGGACTCAAACACCATTGGAAAAGATATTAATCATCATTGGGGATTTTTCTATAGTGTCATCAATACCAGCAAAGCTACAACTATTCAAGCTTTCTCCCCATCCCACTCCACTTCTTTTTCCAATTCATTTTGTCAAAGAAACGACTCCTTCTACTAATGGTCAAGACACACTTCAAATTCCACCACCGTCACATGGTCCTAATGTTGCTTGTACTACTATGTGGTCACTTAATCTTTCGTAGGTGAATTTTTCTCTCCTCATTTCCCGATGACACACTCTTATGCTTCGGTTCACACTTGACTATTGCGGGCATCCTATATACATGAAAATTACACACTGCACAATAGAAACTACACATTACACACTTTTTAAATTACAAATCACATGACATTTTCTCATCACCTCATCTACTACACATATTACACATCATACTTACCTACTTACATGCACTCCACTCAATACCCTATGATGCACTCTAGTATCACAGTCCATATTGGATTGTTGAGGGTATACACATCACAAATGGACCTTAACAGACTCATACATCTAACCACCCAATATTTTTCTCATGCAACATTCCTAGATTAGTGACATACGCTATAGGATAAATCATCACTTCTTCTAGAATCTTTTAGTCATATACGCCATAGGCTACATCATCACTTCTTCTAGCATCCTTTACTGATATACGCTTTAGGCTAAATCAAATTATATTCTATCATCTTGTCATGATATATGATTTAGGCTAAATCATCACTTATTATATCATCTTGTTATGATATATGCTTTAGGATAAATCATTGTACATTTTCACACCTCATCTTTATGTCACATATCATCAATATACATTCACCACACCACGCTACACACAACGCATAATTTGATCATTTCCTTATGACGAACTCTCATTTACAGCTCATTATTGACTATTGAGGGGGCATAAAAAAATTAACTTCACTGCATACAATTCCATTCACTTAGGGGGCACGTGGCTCCTATCATTTACACTACATTCCATTCCATCCATCCACAACATACTGCATACCTTGGTTACTTGTACTCTTTCTTACATTTGAATTTACATGTACATGTTCACTTTATTACACACGATAGATAAATATCTTGCATGTCATTATCTTTATCACACACACACACACACACACACACATGTTCATTAACTTGATTTCTAGTTGTGATCATATATTATGCAAGTCAATTACATGCACCGCGGATGTTTGGAACATTACCTAGTACAAGTCCTACAGTGGCTTCTGTGGGCATCCACTTTCATACACCATAAGTGTTATTGTTTCATTTTGTTTAATAGTACACTAATTTGTCAGATTATACATGTTTTGACATACTTTTTATCTTTCTAACATGCTAATGGGTTCTTCATGTGCAACATTTGTTATGCAGGGATACTCATTTCCATGATTGTTTGTTACATTGTCTAATATTGTTTGTTCCTGTTTGCAAGCTTGGCCCTTTGTCTTATGTGCACACTTGTTTGTTTGTGGCCACTATGGCCTTGGGTGTCTTGTGACACCATGAGTGGTGTCCCATTTTTGCTACTCACTTTTCACAATCTATATTGTCTTCTTGTGTGTTTATTTTCATCCTAGCTTACATATTTTCTACATATCTTACACTTGTATTCTATATACATGCTTGTTTGTACAAACACTTGTTGTCTAGCCACCTTTCTTTCATGTGCCTTGGTTTTTACTAAGCACATCCCCCTCCCCCTCCAAAGCACAATTTCAGCAGTTGGTCCTCTTTCAGGCCGCATTCTCCCCCAGCGACGTCGCATGCACCCCCAAAGAGGAGGTCCATTATTTAGGTTTACACATAGTACCAGTACAGTTCAATTTTTCAGTTTTCTTCCATGACACAATAGGGGGAGTTACACAGTGATTGGGTTCAACACAGTCTACATAGAACTCATACACAACGGTCTTTACAGGGTAGGTTGTCCTTAGCACATGTGTTGTGTACACATCATTTGTAGTGGTATTTCTATTCTCAGGGAGCAGTTAAAGGTTAAAGGATAACACCAAACCTTCCTCTCTATACTTACTTCTACTATGGCATCAGGATCATGCCAAAAAAATCCAAACAATAAAGAGATCTCTATAGTTTCGGGAAGTTGTTAAAGGTTGGAGGATAAATCATACTTTCCTCCCTATACTTCTTTAGCCAGTGGCATGAAATCACACAAAAAACTCACACTTCTTCGACGATTTACAAGAACATTTCTACACTCTTTTCCTCATTGCAGATCAGGTGCACATGTTTTTCTTTCATTTTCATAGCATTCTCTTACATACTTTGTTTACATACATATACATGTGTATTTGATTACTTGATTGTATTCATGCGTATTTGACTAGGTTTATGCATCATAGGATCACTCAACATCATGCATACATAATGGGTACATCACACAAACAATACTAACCCAACAGGTACATCACACATATTGGCATATACACATGTGTTTCCACCCTAGGTTCACTCTCATCACCTTTTGATCAGTTTGGCATCTTTAGTATCCACGATCCATCATTTTTATCACTTCAAACTTTTTATAGTCACTCGGCACACTTTCTACATCAATCTACACAGATATCAAGTATGCATCTCTATCTACTTTATGATCCCAAGATTTTCACTCACCAACATAAAGTGGGGGAAAATGTAGACACAAAATCACGCACTTTGGGTAATTATTTAGTCTCGGTTTCATACTACTAATCATATGATTCTTGAGTGAAAAGAGTAATAATTAACCCATGTCTTTGACCATCTTGCATTTATTTTTGTTACTATTTTCGATCTTACACCCATATTTTTCCAATTTGTACTTTTATACTGTGTTTTTCCTCTTTTTGGATTGGGGTGCCAAGCCAGGACTAGGACGTCAGAAACCCTAGTCCCCTCTGGACACCCTAATCCTATTTACACTTTCCTTTCACTTTTTGGGCACTTTCAAGCCATTTGAGATTCCAATATTTTTGGTAGCATGCCTTTTCGGGGTTAATTACGAAATTCAAACAAGAGAACCATAAATATAAATTTATATGACCATAATGAGGGACCAAGCACTAAACACTATCTAGCTCCACCTAATGTTACATCCATTAAGGCTTCTATTGATCCATTTGCATCCATCTAGCTCCATCAAAATGGACAAAGGCGGGTTCATCTGCATCACACTTCATATAAGGGGAGTTTAATTTATTTCATGCACACATTATTTAAATTCTACATCTAGTTATTTGTTTGTTACTCACAAAGTGTGATACACACAAGAGCACCTAGGGCACAATTTGACACACACACACACACACACACACACACACACACACACACACACACACACACACACACACACACACACACACCTAGAACTACAATGGGTCTGAGCTGTAGTGCAACGCTCAATGATAACTCCATCCACTTGGCAGCTAAGGATAGTCTGATTCCTTCATATGTATCTTTATTTTTTAGGGTTTTGATGCTTTGTCTAGGGTTTTGCAATTGCTTTCTTTATTGCAGATTTACGATGACATAAATGATCTAAGTGCGACACAATAATAACAAGAAGTGAGGGTTTTTCATCATTTGATGACCCTGTGAAATTTTGTTTTGGACCTCCTGTATAAACCAGGGCACCTAGAAACCAAACCAGAGCACCCGAGGTGCCCCAATTCATCCTATATCTCCATATCTACCACTTTATGATCTTTTTTGCAACGCTTCTCCAAATTTTTTCATCCATATGGCACTTCGACATAGTCCCAACTGCTTGGTAAATCAATTAAGGCTCTTATAACCCTCTTTGCACATTAAGGTTTCTACATTTCATTGCTTAGTTGCTTTGGGTATTATTTGAGTATTTTATTGTTTCATTATTTAGTTATTTTACTGCTGCTATAACATCTAGATTAGGATAATATTTTACATTTTAACATAATCACTACACCCATTTGGTAGTCCCCCAACTAAACTATATGTTAGACTACAGTGCATCCCTGCATGTCATGATAAAAATAATGGTACTACTCCATTTGCATTGTGACATAATATCATTTCCATAACCATGCTAATGATCACCTTTTAGGTATCAAGAATTTAGGTAGAAAAATTGACACTCAACCAAACCATCAATCAATGTGGATGATACTCATTGTTTATCGTTCACCTTACTAAGTCCTACCTCTTTGTCATGTTCATTGGCACTATAGACATCTAAAATTATGACATGTTGAATCATGATTAATCTTTCCCACAAATAATCCAAAATCATCCAAATAATAATTAATCCAAGATTAATTATTATTATTAATCCCTTTTATCACATTTACCCCTTTATCATTTTATCATCATTTATCATTTATCCCAAATCTTTTTATTTCATTATTATATCCCATCTCAAAACTTTAATTTATTAATAATATCATATTATCCTATTTATAATCCCTATTAACATTTTATAGGAATTTAATATTCCTACATCTCACCTACCACCTACCCTACACATCCCTACACCTATCTTCTCCATGTAATCACATCATTAAATCCTAATTAAACTTAAACTAATTTAATCCCACCTTCCTCCATTTCTAGAAGTTTCCAATTCTAAAAGCTTTTATAACTTTCTACTCTTCTCCATTGAATTTAAAATGCAATGGATATTTCTCCATAATTATAGAATTAATTTCACCTCTTTTATTTCTAGAAGCTTCTAATTCTAGAAGCTTTTATAACTTTCCACTCTTCTCCATAATACTAGACATTTCTAATTCTAGAATTATATATCTTCTCATTCAATACTAACCATTGATCTTCCATCTACTTGGCAAGATCCTATCCCTCCAATTCCTCTTCCAAAAACTATAAATTGGAATGCCACCCTCTATGGAAGCCAATCCATAGATATCAAGAATCCATAACCAAAATTTTCCTTTTTTATCATCTAATCAATCCATCCACTCTATCAATTCATCTTTAATCCACTCTAATCAATTCATCCTTCATCAAGCATCAATCGATCCAAGCAAATCAAAATGGAAGTGTTGCCTAAGTGTCTTCAAAATATGAAGCAAGAACATTTAATCCACCATCAAGATCACATCCAAAGCATCTAGGGAGTTCTTCATTGGTAAGTGAAGGTATTGCATTTCTTTCTCCCTTCCATTTAGCTCAATCTGAAGTATTGTTGAATAGATTAGATTTAGGAATCAAATGATTTGTTTTAGTTTCTAAATTTTATCTTATATTTTTAACACATACATGCACATCACAAAATATCCACACACTATAAATGGGAAGCCCAGTAATTTCATGTACATCATATAAAGTCACCGTAACCTCTATAGTCTATCATGTAGCCCTCCACCTAAATGTGTTGGACTTAAACTTCCAATTTCCCAAAAACATTTGAATCAAATGTAGATCTAATGGGATCCACTCCATCTACATAATACCTCCAAAGATGAGGTCCTCTAGCTACGTAATTTCATGTTCCAATAACCCCTTCAATAACTATGGAATCCATGACACATCCACCCACCTCCACAGTCAAGTCCTCCGTGGAACGTATAAAACATCAGAAAATGAGTACCCATTATATCCTACTATAACATAATCATCAAAAATATAAATCAAATTACCAAAAAATAAAAATAATTAATATATTCAAACACCATCAGTCATACATATCCTTGCAGGATTGGCCATTGAACAATATTTTCAATTTTTTTTTATTGTAATGGCCACTCTAGCTTAACGCCATCAGCCACCATGGGAAAATACCCTATCTAAAAAAAAACATCCCCCAAGGATAAATTTCATTAACCATGTTTGGCACATCATATGCCATCTTCCATAATGCAATAATATATTCTAGCATGGTTGATCCCATCTATCTCAAGGGTCTGTGTTATGCCCTTAATTTACTTGCTCTATAATGGGATATGATTAGCCGACTTGTGGCTAGCATAATATCTCCTTGGTAATGTCACATCTTTCTATGCTTTCATATTATATTAGGGTTATCATATGGACTAACCATTTCCTAAGTAGGATATATATAGAAGGTAGGGGTAGTACTTGAAGATCATCTAGAGCATTATAATCATATTGTAAGGTATTGGAGGTTTCCCCCTCAAAGTGGCTGAGTGATATAATATACTATATTATGTTCTATTTTGTTGTTCATTGTTTATTTCAGTATTATCTGTGATTTTTTATTGATAATATATAATAAGGTTCATTTTAAATGCTATCAAAGCTTTGATCTGCCAAGCTTCTCAGTGTCAATTGTTTTTCTATTCTACAATTAACTGACGGCAGGGAAAAATTAGTTGTGATTTCGAAAGTTTTTAAATTTTTCCGTCACCGTACTACTGCTTAGGAATTTGTTTTTATAAAAATGAAGTCTTAAAAAAAAGAATCCACAAATTTTTCAGGCCTTATACAATATAATTGTCATTGGTTTTGTCTTGATGTCAAAATCACAATGGTACCATCCTCCCATAAACTTTTTCTACCATTTTTTCTCTTTTTGTTATCACCGACACTAGTCTTATTTTCAAAAGACCTTCGTAACCATATAGTCCATCAAAGACCATATTTTTAGCGCCCTCGACCCCAAACCCCAAACCCTAAACCCTAAGCCCTAAACCCTAAATCATAAACCTTAAACCCTGAACCCTAAGCCTTAAATCCTAAACCTTGAAACATAAACCGTAAACCCTAAACCCTATACCCTTAACCATAGAATCTCAACCCTAAACCTTGGATTTTGAACCCAAAAAATAACTATAACCTAATTAATCATAGGAAAATCAACTTGTGTAAGAGATAAAGAATCTAACACGTCACTAAATACAACAGGTTACAAGGAAGAGGTAGAGTTTGAGTCTTGATTTTTCTACTACAGTAGATAAAATCTAGGTGGAATGTTCAAGATATGGTGAAGAAGGATGATTTGCTGTTAGGATACAACATAATTTCGTGACAACATGGACATCAGATACCAGTCCTAAATCACCTCTCTCATGATATCAGTTTCAAGTATATAAAATACATGGAATATTTCGATCCACCCTCCTCCGTATACACCACCACCATCAGGTCCTAATGAAGGATTATAGAACATGCTACCAAATGTGGACATGCATAACCTTTGATGGGAAGGATTAAATCACTTGTAGGATTAGACCAAATGTAGATATTTTTTTGATCTACACAAAACCCCTGGTACATAGAAGGTTATTGTAGCATCCTTATACCTTGAACCATACCAATTCATTTGGTAATCGACTGGTTGAGCGCATAGAAACAAAAAAGGAATGAATCTCTCCTGGTCAACATTTGCAGATGAACTTCAGTTACACTATAGAAATAGTTTCCCAAAGAACTACTTTAGTCAGCTCATCAGATTAAGGAAAATAAGTTTGGTAAAGGATTACATTAAAAAAACTTAGAATTTATCCTTGAGAGTGGAAGATATCACTAGTGAGAACCTTAGTGACCTTGTTTTGCGAGGTCTCAAGGATAGAACCCAACATGATGTTTGTATTTTTAACCCGGATTCGATCTCTAACTCTATGGTCCTTGCTCAAAGAATAGAAGATAGGGATATATCCAAACTTTGGGTATTCACCTCAGGTTGAGAACATAACATGTCAGGACCATCATTTTCCCAACCCATTCGACTAACTCCTCAACATATCGAAGAGAAAAATTCCAAAGGGTTATCCTTTAATTTTGAATCAAAATATAATTGAGGCCACATATGTGTTGAGCAAGAAGTTTTTCTATATTGAAATAAGCAGAGAAGGATTAAGAGGAGGGAAAATAACACAGAGGTAGCAGGATGAAGATGCTGAGAGTTTCTCAGAATAATCCTCGCACAAACAATTTCATTTAATGCTTTATATGTAGTCAACACTCCTCAAACCCTCAAGGTGGTGGGTGTCCTCAAGAAACAAAAAAGTCATCCATATTGGTTGATTTAGGTAGTACACATAACTTCGTTAATTATAAATTGGAAATCAAGATTAAACTGATTTATTTATCCAACCCCTGAGATTTCATGTCATGAATGCTAATGGCGGCACAATGTAGTTATTTAATTTGGAAAATGTCATAGTATCAAGCTAGCAATGGGTGAGTACAAATTGGATTCTTCATATGTTTGACATTCCTATGGGTGGTGCCAACATTGTTTTGGGATTACAATGGCTCACAACCTTGGGAACAATTGAGATAAAACTTCATAGAAATTGTTCATGTGCAATTCCACTATGAGGGTAAGAAGTTTTGAAATTTGGGGATTAAAGGAAAAGGCCACTCATCTGGTCAACTCCCATTATATGCAAAAGCTATCACAGAAGTGTGTTGAACAATTTGTCGCACATAGTTGTTTCTATGATTGAAGGAGGACATGAGAAGACCGACACCCCTCCTGATTTATAGCTAATTTTGGATAACCACTCAAAGGTGTTTGGTGAGATGCCAAAATTTCTTCCTCAAAAATGATCACATGATCATTTCATTAATTTACCTCCAAGAATTCAACCACCCAACATCCACCTGTCTAAGTACCCCTATGTCCAAAAGAGTGAGATTGATAAGATGGTGCAAGAGATGTTGGAAGAAAGTATTATACACTCTATTCATAGTGCATATTCTTCTCCTATGGTATTTGTGATTAAAAAGGATGAAAAATGGTTGATATGTCCATATTATAGAGAGATAAACAAGTACACCATCAAAGATAAGTTTCATATTCCTGTAATTGATGACTTTTTAGATGAGTTACATGGTGTTATCTATTTCACTAAGCTAGTTCTTTGTTCGGTTTATCATCAATTTTGAATAAAGGATGAATATGTCCATAAGATATATTTTCGAACCCATGAGGGTCATTATGAGTTTATAGTGATGCCTTTTGGCCTCACAAATTCCCCCTCCACTTTTCAGAGTCTAATGAACACCATCTTCTGGCCATTTTTTCATAAATTTGTTTTGGTGTTTTTTGATGACATCTTAATTTACAATAAGACATGGGAAGATCATTTATAGCAGGTGAACCAAGTGATCCTCACCCTTGAAAAACATCAAATTTATTCGAAACCATCCAAATGCTCTTTTGGGGTGAATGAAGTCAAGTATTTATGTCATATTGTGTCACATGAAGGGGTAAAAGTGGGCCCTTAGAAGATCAAAGCCATAATGGAATGGCCCATTCCCAAAACCTTGAAACAGTTGTGAGGATTCTTGGGATTAACAGGTGACTATCGTAGATTTTTCAAGAACTATGGGGGCATAACAGTTCCTCTCACAACTCTCCTTAAGAAATATTCCTTCTAGTGGAATGAAAATGCTACTGTGACTTTTGAACAACTCAAAGAGGTTATGTGTACTACCTCGGTCTTGGCTATTCCTAACTTGTTGAAACCTTTTATTATGGAATGTGATGCATCTGGATATGGGATGGGTGTGGTGCTCATGAAAGAAGTATGCCCATTGATTTTAAGAGTTTCCAACTCACATGGAAGAACCTTCTCAAGCCCATCTATGAGAAGGAAATGATGGATATCCTTCATGTTGTAAAACAATGGTGACCCTACCTATTGGGTAGGAATTTCAAGATGAAAACCAACAATGATAGTCTTAATTATTTCTTAGAACATGTGTTATCCTTTGAGGAACAAAAAAAATGGGTTACTAAAATTTTGGGATTTGACTTTGAAATAATTTCAAGAAGGGGAAGGAAAATGTTGTAGCATATGCACTCTACAGAAAGGATGAGCCCACTAAAGCACTTCTTTGTGTCATGTTAGTACTACATCCAGATTGGATAGTAGAGGTCGAGACTGAATAGGAACATCATCCAGTAACACAGAATCTCATTTATAAGCTTAGTCAATATTACAAAGTGTCAAAAAAAGTTGCATGGGATGGTGATACTCTTTGGTATAAGGATCATTTGTACTTGTGTAATAATTGAGTACTTAAGTATAAGATCATTTAGGAATTACACTCCTCCCATAGGTGGGAATTTTGGCTGCCTGAAGGCATATCATCAGATCACAAAGGACTTCTTATGGGAAGGGCCTTAAGGGGGATGTACAAATTTTTTTTTTTTAATGTATAGTATGTCAACAAAATAAGTGTGAAATAGTTAGGACACTTGGTTTGTTACATCCCCTGTCTATCCCAAGCCAGCGGTGGGAGGAGATTTACATGGACTTTATCACATGGCTCCCTAGGCCATATTGTAATAATGTCATCATGGTGATAGTGGATAGGCTCACTAAGTATGCTCACTTCTGTGCACTATTACAACCCTTTACATCTAGTGCAGTGGGCTCTTCCTTCATGGACACAGTTCATAAAATCCATGACACTCCTAAGATCATTCTAAGTGAAAAAGATGTGATATTTACTAGTAATTTTTGGACTGATTTATTTTTAGTTCTAGATACTCAACTAGCTCACATTTCATCATATCACCCTCAATCTGATGGTCAAAAAGATTTAGTCAAGAAATGCCTTGAGGGATATCTATATTGTTTTGTGTCTAATCAACAAGGAAGTTGGGCTCAGTGACTACCCCTTGCAAAATGGTGGTATAACACATCCTTTCATTCCTCTTCTAACATGTCACTATTTATGGCTTTATATGGGTAAAAATCACCCTCCATCATGCCCATGTTAAGGATGTATACTAAGGTTAGGGAATTGGAGGATAAAATCCAACATCAACAGGAAATCTTGACAGCCCTCAAAGAAAACTTGACTCTCTCCCAAAATAGAATGAAACAACAAGCAGATCAACACCGAAGTGAAAGGAATTTTGAATCAAGAGATTGGGTATTTGTAAGACTTCAACCATACAAACAGATGTCACTAAAACAACAAATTAAGGACAACAAGTTGGCTCCCAAGTATTATGGTCCTTATCACTTATCAGGTCTTACACAAGATTGGAACTGTAGCATATAAATTGGACCTACCCCCTTTAGCCAAAACACACCATGTTTTTTTATGTCTCCTACTTAAAGAAGGTCATTGGAAAATGTTTGCCCACCTAGATATAATTAACAGAGATGGATAAAGAAGGGTGCATTATTCTTGAACCAGAGGTAGTCCTTTAAATGCGTACAAAGAAGCTGCGTATCAGGATCCTCCAGCAATATTTTATCAAGTGGAAATAGCCTATCAAATGAGGATCCCACTTGGGAGGATGAATAATTCATTCAAAATCATCCATGTTTACTCAACGTTGAGGACAATGTTGGTTTCAAGGTTAGGGGCATACTATGCCCTTAATCTACTTGTTATGTAATGGGATATCATTAGCCAACATGTGGCTAGCATAATCCCTCCTTGGTCTTGTCACATATTTGTATGCTTTCATATTATAGTAAGGTCGGCATATGGACTAACCATTTCCTAAGTATGATATATATAAAAGGTAGGGATAATACTTGAGGATCATCTGGAACATTATATTGTAAGGTCTTACAGGTTACCCCCTCAAAGTGGCTGAGTGATATAAGCTATTCTATTATGTTCTATTTTTTTGTTCATTGTTCTTTTTGGTATTATCTTCCATTTTTTATTGACAATATCTAAGAAGGTTCGTTACAATCCGTGACCTTTTCAAGCAATAAAATTAAAAAACCTAACCAAAAGACTCTAAAAATGAAAATGCTCCTAAACCCACCTAGAACTTGACCTAATCTACATTTTGACTATCGTTGGGGTAAATTTCACAAGTTGAATTTTCCCAGGCCTACATTTTTCTATTTTCCCCATAACTACCCTTTCCCAATTTAAAAAATAAAACCTACCATTAGATTCACATCACCATGTTCCCCATCTTGACAACCTTGTATGTTGACTCACACTATCATTATTTTCACTATAATCACTCTAATCACAGATCTCAATTTCTCTCAAATATCAATTAACAAAGTGATAAATGAATTCCTCCCTTTAAAATTTATAAAAATTCCTATAATTTGATTTGACACAATCCTTCCCAATCTTCAATTATTTGTATATTTAAAAATGAAAAACCCTAGATACATTTCATAAATTACAACATGATTGTGGTGGTGAAACAATTTTTTTGACATATTGAACGTGCCTCTACCACATCCTGTTAAAATTCCTCATTTTTAGTCATTTTGATACTCAGTCACATTTAATCTAATGACCCCCTACCTAGGTAATTTATGTCTTATTTTACTAATTATCTTCTAGTGTTTCTTTTCAATATTGCTTCTTTAGGGTTTGAAGTAGTTGTTGTGCGCACCACAAGCAATCTGAATGACATCGGGAGGTAAGTATGAGGTAGGTATATTTCATTTGGTGGAGTTCATTTATTTATGTATAGTAATTTCATTTTTATTTTACTTTTAACATTTACTTTTGATTTCAGGTATTGCATAATTATTTTTCTAAAGACCATCACATGTTTCACTATTGTGACACGTGTTAATAGTTGAAGCATATTTATACACCTTAGTTTTGATGTTTGCTATTTGTTACTCTTGTGTAGGGGATACTGATGCATTTTCCTCCTAAGTGAGTGCCTCAACATGTCTTCTGAGATTAGGGTATGATTGGAAATGGTCATGTAGGATAGACCACAACATTTAAGAGATATCACTATTATGACATAGTTCCCTTACCCTTTCCTTATTTCCTTCTTTTATTCACACAATATATTTGTTACATTTAATTGTCTCACTTTTTTCACTTATTCACACTTATTGCATGTTATTATTCCTTCTTTCGATTACTCTAGAACTTCATCATGAAATCCACTTATCTTCTAGCTTCCACCCTTCTTTGTTTTACACCCCACGACTTTAGGGTTTCCCCAAAGATGATGTCATCACCCATGGGTAATGGAATTGGGTATTATAGATACAAAATTGTGCACATAATACCACTTTACTATGCCATCTATATGTTGTTATATACATGAATCTTAAGTAAGAAAATTATTCATTGGTGAGACTATCATTTGTCTATCTATGCTCTTTGACCGATTTATATTGTGATTCTCTTCTACATCTCTCATTTATGTATCCACTTCTAGTCATGTCACATGGATCCCTATCTTTCTGTTTTGTCAAATCTATCATTCTTGGTTCCAGGAAACTAGCGCCCACTCCGAACACTAATGCCCAGGTGCTTGTGTCCCTTCTAGACACTTTTGTCATGCTTACTCTTTTTACACATTTTGACATTTGTTTTCAGGCTTGTCACTTTTATTATCCTTATCCTACATTCTTAGTCGTACTTTGGTGTCATTAGTGTCGAAACTCAAACAAGAGACTCATATATAAACACAACATGCTCATAATTATTCTGGCTGGAAAATCAAGAGGGGCTATCATATCTACATATTACCACTACTATTCAAATGGGATACCTTTTTGGGCTGCATACATTGCATATGAAGGGAAGCGCTAAATTCCATACCACACATTTGCATCAAAGCTAGTTATATACTACTATCTTGGCGTCATTTGCACGAAGGAAAACCTAAGGACACTATTTCACACACAAGTACAAATAACTACATGGATTTTGAGACGTAGTGCAATTCTCGGTACTCGGGTGACCACCGGAGTTAGTCTAATTTCACATATTGCATATTTTATGTAGACCTACTATGTTTTGTGAACTTGCGCAAATAGTTAGGGTTTGTTTTATAGGTTATAGGTGTTATAGGAACCCTAACAACGAAGTCAGAGTGATAAAGAAAATATTGGAGTGAGGACCTTCAAATCCATAAAAATATTAGATCCGAATATTCACATAGTCACTAGCTCCAAGAACACACACTAGTGCCCAGGCACTCCTATCTTCCTATGAGCGCTTCCATCCAACACAGTTTAGAGTCCCAGAACTCTCTGCAAGCCATTGTGTCATCATTTCCATCCAGATCCAACATTCTAATAGTTGTAATCAATTTCATATCATTTGAGTTCAACTAATTCATATCCTCTCTCTCATTTACTTAGGGTTTTACATTGTTGAATTCTCATTGCTTGTATATCATTGTGCTTTACTAGTTGAATATCATTTGGTGCATTAGTTAATCTGAAATGAGGTTTAATTCAATTTAAATTAAATCATTTGGTGAACCCCCTCCTTACTCAAACTCCTTGCCCTAGGATCTAAATCCCTCATGGCTAATAAAATGTACCCATCCACTGATCACCCTATGACCTTTATGAGCATGAAACCAATTTTTTCCAACTCATGTGAAGAAGTTGAATTTCATGCCCTCATGAAAAATATCGTATACAATCCTTGTGTCATCCAAAAAATCCTTACATCCAAGCATCTGCTCCTGATAATCTCCAAAGTCTCGATTCTTACATCGTTTCCCCTATACAAGCACTTGAATAATATTTCTCTCCACCCGTTACTGACATGACCATTACTCTAGCCTCTCCCCCTTGTACTATAGTCAATGATAATACTAATGGAGATTCTTTCTATACTAATGATAGTATTCATGAAATTATTTCTTGCGAAAGTATGGATGATAGTGACTATGATTATGATAATGATAATGCACATGGTAATAATGATGTTTCTTCCATAAAGATTATTTAATGTGAATCTAAACCTCATCACTCTTCTGTTGCTACATTTATTTTCAATTATGGCTATGTTGAAACCAATGTTACTCTTACTGCACCTCTTACTATGTCTAATGATCATACACATGGTACATCCGTAGAGCTTACGAATTCATCTCATTATTCCACATCCCCTCCCCTTTTGCAGACACCTATGGTCACTCATAATGGAAAGATTCAACCCCTCAATGTGCCTCTAAATTCCCAAAATATTCCTTCATAAGACATCTTGTCCCTCATGCATGTTGTTGGTGATTTGAAATACAAGGTCCACACCCTTACGTTATAAATAAAATCTTATTATGCTTCTGTTGACCATAGTACCCTTCTCAGCAACCCCATTCATAAGAATATTCACAATTACTTTTTCCCCAAGGGTTTAATTATTCCTAATTTCTCATGTTTTGATGGCATGGGAAATCCTTATTTACATCTAAAATATTTCCGATTAGTCATGGCTTCCTATTCCAATGATAGATTGTTACCAAAATCCTTTTGTTATAGCCTTTTTGATATCACTCTCCAATGGTACACTCACTTACCTAATGGATCTATTAGTACTTATTATGATATGGAGGATGCTTTTTTTAGATGTTTTATTTATAATAATGGGCCTAAAGTTACATATGAATGTTTACCTTCTTTGCATCAAGGAAAAATAGAACCAATCTTATATTATATTTTATGCTTTAATTTTTACATGCACCATTTATTATTTCAGCCTAATGATCTAGAAATTAAATATATCTTTTGTCGTGGCTTAATTCCCCCATTAAAAGAACATCTATTATATGATACATGTGATTCATTTACTCTCCTTTGCTATAAGGTTATCAATTTAGAAAAAGACATAATTGTGAATCATGTTATAATACCTCCTTCTACTTATTCTACTCCTCCCTCACCTATTAAGTCCTCTACCCTCCCAACTATTGGCCACCCTTCACAGTCACTATCTCCTCCTCTGCATAAATGTCATCCTTCTCCATCACCATGTCAGCATTCACCTAGATCTTCCCCACCTCCCACATGTGCACCATTATAATTTTCACATGTTGTTAAACCACATATGTTACTTGATAAGTGGCTGATCTGTTTACCTTCCAACCAACATCATCCCTCTCACTGGTTTCACCGCCATCATGACCTCCCTTTTTCGTAATTTTCACCGTATTAATGGCCACCGTAAAAATGATTGTTATTCCCTCCATGATAGAATACAACAATTAGAATATAAGGGTGTCATTTCCTTCTGTACCCACTCTCACAAGATCTCTCTCTCTCTCATATTCCACATCAGAGAGCCTCTACAACTATTTGCTTGTCGCATTCACCCCCTCCTAAGCTTATTATTTGTCCACCTCCTAAGGTCATCATTCATCCACCTCCTACAATTTTCCCACCTCTTGCCACATCCTCTTACCTTACCCACATTTCTACAACATCTCATTTGCTTCCTAAGAAACCCACTTCCGCATCTCCCACCGTCACCCTCCCATTATTGGCACTATCTCCTCTTATATTCAATTTGGCACCTATACACATGTTGTCATTGTTCCACTTCCTCCTAATGAGCATTGTAGACCTCCTCACCTATGGTAGATGATCCTCTTCTCCATATCATTACCTGATGATGAAATCGTGTTCTCAAGGTTCATGCATGAATGTTGAGGGAATTGTTCCTTAAATGAACCTCAATCTCACACTAGGGGGCAATTGTTCTTCCCCCTCTTCATCCTCATCACACTTAATTATCTACATCATTCCACATCTCATTATTATAAACTTATCATGGCATAATTATGATATGCTCCTGCATTATCTAATCACATTACCATTTCTATTTATCTGCCACATTTCATCGCATATATTTATCTCTATTTACCATATGTTATATTATTTCCTTTTGTTCAAATTCAATTCCTATTAAATTTCTCACTTAGCAATTCTTTACGCATCGTCAAGACTTTTAAGAATCAACATTATATATCAAATCAACCATACCAATAATGTATATAGAATCCAACAAACTATAAAATCACTACCAAGTGAAAATCACAATCATCACATGGTATACAATGAACATCAACACATGTATACACACACATACATCTCATCCAAAATCATATTTACAAAATAAAACCACTGGGGGGAAAATCCCCATGCATCAGTACATCCTATGTAATACATAATATGCCACCCTCACTATCACTATCTACAATCACGGGAGCTCTAGAACTCAAAGCTTCGCCACTAACCCTATGTCATCAATCTCAAGCTATGTATCTCTCAAGATGAATCCACAATACAACATTCTCTTTCATCTTCTCTGCGTATTATCCCTAGAGCTCCATATATCGTGCAAATATATCCTGAATTAGGCCACATCCTATCTCACTCACTCTATCTCAGAGCAAGCCTCATCGTGATCGCTCAACAAAACTATGCACATGGCCTTCATTATCGCCACAAGCTCAAATAAATGAGCATGCTTGACCGTAATCACTTTCACTCACTCTAACATCCCTCCTCCCATGAGAACATCTGGGAGCACGTTTCGATTCAACATTTGTATGGAGGTATCTATGATCAACATCCAATAAGCATCACCTACAATCACATAACACACACCTCATATTAGCACTTATACATCATCGTATTCATTAATCAACTCAATAAGTAAATGAATCACAATATATGATACTTATGCTCTGCTCACACTGCTACTATATCATCTACCTTGGGGGCAGGTTCCTAGCCCTTAGCTCCTCAAACTACTAGCCCACCTGCCGCATCTACAACCACTAGAAACAACAACACCCATTGGTGTGTCACCCACCATTGAATATACGCCTCAGTGCGCCCCGCATCATCCACATGTATTGGTCCTATGGTCATATCTGCTTCATCTGGACCTGGGGGCACTAGCTATGCTCATGTGGGACTTAGCCTCAACCCTAGTTGCCTCACTCCCCTAATAGATCAAAACCATATATATGGCTCTGGGGCCTCGTCTTGAGCCATAAAAAATTGTTGAGATACTTGCTCACCCTAAAACAACTCTGGTACTCCTAAAAACTAATCCTATAACAATATGATGCACTGAATACTCCACAACTCAACACCATCCTCCATAATCTCTATACAACCTCTTGGTCATACATATCAGCTCCCTAGTCATCTGCATAGCCAAAACCATTGTCACCCTCTCGAATCTAGTCTGAATAGCCTCCTTGACACGTGGCATCCTCGCAACTTATAGCTCAAAATTACAATCACTCTTAGTTCAAATGAAGTTACTATTCACCTATTTCATATTACTATATATAGTAATTCAAAATTTCCTCTATATTATAGTCACTACTCGCTACCATTCTTACAACTAATAAAAATGCATGGTTCAACTCATATCTTAAGCCTCATTACTTCATTTTCCTCCCCATTTGTGGCACCCAGATCATGATCTCATCTACTACCATACTATACAATTTGGCACCCATATCACAATCTTGTCTACTACCATACTATACAATTCTAAACACTCTACTTATAATTCTGACATGTGCACTATTCAATCTCTATATATACTTTGTCAAAACAACAACCTCTCTTATAATATCTCTTTCTTATTATTTCAACCCTTCACAACCTTGCTTTCAGCTTAGTTCTCATTTATCCATACCTTTCTGTTTCACTGAAAGGGGGCATACAATCAGGATCATCTTATAATCCCTCTCAGGATACAACGTAATCAATCAAAACTCCTAGTATGTTACTCTAACATTTTATATGATGTCATTTAAACACGATTACATCTATTTTATACAATAGTCAATAATTTTTGCTATCTTAAATCTATTCCCCCCTAAATGACCTAATAGTGGGGAAAAGCAAACCTCTATGTGAGTAGTCTTCCAAATACATTTTACTCAATTCAAATCTTATCACTCAAATCAATCAATCAATACAATGATCATAGTTATTATCGCTTCCAGATGACCTAACTTGGAAGCCATCTAACATTATTCAAATTGGAACACACATTACTGTAGGAATGGGGGAAATGAGACACCATGCCTTTCCTGTGCTACTCCTACGTGGGTTCTTCAATAAAGACAAACAAGTTACAATAGGAACTAAATGGGTAAAAATTTGGTCCTTATCTATCTACACTGGTTGGACCTTTTTGGGGAATTGTCATGGAAGGAGAGCAAAACATACCTCTCTCCCCAACACTCTTCCTCTAGCGGAAGGACACACAAATCCTTCAATTATCAACAATCCGGGTTGGGAATTGATCACTCCCTACCTCTTATATCATCTTTGACAACAATATGAAATCTCCAATATCATCATAACTATTTCTCCAAAGCTTCTCCTTATGGCAGTTTGTTATCTCCACTTACACCATATGGGTCAAAACACTGATCCTTGGTTCACCACGCTACAAATTTCTATATTCTATGTGTACTCTGTAATATGGCTTCTTCGGACCCTATACAGGTACGTTCCTTACTTCCTTTACATTACTTGAATTTCCTTTAAATAACATAAAGGAGGGGGCAAATGTAAACACAAAATTATGCAGATATTACCACTTTACTATGCCATTTGTATGTTGTTATATACATGAATCTTAAGTAAGAAAAATATTCACTGGTGACATTGTCCCTTGTCCATCTACGATCTTTGACTAATTTATATTGTGATTCTCTTCTACATCTCTCATTTCTGTATCCACTTCTGGTCAAGTCATAGGGATCCATGTATGTTTGTTTTGTCACACATGTATTTCTTGGTTCCGGGATACTAGCACCCACTCTGGACACTAGTGCCCAGGCTCTTGTGTCCCTTTTAGGTGCTTCTGTCCTACTTGCTCTTTTTACACATTTTGACATTTGCGGTCAGCCTTGTCACTTTTTTTATCCTTATCCCGCATTCTTAGTCGGCCTTTGGAATCACTAGTGTTGAAATGTAAACAAGAGACTCATATATAAACACAACATAATCACAATTATTTTGGCTGACAATTCAAGTGGGGCTATCATATCTATATAATACCTCTACTATTAGAAGGGGATGCATACACTGCATAGGAAGAGAAGTGTTGAATTCCATACCACACATTTGCATCAAAGCTCGATATAGCCCACTATCTTGGCTTAATTAACGTGAGGGAAAACCTAAGGATATTATTTCACACACAAGCACAAAGAACTGCATGGAGTTTGAGATGTAGTGTAGCGCTCGGTACTAAGTTCACTCATCGAGTGACTATCAAGGTTAGTCCAACTTCACATATTGCATATTTTATTCAGACCTAATGTGTTTGTGAGCTTGTGTAGATAACTAGGGTTTGTTTTGCAGGCTACAGGTACGATCAAAATAGTAACAACAAAGTCAGAGCGAAAAAACATATATTGGAGTGAAAACCTTTAAACCCCAAAAAAGATCAGATCTTGAATATTCACACAGTAACTAATGCCCAAAATGTATACTAGTACCCGTGCGCTCCTATCCTCCTGTGGGTGCTTCTGTCCAACACCATTTAGAGTGCCAGAACTCTCTGCAAACCGCTGTGACATCATTTCTAGCCAGATCCAACATTCTGACAATTGCAATCACTTCCAAATCATTTGTGTTTAGCTAAGGCATCTCCTCTCTCTCATTTGCTTAGGGTTTTTACATTATTGAATGCTCATTCCTTGTATATTGTTATGCTTCACTAATTGAATATCACTTGTTGCATTAGTTACTCTGAAATAAGGTTTAATTCAATTTAAATTAAATCGGGTATATATACCCCTCCTCACTTATCATTTAGATCATCCACTTCTTTCACACTCTCGAGACACTTCATTTGCATGCACATTACACATTTACACATATTTTTGTAGCTACTTGATAGACTTGATGTTTTGGAGCTTTCCATTTTACATTTGGGTTACCATAGTGAGTTATAACTAGAGGTCTTCTACTTGATCTTTCTTCTTCTCCACACAAAGTGATTTTCTCCCAGTGTTGTTGTCTTTATAGAAGATCATGCATCAGTGCTCACACTACAAGTAAGTATTTCTAACCCTTCTTAGTTCTTTAATTGCTTGCATATTGTTGTAGTTGTGTGGATGGTTGGTCATTCATTGTTATAAACTAAAGTAGATGCATGTTTTCTTTAATTTATTGTATTGTCTTATTATATATGCCCCTTACCTCTATCCATCTCGTGACTTATCATGTTCTGAATCCTAGTAAGATACCTATATTTATCTTAGGTGTAGGCCTTGGAAACCTATATTTATTGTAGGGTTAAGATCATTATCGTCTAAAATTAAGCGCTCTCTGAGTACCTTTGGTATCTACATCACGCATATAGACTTAAATTTGATCCCTACTGTAGAGAAATCAATTAGGAACCTATCTTTGCCCATCATACAACCTCCATAACAAACCAACATTAGATAAGAATGAAAATAAAGTTAGTGCAAAGGAGGAGGTAAAATAATATTGAAATGGTGTGTTAAGGCAGTCGCGTGATACTTGTAGGTGAAAGAAGGTGGGTAGTTGGTGATGACAACAATATTATACACGTTACATGCAACATTTAAGATGCTTCATTGTTTTAAATATGTTATTTTTTGCCATTTTTAGGCACCAATTTTATTTTGGCGAGTTTTTTGCAACATTTAATTATTTTTGTATCAGTTGTTAATTCAAGTAGAAAAAATAGAAAAGTTGTAGAAATACATAATTTAAAATGATACACATAATTTTTAAAATTCGCAAACAATATCACTATAGAATTTCAACTTGACAAATAATATAAATATATTATTTTTAAGCCCTAAAAAAAACATTTTGATTCTGTTACGCACTCCTTAAATTAAAAGGTTTCTTTCTCTTTGAATGGAGAAGTGGGACCAAAAATATTAAACAAGACAAAAGATAAAACATGAAAAAAAAACTAACAAAACCCATCGATAAACACAACTACAAAAGCACCGAGTAATTAAGTAGTCATGTAATAGCCATATACTTGAATAGGGGGTTTACATTTAAAAAAATAAAACAAAATAATATTCTTTGAAAGTGGGACAATTGGATAAATGAAACACGTAAGACAACACACAACTTGCCTCCTACGTAAGCAAAGATATACATTGAATTCGGGAATAACTTGTAAAGATATATTAGTCTTAAATCAATTTTAAATTTTAAACCGGGTTTAATGGTTTATGGCCCCCCTCATTTATAAATTAAAATTTATATCATTTTATTTTATAAATCTTAAACAATGTTTCGTGGTTTATGGCACTTTGATTTATAAGTCAAATAGTTAAATTGTTTTGATATCATAAACAATGTTTAGTGGTTTTATGGCACCCTGATTCAAAACGATGTTCGTCCTTATAATCATCTCCAAAATTTAAGGGGGGATTATACTTATTTTTGTTTCACATAAAATTTCCAAAAAGGTCACTCTAGTAAGGATATCATTTTGATTTTTCGTTCTAATTTTCCATAAATGAATGATGTGATAAATTTAAGATGAGTATCTATGATATGGGTAAGGGGGACAACAAATTTTATATGTAAGTATCTATATTATGGGTAAGGGGGACAACAATTTCTATTTTGAAGATGAGAAATTTAATATCGTGGATTATATTTATCTTTCTTCCTTCATTAACCCATATTTGAGGTGTTTGTGTGTCTTTTTAATGGTATTTTTGTCTCTTTGGAGTAGTGAATTATGTAAACGACATAAAGGTATTAACCTTTTTTTTATAAATCTTTTTATGGGAGGTAAGGTTTCAAGAGAAGAATACTTGTTTCGATAGCTTGTTTGCATATTTTGAATCCTATATCACACTTGGGGAAGCAAAATCAGTATTTGCAAGTGGTCACAAAGTTGTAGGCCTATTTTCTTGAGCTAGAAAAGTCTGTGTAACTTTGGACATGTTGTGTAGTTCAATTCTGTATTGTTGATCAATTTTTTTTAAAAGTATAGTTTTAGCTCCAATTTCACACATGACGTTCAAATCATTTTCAATATGTTCCACCTCATTTTACACCTCGATCAGTCCAAAAACATGTAGAACGTTAAGTGCAATTATCGTCTTGTCAATTTCTATATTTAACATGTGCCCTAGTTAATTCTCTCTCTTAATCAACACTTTTAAATTTGAATATTAAATGCGGATTTAATAATATGAATGTGCATAGAATTTCTAGATTACAATATAATTGGATATAAACTCCATAGTAGAAACATTTTCATTCCTTAATTCATGTTAAATCACCTCAGAAGTGCAAGTTGTCCCCAATTTAACATGTTGCCAATAGGCTATTTTTTCCTTATGCCAAAAAGCAAGACATAAGTCACAAGTCCATGAGACAGTCATTTCTTACATGTTTCATGGATCTTCCTAGCAAAAACACGTACAAAGCTCCACATATCACTTGAGGATTTTTGGGTGTGTTAAAAAATGTGTGGAGGAAATATTCTAACCCAGTTGATGCATATCTCTTCTTGTAGAGTAAAAAGAGAAAAGATAAGGATGTTTTTGCCAACTTGGGCAATATTTTGAATTCTTAATATGGGTGTTTAGGAAAAGAAAAATAAAATAATTTGAGCAAGAAGAGAAAGTGTGGTGAAAAGAAAAAGCAACACAACTAGTATATGCTAGAGTGACATCTACCTACTTGAATTCTACTTTTGGCATGGGGATGCTTATAGAAACAATATATTATACCCTTATAACTTGAATTCCACTCTCGCAATTGATTTTCTCCTAATTATAGTGTTCTTATAAATTCACTAATTCCCTCATGTATTTATGGACTTTGTAAATTCAAATTAGCACCTTATTGACATGTAAGATGACAAACAACATCTACAATGTCAAGTGAGTTACAATTTAACCTAGCCCTTCTTCTGGTTGGAATCTTAGATCTAGTCAATTGGGATGGATAAAAGATATAACATGTAAATGCACATTGCATAACCAATATTACACACACATGAGCTATCGAAAGAAGAATGAAGCGAACGAATCAAGCCATAAAACACTGAATTTAACAACAAGAGGCAAGAGAAATCCTTATAATGTTACAAGCAATGTGGCTTTACATAAAGTCAAACCTGTAAGATGAATAAAAATTAAATTGGGTATAACAAAAGGAAAAGCTTAAGGGTTATATGCTCGATATAAAGTTGGACTCACCAAAATGTAGATGTAGAAAGTGGTTTACAATAACAAATATACTAAAATAGCCACATCTAGTTAAGTAATTACTAATTTAGATATACATAAATAAATTATACCTAAATTTTGTAGAAAATCACCAAAATGTAGATGTAGAAAGTGGTTTACCAATAACAAATATACTAAAATAACCACATCTAGTTAAGCAATTACTAATTTAGATACACATAAATAAATTATACCTGAATTTTGTAGAAAAGGAGATATCCAAAACATAAGAAAATATGACAACAATAAAAAATGTTATTGAATCATGGTTTCCTAGGATAATACGCGATTCATGCGAAGTAAGAGACAATTGACAATAATAGAAAGTGGGAGACATGTCCAAACATTAAGGTGAATTAATCCCATAAACTAGGTATTGTATGACCACATTGATTAGATCTATACAATGCAATGAAATTGGTTGGCCCAAACCATACACAATATGTACATTAATGGATTCTTTAACAAATGTGATCACATGGTTCAAGGCTTCAAAATAATAGGTCACTTTCTTGGTTTCATCGTGGATCACCAAAAGACCGTTTTTCTTGCTCAAAACCCTAACTCGGCCTTAATGCATTCCAAGACCAATAAAAAATAAGGGATACTAGTGCAGGTCTATGTTATTCCTCCATTATTATCAGGGACCTCATGTTTAGGAAAAACTACAATCCACACTCTATGTATTGCAACAGACAATCTAGTACATGCAAGTGTGTCAATGCTTACCTTTTAATGCATGGAAAACAACAAGTAAATTATGTTAGAATACTATTTGACTACTTTAATTATGGTTTTAGTATGTGAATTCTCTTAGAAACAATAAATTATGTCATTACAAATTCAATATCACTCTTTCAATTTATGATTTTCTCTTGTAAATATGTTTCTTTAAATATATTTATGCACCCATGTAATTATAGACTTCACAAATTCAAATTACAACCCTATTGGAATGTAAGTCGACGCCTAACAAATACCTCGACACAAATTGAGATATATAAAAGTCCACAAAAATAGTGACCACATCTATATTAGTTAAAAACTAACATGACCAATTACATATTTTACATCAATAATCACTATTCAAAATCATAAGAAAAAGAGAAAAAAAGAAAAGAAAACAAAGAGATGCCAAAAAAAAAAAAAGAGAGAGAGAAAGTAAATATAATTTTTAAAGAAGGTAAAATAAATAAATTAATAATCAATAAATACACCAATATGCTAACATCACATAATTAACTAATCGTGTGTACTGAAATTTGGTGTCAACATTTAAGAATAAAAATAAGTTAAAACTCAAAATAAAATAACTTCAAAAAAATTGTATTGACGGCTTTACAGAAATTAAGACAAGCGGATACACGAAACATGTTAAGGGAATGGACCCATGTATCTAGTAAAGAAAGAAAGGATAAACAACTTGCAAAGATATATTAGTCTTAAATCATAAACAATGTTCAATGGTTTATGGCACCCTGATTTATAGATCTTAAACAATGTTCCATGATTGTTTCTTATAATATTTGTTAAATGTCAAGTTGTACAACGTTAAGGTTTTAATTATAAAATATACATGGTGAGAGTGATTTTTGAGTGCAATTATGGGACATATTCAAGATAAGTGCTTAGAATATGAGTGAGGTTGAACAATACTTTCTATTTGGAGGATGAGATAGTGGATTATAGTCATTATTGCCTCCTATTAATATTATATTTTAATTAAATTATTCATGGAAGCTTTTAGATGACATGATTTATAAGGTCATTCAATATAAGGTTAAGATTTTACTTATACAATATGCATGGTCACGGTTATTGTTGAGTGTAATTATGTGACAAATCTAAGATATGTGCTTAGAATATGAGTCGATTTTAGACAACACTTTTTACTTTGAGGATGAGAAACCTGAAGTAGTGGATTACAATCATTATTGCCCCCACTAACACATGTTTATGTGTGAGTTTCTCTCCCTACTAACAAATATTTATGATACTTTTTGTTTAAATGAGTCTCCTTTACCTTCGGATTTTTATGGAAAATACACAAGGAAAATTGTCATAAAGATAATGACTACTTACAAATATTATACTTTAATTAGATTACTCATGGAAGCTTTTCGATCACATGCTTATAAGGCCACTTTTTTTCGAAAGGCTTCTATTACTCTAACTTATAAATGATTATTACAAAAAATATATGACGAAAAATGTCATAAGGTGATGGCTATTCCGCATGATGGTCATCTTGAAATGAACTAAATATATTTAAATTTCTCTCTATTTTTACTAATGTTGGATTAACCCAATTACAATGTGATCATATATTTATGTTAATAAAATGTAAGCTTCCCTAAACAATTTGATTAGATTACTTTTTTTAATAACTTACATATATTGAAAATATCTTCCATAAATACTTATTATTTTAATAATATTTTTTCTTGTGTATTGTCAATTGCTAAACAGCGTCTATAAATATATTCAGATATCAATTGATGATGATCTACAGGTTCTATCAAACTCTCAATGGAAGATGTTGTGCTCACACATGCCCTTGGTTGATTGGTTGTGTGATGAGTATGTTTTCTTTGTTGGCCTTGCCCTCTCCTCCTCCATGATATCAAAAAATCCAAAAACATCCTATAACATTGCCTTTAAAGACATGCCTTACTACCCAAGGCATATTATCTTGTAAAATTGCCTCTAAAGACATGCCTTACTACCTAAGTTGGATATGCCTCTTCAATGCATCTTGGAATTGTTTGTACGACTCTAAAAATTCCCATTCAATCAACAAACTAATCTCATAATGGTCGGTCGGCTCGGTCCACAGTAACATATGAACCCCTTGATATGTCAATGCTCATTATGCCAATAAGGGTGATGCCCCAATGGAAGCGGTCTTCTTACTAACATAAAGGTTGATTGATATGCCATGATCCTTATGCCAATAAGGGTAATACCCCTATGGAAACGGTATTCTTACTAATATAATGGTTGATTGATTGTAAGATTAGTATGTTTGCTTGGTCGACCCTCCCATCTCCTCCTCAACTCTAAAAATCACCATATGTTACTATCATCATAACCATAACATGTCAGCATATAATCTAAGCATACTGAATATAGCCAACCATTACCACTTTCAATGAAATCAAACGAGGATTTATGAAATACAACTAACCTGGAATAACAATGGGACGGGTCTTGGAGGTTTTTTTTACAAGATAGAATGCACTAGTTGGTATTGAAGGGATTTTTTAATACGAAGATGCAATTCCTTGATGATTAATTAAGATCATGGGACAACTTGGGGTATAATAATAGTAATCCTATTTGAATATAATTTGTATTTGGTAGAGCATTTGAATTATTAACAACGTTGCAAGCTGTGTCCAATCTAACCTGGGCCATGGCAGGCATTTTTTTTTCCTTTTTATGAATCATGTTGCGAGTCCAGTTGACAGCGCCATTGCTTAGCTCTTATAAAGCTCCAAATATCACTCGAGGAAATTCGGGGGTGTGTCGAAAATGTGTGGAGGAAATATTCTGTCCGGGTTGATACCAGTCTCTTCTTACAGAAGAGAAGAAGGCAAAGATAAGGATGCCTGTGCAAATATTTGGCAATCTATACATGGGAATGGGTCTTCAGAAAATACTGTAAACAAGAAGAAGAAGAGAAAGCAGAAGCAACATTGTTACAGAGGGATAAGACAACGGCCATGCGGAAAATGGGCTGCAGAGATAAGAGACCCCATTAAGGGAATGCGGGTGTGGTTGGGTACTTTCAAATCTCCCCAACTCGCTGCTCGGGCTTATGATCGAGAGGCTCTCAAGATCAAAGGTGCCAAAGCCAAGCTCAATTTCAGTATTCATTTACAACAGGAGCAGAGTTTGATTGATTCAGATTCCACATTACCAGAATCTCCGCCAAATTTAGAGAATTTGGGTCATAAGGATGCAGTCCTGGCGGAGTATCTGGAATATCTGGAGAGGGTGTTGGAGCTCACTCCAGAGAGAAAACCTACTACTTGTAATGAATATTCAGGCTCCTCTCACAGTGATTATGATGATTATGGGCACAGCAGTTTCTCTTCAAGTTTAGACCCCAATTTTTATGATTGAGTTGAAGATTTTAAAGATTTTGGGGAGATTGCTGTAAATGAAGCAAGTGTACTGTGTGATGATGAGTGGATAATGAGTCTATTGACAACTACATGAATGTATGTGCATACTCGCCTAGATTGTCTGTAATGTGTTATTAATTTGTACAGCTACGCCAATTTTTCATCTCTCCATATATACCAGTTCAGATATCTTAAATCTATTTATTTGAAAATTATTAAGAGGTATTTGATAATTTAAATTGGTTTCCTAATTTTATGGTATAATTACTGAGGTCCAAGTTTGTGGTGAAATGAGTTGTGGCAGTTGTAAGTATGGTATGTGGTAAACCACCAATTCACAATTTAAAGTGCAGTTTTCCTGTTTGAATGCCCTCTATTTTTTTTGGGTGTTGTCTGAATCAGGGACGATTCAATATCGAATTTAACTCTCTAAATTAGTACTGTTACATCAACTTTTTTATTTCCTTGGAGCATTTTCCTCTCCTCTAGCATTTCTCATTCTTCTGCCTCCAACTCCAGATCTTCACTCCAGAGCTGCATAATTCAATGCTATAACTCCTTTATAAGCTCCCAGAAAACACACCCATACAACTACATCTGGGTTTTATTGGCATTTTAATAATGAAGTTTAGAGCTTATTCACGATAGCTAGTATAGCTAAGAGACTTGACCATATACACACAATGATCCATTGTTACCATAATAAACTAAGAATCATTCATGTTATTGAAGTATTTACGACCCTTACCTATTAGGCCTCTTATGGAAATAAAACACAAACAAAATTTACATGGTCAGGATTGAATCCCGAGTAGCTCATTGATTCGAAGAGTTTTAAGGCATGCTTAATATAATCATGCATTATATATCCTACAAGCATCACTGTCCACGAGAATAAATTTACATTATGCACTTTGTCAAATTAATTATATGTCTTCTATATGTTTCCACATTTTGAATAGATGTCTATTAGAGTATTGGTAACTACAACATCTAACAAAAATCCACTTATAATTTTTGCATGATTGATCTCAATACCCAATTTCAAAGCTCCAAATTTAGAGCAAGATCGAAGGACGCTGAAAAAGGTTGTCAGTTTGGCTTTATACACTTCAATTCTATTTATTTAAAAAACTTGAAGTTATTTTCAATAAGCCCATTTTGTATACATTCAACAACAAGTGCAATCAACGAGACAAAATCATGTCGTGCTGAGACATTTGTTTAAAATGCTTTCAAGCTTCATCCAGAAAACTATTTTGTGCATATCTTACAGTGATTGCATTCCATGAGACTGTGTTTAGTGGAGACAATTTGTCAAGCAATTTACATGTTTTTATATGTTTTCACAATCACAACTATAATATTTAACAAAAATGCTCTGGGTAATGATACTAGTAATTGCACTTGAGGTGCAAGAAATGTCGGAGATGATGCAACTTAAATTTTCTTTATAAATGTAATGCCGCGTGTGATGGTGGATGCGAGCGGAAAGATGTAACTATTGTGAAGAAGCATAAGAGAAGGCAACCACGGTGCATTCAAGATGTTTATGTTTAGAAGAACCAAAGGATGTCCTAATGAGTGCAAATGTCTTTCCTCATTTTCCTTGTGGATACATGCAATGCTTTGGACATGACTATGTGCCACTCGAATTTGATCACTGGGATACATGTAACTATAGTAACAAGCACACTCGTGAGACTATGGTGAATGTTGTCTCGACACATCTTCTCTTTTTTCCTCTTTGCATGTATGCAATAAGTGAAATAAATAAATAAATGATTGGTGAACAAAAAAAGAAAGCAAAACATAACATAGGGGAATGGTAAAATTGTAAACATTTGAAATAAAGAAAATCTCAAATAAAAAAAGCTAAAATAAGCTTATAATCGAAGTATACATGTTTACGAAATTAAATCTTTAACATTACTCAAGGATGTTTAGGAAAAAACATATACACATATTCAAAGCATGTGAGATCATAGAAATCAACTTCCAAACTATACTTCAATGTATGTACATTCCATGTTCTACATCCATGCTATGTACTAAAGATCCCATTTTGGCACACACTAAAGAATGGTTGTTCTAATAAACTAGTAATCGCACGCGAGGTGTGCGATGAAAATGCCGAAAGAAAGCCGAGGGAAAGAGGATAAGGAAGTAGACCAAAAGGAAGAGACAAAAGATGGAAGGAAAAGAAGAAGCCAACATGTTTGTCAAAAAACGTAGATCCAAAAAAGGAATTTAACATAGCTGATTAATTACATATATGGATCGAAAGGGAGTAGTGAGAGCAAAAACACAAGATATATACAAGCATAACTGATTGAAAATAGGCTTGCAAGCAACTCTAGAAGTTGACAGAGAATGGAGGTAAGACTAGGGTGGGTCGAGCCGAGGTAGAGAAGAGGGAAGGGAGCTGAGGCGAAACTCCTCTTGTTGCCTGGATTGAAGAAGAGGAGCGGAGGACATGCGAGAGTAGCGTGAGAAAGAGAAAGCTGGAGAAATACGAAGGGAAGAAAGAGATGAAAATCTTGACATAGTAGTGAATGTTAGGCCTTGTCTTTTTGTTCCGCCAATGTCAACTGTTGCACGATGTAGTGTAAGCCCTTGAGATTTGTGGATAGAAAATGCCCAAGCCATTTTGAGAGGTAGTTGTCTGTGTCCCCCTCTAGAAATGGGAGGAATAGGAACATGGAAGGGGTTGTTCGAATCCCAGGGAGGTCCTTTGTAGCGATCAAATTTGACGACGACAAAAAGAGGCAGAGCTAGAGGCCCAGAGGAGTCCTCATAGACTATGTCAATGATAGAACCAGTAGCACTGTTGACAAGACCTGTGTCAACCCACAAGTTTGCAGAAAGCATGACCTTTTGGTTGATGCAGAGAAGAACCTTGGGCTTCAACTGATCGTCTTCGGCTTCACCAGATGTAGAACGTCTTGTCTTTTCGGCAATTGATCTGGCAATAGGAGAGTTAAGGGACTTCAACATAAGAAGGATGTGCGAGTCCACAAGGTGATTTTGAGCGAAAATATGAGGGGCATCTTTAAATGCAATGCTTTCTTGTTCCGAAAGGAAAGAATCGATTCTTGACATAAGAGTTTCCCAGACCTGGAGGAGAGGTATAGAGTTACGAATATTAAGTAACAAGTTGCGGAATGATGCCTGTGCTAGATCAGAGCCTTGTTGACAGAAGATAGAATGAAGGGAGACAAATATGTTGAATTCTCGCCACAGGATAGCTCCGTAGGAGTTGCTGGCATAAAGAGGAATGTCCATAACCGGAGGAAGTTGACCGAGGTCTCCAACAAGGATCATAGATCTGCCGCCAAATGTAGAATTTTTGAAGTGCGGGAAAGCCTCCCTAAGTCAGAAGTTGATTTTGGCAAGCAACTTAGGTCCGATGAAACTCATTTCATCAATTAAAATATATTCGGTGTTCCTGAGGGAGTCCTGAAGAGATGACAAATCCTGGCCCTCCAAGGGTTTGAGTTCTTTAATGGGAATTTGGAGGCTTGCGTGTATTGTCGATGCTGAAATGTTGAAAGCAGCAACTCCTATTGGGACGAGCAGAAGGAGAGGTGAAAGACCCTAGCTGGATGAAGAGGCAAATGAAGACTTTAAAATGTTAATGAGGAATGATTTTCCAGTACCTGCAGTCCCATGTATAATAAGCCTCATTGGAGGAAGGGTGGATTTATGTGTGAAGTGTTGAATAACTATGTCGAAAGCTTGTTGTTGTTCTAGAGATAAAGCTGAAGCGGGAGGGTCGAATCTGTCCAGGATGCAATCTGAAACTTGTTGTGCCTTATTGTCTTCGATGAAAGTGGCGCCAATAGATTGTAGAGGAATAGGAACATGATGTGCACTCCAGTTGTGAAGGGTGTCAAATTCACGATGGCCCAACATTTGCAAGTTGTCAAGGCATGATTTGTTCTCGGGGCGGAGCCGAGACAAAACTTGCCAATCAAATAGTTGTTCAACAGGAAGGGTGGGATCGATCTTGGACTCATTGTCACTGTCAGAGGTGTGGGGTGGATCCGATGCAGTTCGTGTAATATGCTAGGGCTGATAATTGTATCTAAACAAGCTCCATTTAGAAATGGTTTCTTGAGGTGTTGAACCAATATCAGTAGAAATGTTGCAGAAAGGCTTGTATAGAAGGAGTTCTAACCAATAGAAAATCTCAAAAGAGGGGGGATCCTGAGAAGGAATGCATTGAAAATTAGGGAATACTCAAACAATAGTAGAATGGGTACGATTCTTCCACTTATGGCCCTTGTGGTATTTGTTGTAACTCTAGTCGCGCACAACTTCAATGAGTGGAATGTTATCCATGTTTGAAGGTCAGACCCTGTATGCATCTAAAAGGAGGGATGTTTCTGCATCTTCACAATCTTCTTCAACCAATCTTTTTAAGATTTTTCTACCTACATTAAGCGTTACAAAAGTGTGACTACACATTATAAGTGGTAATTTGAGGAGCATGTGGCATGTTTCTTGTGCGCTAATATCATGTTCAACCACACTCTCAGTTAACATCTTTTTTATGGCTAAATGTGCTAGTAGATCAGGATCGAAACCTCTTGACAATCGTGAAATCATTTGGTGGTAGGTTTCTGACCTTTTTTCTGCCTTGGAAGCATACTTAGCAATGTACCTGAGGACATCATGGCGAGAGAGTACAGGTTGACAATCGATGTTGGCTCTCCATATGGATAACATTGATGGATTGTGTGTGTTCAATCTATCATCATTCCTTGAAGGGAGATATGTAACTGAAGCACGCTCATCAAGAAACAATGAAGAAGTGGTTCTATTCTCCCAAGGTGCGTTGTATCGACATTGGAGATGGTTTTTTTTTCGAAGGCAAGTGTGCTCGGAGCACTTTGTGTGTCGCTAAACATGATTTACGAGCTCGCCCAAATCTTGTAAGTGGGAAATGGAAAGAACCTAAGATGAATCTAGAAGACATGGGTCATCCTAGATATTTCTGTGAACAAAATCTGAGTAGGCGGAAGGAGGCCGCATATTCCATGCAGATATGTACATATCAAAGTATTGTCTTTCTTTACAGATTCATTATTTGACCAGTTGATGGCGTCAACATCTAGAGCATCTTCAAGCCATAGAAAACCATGAACATGTGTTGAACCTCTATGCTTCCATTCATACCTGCGGTAAAGGAAGGTTAAGTGTTTTTGTATTTAAGTGAATGAAAATTAGAGAGGATTGAAGAATTTCACATGTACCAGTAGTCTTTGGCACAGAGATGTTTCTATAGTAGTTCTTCACAAAATATGGTGAATCTTTGATGCAAGTAAGCCACCACACGGTGAGGGTGATTAACAATGTTTGTAGTCCTCCAGTGTTGCGCGGCACTGTTATCTTGTAAAACTGACAAGGGAAATTTTGCAGGTAACCATACCAAAATTTCTTTTTTGGTCCCCTGAGGAAGTCTGTTAACGTTTGAAATGGCCTAAAACTCCCTTTTGAAAATCAAGTTTCTTAGAACTTAGCCATTTTCAGCTTCTTTAACTCGGCGCAGATAATGGTGTGTCAATACTCTCAAAAACGTGCATTTTTGAATTAGGCATAGGTATTCTCATGTCGACATACCTAAATGTGCGCCACTTAAAAAACCCTTTGGTGCTGGAAAACTTGTGTCAACATCCATAAAGTTGCGCCTCTTTGACGCTAGAAATATCATGTTGTCATTAAAAAATGTGCGCTAAGTCGTTGTTAATGATGTGTTGACATCCTTGAGGTTACGCCAAGGCACATTTTAACTTGTTTCAACACTCTAAAATGTGCACCAAATAAATTTGGTGGAATAATAAATGTCAGGTTTTCTATAAATAGGTGCCTGACACCTGTCATTTTCATGATTTGAAAATTGAGAAAAGTGTTTTCTCTGCGCTTGTTAGCTATCCTTGTCACCCCCGTGTGCCGTTTTTTTAGCTTGTTGACCCCAATGTCATCCTTTGTCCTTTATAAAACCGGGTAAGTGGCTTTTGTCATCCTTGTTGTTGTTATGGTTTTTGTTTTTGTTTTGGTTGTGTTAGCTTTTAGGGTTGTTAAAAAGATTAGATCTAAAGAAAAGAACTTAACAATCTATAACCAACTGGAACCCCTTTTACCTCTCCTTCCAGATCTACAAATTTGGAAGGCCCCGGCCTCTGAAGAAACCAAAACTTGCCTTTTCCTACCTGTTGCCTTGCTAAATCCAAACCAAGCCTCTTTGCCATCTGATAAATCCAAAGGCAAGAGAAAGAGAAATCAAGAAAAGTGAGCCAAACTGTTAACTGACTAGATTCATGGCGCAATATCCTTACTTGCAACATCTATGAAAATCCCGCATTGGCACACTGTCTTTTCTTATAACATAACCCTAACCCGCACCCAGTTTAATAACACTTAGCAACTTTTGTAAGGGAGTAGGCGCATCCTGTACAACATCAACATAGGATGTTGTGTGCTCCAAATCCGCGCCAAGTGCTTTTTCTTTGGCGCATTGATTTCCTTTGTAACATATTTCAAAAGTGTGCTTTAGGCGCACTTAAAACCCATGCAACTCAGACTTTTCCTGCGCCCCACTAAAGAAAATTTCCTAAGGCACAGGCACATATTCCTTGACATCAACATGACATGTTGTATGTTGTAAACCCGCGCCCTACACTTTACCCTTTGGCGCTGCCTTCTGTCATGCAACACTCCCCAAAAGTGCACCCTTTATAACCTTGGCACAACTTTTCTCCTATCAACACCAGTGCACCTTTTTTCATGTTGACATCTTCAAAAGTGTGCCCAACCTTTTTAAGCCTCTGCAGCATGCTGTGAACTTGCGACTTGTGCCCTAGGCCTTATAATTTCTCATTCTTCTTTCTGCAAGATTTCATTATGAATAACATGACAATTGACATGGCTCTTCTATGTTGGACCTCCTTAATTCTTCTCGCAAATCAACAACAACCATCCTCGAGCTCACACATGTCTTCATCAAGAAAAAATCCAACAAAGTCTAAAGCTAAAGCAAAGCTGACAGAACAAGAGATGAAGTACAAATATCATAAAGTCAGGATGCTTGACTCATATGCAAAGAGTGATCTCGACCTCAAAGACTCTGAGCTAGGGCATATTGATATGGATGACTTATGGGCGAGGACCAACTCGGTAAGCAGTGGCCCATAGATGAACAAACTGGTGGGCAGTGGATTGCACTTTGCAGTTGGGCTGCCAGTAAGTGTTGTAAACAACGAGTTCATCATGTTGGTGGCTCGGTGCTATAACAAGGACACTAGATGTGTCGAAGATAAGGAGGGAAATATGATCATTGACCTCACATCCCATCACTTTGAAATAACCCTGGGCATTCCTCATCACAGGAAATGTGTCGCCATAAGTCTAGAAGACTACAAGAAGGTCTGGGATGACAATGAGGACAAATGCATACAAATGATGAACGAACTTTACCTAAAGAAAAAAAATCTGATGAGCAGATGGCCAAAGACCATCCACCTTAGTGACTTCAATGAGGAATTGAGTGATACAATCACCTTCCTGAACAGAGTATTTGGGCTCCCTGATGCCCATTATTTCCATAAATGGATGCTAAGGTACTTAGAGACCATGAGCAACAGTACACCTAATCAGCATTTTGGCTGGGGGGAAATCATCAGGGACACCATCTCCTAGCAGCTTCAACAGGTCCTAACAACTGGAAAGTTCTATATGAATTCCTACATTATATACACTGCAGCATTAGCAATAGATTTTGCAGGCCTAGCTTGAAATGGGGTATGGTTGTACGCCGGAAAAGCGACAAGTGAGCGTGGGAATCTACAGGTAACTTTTCCACGTACCTGACCTCCCGAGGTCGTGCCGAGACAACCGGTGGGGATGGAATATGCATGGGATGCAAACGAACTAGTTAGGAAATCTAATGTCTTCGACACGCACTAATGGAATTTGTGAATCTAAGGCAAAGAAGGCCCTTCTAATTTGGACTGGTGTGATAGATCGATCAGCAAGGATGACTGCTCGAAGGCTCCAATCAATATTGAGTTCTGGCGTGATTCGATCTATGGGTTGTGGAATACGTGGAAAATGACCTGGGATAGTTTCGTGTATATCTCCAGATAAGGTCATATGGTGGGTAATGAATACAATCGACTCTACGGACGATTCTTTGGCCTAGTCCAGAATTCTCTAGCTTTGTTAGCCGCTATATCTAGTAAGGATAGTTGTTCAATGATGATGGGTGGAAGTGGAGTGGATTGGAATACTAGTGTGCGTAGGCCAGTGTCTATATCTGACTGACTTGTGGATTCGTTAGGCTGCGGGATTTGTGGATCACAACCGTAGACTCTTGGTTGTTGCGGTCCTGCTATGGTCATGTACGAAATCAAGTCCTAATCCCTAGTATCCAATAATCATACACTTTCTCAGCTTCTACGTTTAGACTCAATAACTGTGTGATTTTCTCGGAATATCTCACAGGCGTTCGTGCAACCTGGATTCTTAAACTAGTATCTATGTCTATGAGAGTGTCTCCTGCATTTGGCTGTGGGACCAAAGGATCACAACCAAAGATTTGTTCTCTTTCGAACCCTTCTACAGTCATGTGAATGTTTGCCTAGGGTAATCTGTAGTTCGGTTGATTTGACCAAAATGTGTGTGCTTGGTCATCTTCTATATTTAACCCTCTCAACTGAGAGCTGATCAGTTGTAAATCTGTTGTTGTTTGGAAGACTTGTATTCTAAGGTTCTGGTCTATGTCAACTATTGTTGTGACGAGGTTGGGTTGAGGCACGATTGGCTCAAATACGTATTCCCTGGGCTCCCTAGGTCCCGTGATTGTCATACAAAACAAAATGTAAATCTAACTGTAACAAAGTAAATTTAAACTACATGGAATAAATCTAAAACATATATAACTTCTATTTTTCTGAGAAACCTTTTAAGAATTTAAGAAAAGTAGCTATTTAAACGTATCTAGAAATAACAACTAAATAACAATTTTAAAACAAACAAAATAACCGAGTGTAGTTATTTGCCTGTGCAATTTGTAGATTTATTCTAAACAAATAAAATAGCTCATCTAATCTATCTGCAAGATTCTCGATCCTACCTCAGAAGTGAGGAGTGAATCATAGTTTCTCAGAAACTATCAATCCTCACAGCTTCCCTGGCAATATCGAGAATAGAATTTACTGAAATGAAGTAATTATCTACTCTATTTGATATGATTCTAACTAGAACTTTGAAAGCTAGAACCTAGATTCTGCAAAACAGTGGCGAATCTGATGGTGTGTGTGATCTTATCCCCTCAGTGTGATCTTCTCACTCCTTTGTGTTCACGTGGATCCATAAAAGCGTGTAATGCTAGCATCAACAGAAGTAGATATTGGGATAAAGACAACTCAGAATGTAGACTAAATAAAATGTGAGTAGGAGAGGGATAGCGCAAGAGTACAGAGCTTGGCTTATGCGATTCCTAGTGGGATTTATTGCGAGTCATGCAACATGAAGCATCCAGAACCTGAAACTATCCTGTTTGAGGAACAAAACCTGCAACTTTAATGGCTTCCTAAGCTATTCTACTCCAATGGATTGGGTGAAATAACATTACTGCCTGCACAAGATGGGTATGTGGCTTACCAACAGCTGAACAATGCTAACTAAGCATGCAAGGAATTAAAACTATGGCTTCTAAACAGAATAAAAGACTGAACTATGAAAATCAGAGCATGAAAGTGAATGAGGGGCAGACCATTTGCTTGTGCACAAACCATTTATTTATAGCTTTTCACTCACCCAAAGATCTAAACCAAACTGAACTCTAAAACTATAAACAATGGCCAAACACTATTCGAGGGGACCAAAAACATAAATGCAAGCCTAAGTCGGCAAGGAAAGCTGGTGAAACATTGATTTTTACGTGAGTCGCGTTAAAACGATTTCTGGAAAACACGTAAAGGACCGCCGCTCTGAGCAGGGCGGCGGTTACAAGACCACCGCCCTAATCAGGGCGGTGGTCACGAGACCGCCGCCCATGCAGGGCGGCGGTTTCGTCACTGAAGAGCAAAAAGGCCAAGAAAAGAGAGGAAAAAGGAAAAACAAAGGATGCGGGGGCTAAGCGGGGCATGCAGGATGTTAACGCACACTCGGAGAGCTTTTCTGGATTCCGAACACCTTGCGAAGAGATCTTAATCATCATTGGGGCACTTGTTACACTGTTCCGGCAGTACAGTACCTTACAATTTTGGGTACGTACAATGGCCCTAGGTCAAAATATATGAATACCACCCAGAGCTGAAGCTCAAGGCCAACATATCCTAGTTCTCCAAGATTAATGATGCCTTTTTCTATGAGGTAATCTATCTGCTGAGGCCAAATATGAGACATGATCAGACCAGCTCGAGCGTGATTACTGCAATGAAGAAATGGGGAGCATTGTTCACATAATTCCCCACATTCACTTATCTCAAAGCGGTAAATTTTGAGGATGAACCGAAAAAGCTACCAAGGTATGCAGGGCCAAAGCTGATTCTCTTGGAGTTTTCAAGGCAACTAATCACATACCATGAGAAATGCATGAAGAGAAAGAAAGAAGGAACTCCATTCCCCCTTATAGTTGGTTGATACACCTGCACCACATTGGCCAAAGCACGGGAAATGTATGTTGAGCTGGAATTGCTAAATTTGAAGCAAAACTTCCCAGCAAGGCCTACCTTCGACTGTCAGAGTTTCCTCCCAAGGGCCAAAATTGATCCCATCCATGTTCCTGAGATTGAGGACATTTGGATCGACTTGACACATGAAATAGATATCAGGTGAAAGGATCACTCCATGCTGGCTCTGGAGGAGATCGTCCATTATGGCGTAGCTATCATTCCAAAGGGATTCCAAGAGACTAATCAATAAATTGATCAGGTTTACCTTGACACGGATGGGGACGATTGGTCGTTCGCAGAGATCAAAAGAGCCAAGGTGCCGAAGACCATTCAGGAAAGGCTTAAGCCCACGTTGCAAAGCACTGAAAATTGGTGCAAACAGAATGGTCTCACCTACCTCGGGGTAGATTTCAATGTTTCCCCTTCAGGTAGAGCACCTCCAAGAATGGCCCAAGTGCCAAAAGGAAAAGGGAAAGACAAGGAGTGAGAATCAAGCAAACAAGAAGAAGCTCCCCAAAGCCCTCCTACTTTTGAGAAACAATTAGTCGACCTGGTGTCTCCAGGTAAAGAAGAAGAGACCACCAAAGTTCCAATGGATACATCCACCCAGGATGTTATCTTAGCTACAACTACTGAGGTACCCACCATTCCTTCTTCCACTCCTTCTCCTTCCCCTGTCATTAAAGCATCTATTCCTATGGATGTTTCTTCTTCTCTCCCTTCCTCCCTTCCATCTCCCACCTCTTCCATCTTCTCTTCTCTCGCGGATATGTCGCCTAGTGTTCCCTCCATCCAATTACAGATCCCTTCCATCTCCATGTCCTTTTCTTCTCCTGTAGTAACTCCAGGCCTCACAAGTAGCAGCATGTTGGACTCCTTGTCGATGCCACCACCAAGTGTTTCAATGTTCTTCCCTGCGGCCTCTTCAGTTGCTTCCCCTTTCACCCCTGTTTATTCTTCTATTCCCTCTACTCCCTCTCCCATAAGTCCTAGTTGGATTTTTGACCATCTGGGTCAGCACAAAAGAAAGGTTCCCATAGCACCCATGGACTTCTTTGTCATTCCGAAGAAGGGACCCAAGAAGTAGAAAGTGATAACTCACTTTTCTAAGAGCACTTCAGGCGAGAGAGTCATGGAGATTGCATACCTAGATCCCACTAAGGAAAAGAAAGATCTGTCTCCTACAGATTTCATAGTGACTCAAGTAACAATGGGAACCTTGTCTGAAAGCCTACAAGGAGAGGCCTTGTTTGTAGTACATGTTATTTGCAAGAAGCTTCAAGAAACAAAAGAGGAGAAGAGAATACTCAAGGAGCAAAACAAACATCTCCTCCAAGCATTGCAGAGAATGGGCAACGCTCATCCTGTAACTGCCGTCGAACCTACTGAAGTTCTCAGCCATGACAAGATAAATGAATATGCTAAGATTTTGCGAACAAGGTGCAGAAGTATCCTCTTGGATTGAGTGAATCCTCAGAGATAGTGAGGAAATGATTAAGAAGTTCATAGTGCTCTACTAGGATATTGATCAAGCAAATAAGGAGCTACAAGCAGTAGCAGGTTCCCTCTCCAAGGAGTTGGACCATGCCATGTTGCAACATGAAACATTTCAAGCAATGGCTAACTACTCAACTGATGACCTATTGAAGGTCAGCATCATCGATCACCTGCGGGCACATAATAAAGCTCTCATTGCATTAGATTACCAGGTTGAACAAATGGAATATATCCTGGAGAGGATAGATAAAATCAAGGATGAAGCCCTGGATGTGAAATACAACATGGAGCAGACGGTTACAAATATGTCTCCAGCGATGCTCAGTGAATCGTTCACCTTGAGGGAAGCAAACGATACATTCTAGCACTTCAAGGCTATAGTCACTCAAGTTTTGGCACCAGAGGTCACTTTCGACCGAGAATCAATCAATAACCTTCTGGCTTGCCGCGATTTCATTGGCTTCCTTATCGATGCATGCGAGGAATTTACCGAGCTACCTAACAAGCTCAAGAATGAAAAATAAACTTGCGAAGTCATTAGCGACCATTTCAAGGGTCCCGATCATAATCAACTTCAGATAATGATCAGCAAGTTTATGGAATACCGAGCTCAGTGTCACATCACCTCTCTTGATCAGAAGCAAGACACTCCGTTTAAGCAAAGAGATGATGAGGAGTAGTTTCTCCTCTTGTGTACGCTTCGATCATTTTTGTAAAAATATTTTAAAAAGTATGTTGGCATTTATGATGACATCATCCATGTTGCATCATGGGACGTTTCCATCCAAAAACTTGCCCAAAGTAAACTTTTGACTTTTTAGATATTTTGTAAATATCTTGTAAGATATTTTGTAAATAGTTGGTTTGTTTTTGTCTTGTTTCCTCTTCTCCTTCTATAAATACTGGAATACTTGTTATAGAGCAGGTGGATATTTTTTGTATGAAAAAAGAAGTGAGGAGAGAAAGACTTTTTGCTTCCTTATAACAGAAGAAATATTAATATATATGTTCAGACTTTGTGCTCAATATATGTGTTATTTTCATTAGATCTTTCTTAAGTTAGATCTATGTTTTTGTTTTATTGGATTCCTTATTCTTATCATCATATGTTCATCAGTATTGCTTTATTTGTTTATGCAAGTAAGTTTGGCTCTGTTTACTACCAGACAAAAGCATAAACCTTTTGACCTTTCCGTCTTGGAATTCATTTATTTTCTTCCTTCAGACCTACCTTGCTCCGTTCCTTCCCTCCTACATTTTTGTTCACAGCTAGAACTACCTCTACTGGGATGAGATCCCAAACCCCTTGAAGTTAGAATAGTGTAGATTTACACAGATTCCTGCTTGATAGAATATCAATAAACCAGTTTTTCTTTGCTGCCTCAAAGAGGGGCTATGCCCTGCACACTGTTGGCTTGTTTCCCCACGACTTGTCTAACCGACGGATTTTCAAACCAACAAGCACGAGCCTCAAAAGGAGAAACACCAGGCATGATGTTATGCAGGTCTGGCCATTTATTTTATGATGCACTTAGAGTGAAGAAGAGTGTTGGCGCCCCCAATTGCTCAATCATGTCTGAGACCTCCCCTCTACTATTCGACCAAAATGTGCATGTTCCTCGTAGGCTAGTTCCGAACCTCATTAAACTTTATAGAAGGAAATCATCAGGGAAATCATAAAGGTGTTGTCAAAGTTGGCCTATAGTAGGGGGGACACCATGTTCAAGGTTTGACCTCATGAATACTGCAGCTGTAGATTGGCTTCTCTGTCTCATAATAAGGATGAGCAAGTAGTACTGGAACCTGGGGTGTGAGCCAAAATGATCATCATGCTAGCGCATGAGGTGGAGGGAATATTCATGCATTTAAACATATTTAATGTGTGTTTGTTTAAACAATGTTGCACCAGTTGGAAACAAACTCAGAAAATCCATTGAGAAAAGGCCTTCTGTGGTGTATTCATTAATTCACAAACTGCCGACTTTAGGCCAAGCAAAGGTGAAAGGCGTAGCATGGCCATTTGAAGGAAAGTATTGCTCGATCAACTCCACTTCTGTGCCAATGCTTAGGTAGGAAGGAACAAATGAGGATGTCTCTACGGGATACTCATTGGCAGTGGAAGGAGGGTTGGCATCATCCTGTGGCTCAAAGAAGTAAGAGGCTGACATTTCTATAGGAATAGAGTTCAGGGAGGAGGATATGTTTGTTGGTTCTGACAAGAGAGAGGAAAGAGCCTCATTGTAAATAAGAACATCCTTATAGTAGGGGTCATGGATAATTTTATATTAAAGTGCTCACCAAACATGGGACCTACTTATATAGAAGTCGTATTTTGTTTGTTGCATTCCAGTCTTTTGAACTAAGAGGAGATCCAAATATCCTAGCCGACGAGGAAGGTATTTGGCAATGGAAGAAATGTTTTGTGGGAATCTTATTGTGTGGCCTGAATATTTATATTGTCCCTTGCGCACTTGTGTGACTTGCAAAATAGGATTAATATGAGCAATCAACATTTCTTCGACCTGGGTTAAAGATTTGAGAATGGCGGGTTGAGGGCCAAGATCCATATTGTTCCAGGAGGAGAAGCGGTGTCCATTTCTTTCAGACTTGCATCTAATGCATGTGTATTTCCCCTCATGGAAGGTAGTATTTATGCTAGGGTAGTTTTCAAGGAAAATGGAGCAGGTGTGGATGTTCGATAAAAGATCCAGTCTTTGGCGGAACCTGCGTTAGGCATCTGCCCAGGAAGGGGCAGCATAGAAATCTATGGGGAGCATTGCATGTTGGGTGGATTCTTGGCTACATGTCATTCTTAATGAGTTTGGGAGGAAGGGGACGGAATTTTGAAAAAATGCAAAAGAGGTTGTTCAGGAAGAGATGGTGAAGCAATTGAACCTGTTACCGGATGGAAGCCCCGTTGAAATGTGAAGGGTGAATGATTGGAAGGAACAATGATTTGTGGCGAAGAAGATGGAGGATAGTTTGGTGATGGTGCAGGATTGATGAAAGGGGGACGAGCAATAGTTTGGGTAGGGGTAGAACCTATTGGCATTTGTTGGAGTTGTCGATAGCGTTCTCGTCGAGAAGCATTGATTTCATTTTTGCGCAAGGCATAAATATATATTCTTCTTTGTCATTGCTCTGGGGTAGGCATTTTGGAGAAAATGACCTGTGAAATTTGCAAAAAAAAGGTGGCATAAGAGAAGATTGAAAGAGTAATAAATAATGTATGTAGATAAGGTGAAATAAATGCAAAAATGATTCGTAAATGCTTATTTTGTTCTAAATGTTTTCTATTTTGGTACCTACAGGAAATAAAATAAAAGCAAAACAATTTGTTGTTGCATACATTTTAGAGGAACAAGGTGGAAAGAAAAAAAACTTCTTGTGAAACATTAACAAACTTTCAATAATTGAATAAAGCGCGCCATAATGTTTGCGTAATGGACCTTACATTTTCCATCAATTACAAAAATGGGTGTCTGCGATATAGATGCTCAAGTAAAGCAATATTAACAACCATCAAATGGAGAACTTTGAGAGTTATAGTCCATCAAAAAATGTGAACAAAAGCATAGCACAAATGTATCTGCGGACAAAAGCGTATTACAAAGGAACTATGAGCAAACAATGAAGAAAATAAAGTATAGGAAAGTGTTATTGTGCTAAAGACAGGTAGAGTCAAGCAACAACTTTGGAATTGTCCAATTTAAGGGAATCAAGTATGACACATTTCAGCTGTGTATTCCCACAAAAAGTTTCCTTTTTCACGGAGAGAGTGAATTTGTAGTCATGGTCTATTATCTGGTTTGCAATTTCTGTTGTAGCATCATCATCTATGCACAAAAGTTGGAGGTCTGCAGCTACGACTCCTATGATTGCTTCAACAGCTGTGTCAAATGTTGTAACTGATTGTAACTCTCTCGAGTCATCTTGCAAGTTTATGCAGAGAGCGTACCTATAGTCGTAATGATGCACATGAGACTTACAACTTGCACAAAACCATGAACCATTTTATGTTTGTTTCACCTTCTTGCGGCATTGTTTGTCACCGCTTGTAAGGGGGCAAGCCATGTAGTAGAAATTATCCATTATGATGTCTATAACTATAGCTTTAAGCATAGCCCATTCAGTATTGTTTGTGTTCCCATTTGAAGTATTTCTGCAATTGTTGCCACTGGTTTTAAGATCTCAGGAGGACCTAGAAATTTGTTTGTTACAAAGGGAGTTTGAACAGTGTAAGTTTCTGAGGCAACCCAGTCTTGAAGCATTATAGTTTCAGGAATCTGAGGATTGACAAACCATTTTGTGCTGGAGACAGTGTCTATGGAAGTGCCATTGAAACTTGATACACATGCTGCTTTTAAATCCAATACTGGGAGTTGTGGAATAGAAAGGAGTTCCTCGAGTTCTTGAGCAAGATCCTGTAAATGTTGGCCCCATAAAGTCATAGTAACACTAAATCCCGACATGTCCTTCAACTACAAGCTTCTTCGTTTAGTTTCACTGAAGTCCCGCATGTAGATAGTGGAGCAAGGAGAGATCGCCAAAACAATGCCAAGAACGTCAACGAAGGAACCAACATTCTTTGTAGGTATATCTTTGATTTATGCGAAGTGAAAGTTATGTAAAGGAATTGTGGCATTATTGACAAGCGGTGGAGAGACAGTGGAAGAAGCCTGCAGGAATATCTCAAACTCATTGTTAAGGTGGTTGTAACCTGGTTTTGCATTCCCTATCCTTCCGTTTGCGATGGCGTATAAGTTTCCAGCCTCAATTTGACCAAAAAACATTGTTGCAATTTCATTGAAGCATGTAATGCATATTTCCCCTCCTGCACCATCCACAAAGTCAAAGGCAAAATATGAGCCGCTTCCATTTGCATTTTCATATTCCTTAAGCATAGTTTTCCCAAGGGCATGACCTTCAACAGACCATGTACGCATGGTTGGATTTAGTGCACTTATTTTTAGAGGTAACCTTGAACTATAAGTAACACCAATTTTCTTTTCGGGAGGTGTTTGTGGGACCAAAGTTTTGTCGTCTCTATGATTTGTATCAGGCTTTGATTGCTTTCTGTGAATGACATGGGTAGGAAGAGGAGTGGGCGCACCAATTTTTGGATGTGTTTCTATCACAATGTCCATTTCTGAGATAAGAACAATAATGCAAAGGATTAAAAATGAAAATAAAGAAAAAAATAGTGAATATAAAAGAAATGAAAGCCGAGCATCCATGAATAAAGGAAAAAGGATACGCACAATTCTTGTTTTATCATTCTGCAAATGGTTTTGTGCAAACGGACAATGCTTCCGTCTTTTAAAAGACCATTTGAGACTTGGCTTGTAAATTTGGAGGGTAATAGAGCTATTTGAAAATGAACACCATCGGAGAGTTCCACGTGATGTTGGAGCTCAGTGTTCAACAAAGATCAAATGGGAGAAATGTTGAGAAGTTGGACAATCGGCTCAGAATCCGCACAACCCTCAATCAAAAGAGAGATTCCACCTTGTGTCAAAGATGCGGCCATGACGAAGATTGTTTGTAACACTCAGTGCACTTCTGCACAATGAGCTAAAATGCATTATAATATTTATATTTTTTTGGAAAGCAAGAGTCAAAGAATCGTTAACGTTTACGTGTACGACATGGAAAGAAAAATGTGCATTGCTAGGTTGCATGCAATGAGATCAGCAAATGTGCATTAGATTAAAAGGTATATACAGATCAATATTTCTAAAAATGATATAATGCCATTTTTTAAAAATATTTTTTTGAATTTTGTGGCACATATTGTATTATTTCGGCATCTATCTATTTTTTTTCCAAAATGGCATATCCATCCTAGTCCTTCAAAACCTATGACGATGGAAATCACTACCTGACTATAATTCAAAGAACAAGAATTTTTAGAAAGTCGCCACACTCTATCCTAGCTTTCGATCCTAATCAATCTAAGCTCTAAAAGCTAACTATAATTCACAGCAAATGATAACACCACGTTACCTTTTCAATCTGAATCAGGGGAGCTTTTATAACTAACAACAATTAGCAGAAAATAACCATACAACAAAAGTTTTGAATCTGAATTAGGATGATATTTAAAACACTAATAATAAATGTAATTTTGCCGAGTAATTTCAAGACCACAAAGCAACAATTTCATAAACACGTTATTTAAGATGCTCGTATGTTAAATAGGTAGTCTCATCTTGTGATTGCTATTTAGAAATATAGTAATATAACATCATTATAGTAATGAGTATTCATATAAATCATCTAGAAACACTGATAAAGCCCAAAAAAATTAGTCCGCTCAATAGGAATAAAAGCAGCAGCCCCCCTCTAGTGGACCATTTTTAGTGTTGCCTTAGAAGAAAAAATGAAATCTATATTTCCAGTCTGATGCATCATTGTTTTACAGTCTTAGCGAGTAATAATAGCGTATCCCAAAGGAAAATTAACACAAATTCCACTCCCACCACTAAATCAATTTGATGAAGTATTATTTAAAAGTAAATACTTAAAATAATTTTTTTTAAATATCATTTAAGTAGTTATTATTGATGAAAGGACTTTAAAAAAAAATCAAACAATTTTTACAGAAATAATTGAAAAATTAATATGAATAAAAATAATAATATTACCTATCCATAAGTTTAGCCCATTAATTTGGTATTAAAAATTAAAAATTCATAATGATTGAAACCAAACTCTAATTTTTAAGGAAAAATATTATTAAAATAATTTTTCATTTATAAAATAAATAAAAACACAAATAAAATCTAAAAAAATAATTAAAATTTATCAAAGAAAAAAGGTTTCACATTGTTTAACAAAATTTATTGGCCACTGTGGAAGAGAGAAAATAAGATATTTTAACACTACTAGAACCATGAAAAAAAATTTTGGGAGACTTGGGCAATAGCAGAAATACAATCTCTTGAATCCCAAACAAATTATTAGAATAATAAATTGGAAGGGAAGCTCAACATAGATACCAAACATGTAATGCTTACATATCATTATTAACATGTTTGTACTATGAGTTACAGATACAAATTCATACAAGAAAGCAAGATGATGTTAGGTACCTCCTTAATTGCTTGATAAAGTCTTTAATTGTTGAAGGATACTCTTGAGAAATATTAAGTTCTCCAGATGGAATTCCATCCATGTGATAAGTGCAAGGGAAAACCTCCAAACCCATAAGCATAAATACATGTCATACTTCTCCGCCCTTTCCAATCCCAAAAGGCAAGGTGTCAAGCCCATCACCTACTCTCATCAACTTACAAACATTGTTTCCCCCGTCCTTTTGGAGAACTATGAATTTTAGATCTTTCACGTATTGTGTCTGATCCAAAGGATTCCCAGTGCAACGATGGCTAAAGTTGTCATGCAAGAGCTTCTCTATTACCATATTCTGTTCTGGTTAGACTCTAACGACTCTCAGACTGTAAGTCTAATCTACCTCTTCAATGTACATCTTCAGATATTTTGGATAAATATGCAATTGAAATTGAGAACCTAGGCAACACAGTTTTGTTCTTTTTGTTGGTTGTTGGGCTAAAGGAAAAAAGATTCATTAACATGTACGAGAAATTTTCAGAGGACCAAATGTGGTTATAGGAATAAGCCCATTCAGACGAAAGAGGTCTGACAGTGTTGTTGCAGGATGATGAAACAGTGGGATTGTGGGGTAAAAGAAAAAAAAATCATTAATATGTATGGGAAAAATTCGCAGAACCCAATGTGGCTTTAGGAGTAACCCCATTCAGATGGAAGTGGTCTTACAGTTTTGTTGCACGATGATAAAATAGTGTTATTACAAATCTGTAGGGATGGTGAATGGGCTCCTGCTCAATGCAACCCTGCCCATTCTATAGAATACAAAAGATTCATTCGTGCAGAATATATATGGAATCTATTTTTCGAAAAACCTGTTTGAATTTTCCAAAATTATTTCTTAACCTTCCTCCATAGAGTTAGTTAGGTTGGGTTGTCTGGTTGCTACCAAAAAAACCTTGATGGGATGAGAACTCTTAAATAGATTTATAAGAGAAGTTAGATCTAAAAAAGGTTCGCAACAAGGGCGAAAAATAATTTGATGTACTTGTGCTTTAAAACTGAGGAAATAAATTGTAATGTACTGTGTTATTAACTAATGTTGATTTGCATTGGCTTCTACTAAACTTCAACATTGGTACCAATGATAGGCATGACTACTTTGCTTCAAAGCCTTCATATGCTCATCCCCAAAAACATTGGCAATGCACATGAACATCTCAAATTTCAGAGAGGGTTTCAGCAAAACATGAACTAAGGAATGAACAAAAATAATAATTCCCAATGTCTGCATAAAAAGCAAGTACAAATGCATAGTGAGTTTCCTCTAACTAATGAATGGTAGTGTTTTCCAACTGTTGGGTGTGTTGTAAAAACTTATGCGAACTCGACACGCACATCTTCAGGCCCCGTTGTAAATACTAGTGCATCCAAGTACTACAACACAGGCTTGAAAGACGTAAACATTTAAACAGGAAAAAGCTAGTTAGTGAATGAAATAGAAGGTAACTACACCAAAGGTGTTCCTTATTGTGGGAGAGCTTACCAAGAAAGTTTTAAGTTTTTTTTGGCAATATTTTTCCAACATCTGGCAATACTTTACCAGCATCTTTCCCTTAATTTTGCGGGGTGGCTAGATGTTGGATATTAAACTTTTTAGATATTTTTCTCTAAGCAACATCTAGTAAATATTATTAGTTAGCAGTGGTCATTCTCTCATGCCCCTTTTGTTGGGAGTGGCATGAAAGCCAGGCAAGGGAGGTGGGAGTTGTGGGGGGCAACGGAGGATATACCACAACCGCAAACCCAAATATTCAAGGGAGTCTTGTCCACAATGGAGGTGCAAGGCAAAGCATGAAGTGGGAATTCAAAGCAAGGGTGGAGCGGGTAACATCGATCTTGTCCTGATAGAGACTTGCATCGGTGACCTATGCCCCACAAATGCCTTTCTTTCACTTCAATTATCATGCCTATGCATATTGGTAAATCTTTTTTATCACTCCTCTTCCAATGCCATGCCATCTGTATTGCCAAAGGCTCCCTCCTAGAGGACCCCAAGAGAAACAAGGCTAAGAAAAAACATAAATTTCTAATGTTTCTCATGGCATGCATCTAGATGTGCATGAAACTAAGCAATTCATGGGGAAACTTTGTAGGAAGCTGACAATGATGTATTCAAAATTGATAAATGAGCCATACTATAAGATGTAAAATAAATGGAAGCGAGACTCAACAGAAAAATTGTAGCTATTATTGCCACTTCTGATCTTTCCCCCTCCTCAGCTGCATTTTTAGACTTAGGACTACATGTCACATTCTATAATTGAGTACACACCTGACTTCTTTCAGCATTTATCATGTTTAAGGCAATTTGTTGAACATGTACTGGAGAGATACCACAAACAATACGACCACAGTTCCAGCTTAGTCAAGCATAGCATATTCCTCAAATATTGGGGAGAGGGTCTAGTCCGTTGCTGGTTGTATTACATTAAAATCAAGAAAAAAATACAAGAATAAATTTACAAATAGTTCTGCTTAGAGAGCAGCTGGTTAAAGAAAACTAATTTATTAATTCTTACTTAATGTTGTTATGTCTTACAGTTTTTTTTGTTAAGCTAAATTTCAACAATTATTAGTTGAAAGTTATTTTACTTCAACATGTTTAACATTATTTTAGAAGATCGAAAATAAATAGGTTATCCATGTTTTTTGATGCAAACTAAATATCTATAGAACATTCCAAGTGCCCAAGTGTGTAACTATTATTTTCAGTATAGTTCTTGTAACCATAGTTCAGATTTTCATTCACTTAAGTTTTGTCTCCATGACTAGGATCACATGTCACTTTATTCATATTCTTGTTTACTTACCTTACAATTAAAGGTTTATGCTGTGTCTAATTAATTTGCTGCAACAGAACACCAAATCAAAATGTTTCATTTGTCTCACCATGTCTCTTTCTTCGGTTTGGTAAGCTAAGGAAGGCAGCTTATCTAAGAGCTCATTTGTGTTATATGCTTAGCGCCTTTTACAGTGTAGGTGTTCACCATGCTACTAGTCAATGATTTGTGTGTAGCTCCCATCTGGTGATGTTTAATTGAAAATGCCATTATAGTCTCCTGATTAATGCATCCTCAAGAATCTTTGAATGTATATCCAGCTGCACGTATGAAAGCTCTGCTTTTATGGGCACACAGTTTAATTAGGAGCAGTATTTAATCGTATAAGGCTATTTTTAATTAAATGCATAATGAATGTTCTCAATTACATTAATCTTAAGCTTCTTTCCATTGTGTGTTTAGTGTTTGCATATGATTTAGGGTGAATTTTTTCAATGTTTAATATAACCTAATTGTTGCCATGATTCCATCCATAGATAAATGGAACCTAGACAAAAACCAGCAAAAAATTGTGCTTAAGGCATATCTCTACAATTTTGAGAGATCTGAATTACATGGAAATTACAGCTTCCTAACACAGATGGCAGAACAATTTTCAAAGCAAAGAGAATGCTTTCGAACAGAAAACGGAAGCCGATAAGAGTACACACATGAACTATAAGATACGGCCACCAGACCGAGAATACGAGGATAGAAAAGCAGTTAAATGCAAAACAAAACAAAGCAGAAATTGTTCATTCAAAGGTATATAACATTAATAAGTTAGACGCACAAAAAATGTACAAGACCACAAGTCTCAAACAGGAACTAAGAGCTCAAAAAAACAACATCCTGGTAATTCGACCGAGCAAACGAAAGAAAAAACAGTACATGTTTGCGCCGTATAGCAACCGAAACTACTCTTATGTACATAAGTTTAACGAAGCATGCCCTTTACGGTTTTTCATTTTATCTTGGCATCTCGTTTTTTTCCCTTGGTGACATTATCAATTTTTTTCGCACTGTGTTTTTTTTCCCTCCAACATGTGTTGTCTTTGCAGTGATCTCCATCCTTTTTAGCTTGTGGTCAGGTTCGTATTTCATAGCATCTTCGGGGCGACCATACACCAACCCAAACCCCCTCGAATTGAAGCATGCTGTATGGAATTTGGAAAGATAGAGAGGACTGGAAGGATGCAAACAGAGGCGTTCTCTAACCAATTCAACGATCAAAGGTTTCGCAGGCTTTGGTTACTTGCAATGGAGCACATTGATAACAAACTTCGTTCGGTTGAAAGCATCTTCTCACTTGAGGTGCGGAGTGGTGATTGTCACACCGTGTGGACGAACAACAATTGTATTTCGAGTCTTCATTGCTGCAAGGTCACAAGTAACCAAAACACTCAAAATGTAAAAAAACAAAAATGTACATGCTACAACAACCGCGATAACGTCTACACTAGAAATGGAAGTAAACACAATGTTTATTTTTTTGTAAAGCACAAGCAAGGAATAAAAGTCAAATATTCAGGAGTTGTCTGATTTGGCAGGCAGCTTTAAAAGCCTCGCCAATGGCCAGTCTAACGCCCAACTAAGGACATTTTGATGCGGCCTCCCAGGGGCAAAAACCCCTCAGCACACACCGAATCCTGCCATTGTCGAAGGCACTTGCCCCTTTATGCCGTGGTTGAAGACCGTAACCCGAAAATAGTTTTCTTTATGCAGCACAAAGAGTAACAAAATATGTTAAGGTAGTCAATGTCACCTAGATAATGAAGAATCTATGAAAATGTAAAAGGAAAACAATGCTAAAAACAACACATATTCAACAAGCAAATTTATAACACACAAATCCAGTTTTATGGGCAGTTCAATTCTGGGTAAAAAGGATGATTCATAGGGTAAAAAAGTTTTAGTGAAGGAGGAGTAGTTGGCTATATGTGAGTTTTTTTTTTCAACTTAGCAGTCTACTTTTAGGGCTCTTATGATTCCACAAGTGTGGCTGAGATAGTGGAGGAAATCATGAGAATGCATAGATCTCTTCTCTAGACAAGGGATAATAAGAATTCAGTACCAGCAAATAAGAGGAGATTTATTGGCAAATTGTAAGTCATTCTACAAATTGTATTCATTAATCAAGCTGCCAGATTGTATATCCAAAACAATCCATTCGAAATTACTTGTAGCCTACAAAAAGGATGCAAAAAAAAGTTACCCTGTTTTTCATATGGCAGTTGTGTTGTTGTATGGTCTCCTCCAGGTAAATGGCCCTAAGGGTGGGGTTCTAGCCTACAAAAAAGATGCAAATAAAATTTTCCCTATTTTTCAAATGGCAGCCGTGTTGTTGTATGGTCTCTTCCAAGTAAATGGCACTAAGGGTTGGAGAGGGTTCCCATTTCCGCATAAAGCCTTTATTACCTATGGCAGCCTGCATGTGGTCAAAAGTTTTCTAGCATTTTCCTTCCTAAAACTTTAATAACAATTTGCATACACAAGCTTCTTGGAATTTCTGAACAAGACCTGTTAGAACAAAAGTTACAGCTTCATGAGATCATTTTTCTACAAAACTTTCCAAGGTCTTGAGAAAATTGTTGTGGCTCCTCTTCATGAAACCATCGGTAAACTGTCCAATTTATGTCATATTTTAGGAGCTTATTATTAATGAAGCCAAACAATAAGTTTCCTTAACAGAAGTTGGCATATTTGTCGTAGCTGGTTATGGTTCAGCTAAATTTCAATAAAATGTGGTTGTTACCGATTCTTCCTCCATATATATGCTAAGCTAAACTTTATCATAAAATCTCAGCTCTAACACCTAGATATGTTAGACAAATCATAACCATAAAGTTAACAGTAAAACAAAACAGAACCAAATTTTGGTGAAGGGAACATGGATAAAGAATTTAACTGATTCAATTTGGCACTGAACAAACAAACATCAGAATTTATCAAAACATGGATGAAGCTTATTTATAATTTTATATCAAGAAACATGGACCCAAATATCACCTAAACATTGATACCAGAAATCATATGAGAAATGATGGTAATACAACAGGAAAAACAAATAGCAGGAATTTTTTTTGTAAATTTTAAACCATTCTATAGATTTGAAAAAACATATAGCAAAAACATAATTGATGTACAACGGCCGAGCCTATACAGTGTCTTAAAACCATGGCTTATTCATTAAGCAAGCTGGCAGATCGTATATCCAAAACAATCCAATCAAATTAACTTGTAGCCTACAAAAAGGATGTAAAAAACTTTTACCCTGTTTTTCAAATGTCAGCTGTGTTGTTGTATGGTCTCCTCCAATTAGGTTGTCTCCACCTTAAACCAGAGTCAGTGTTGTCAACAATGCAATCCTGAGGGAAATCAAGCTAACAAGGATCCGCTGCCCTCTTCCAACTGGGTCACAACAAGCAGCAAACAACTACACCTGTCATACCAAATATCCTCTGGAGAGCCACAGACCAAGGCAAGCTAACACAAAAGCCCTAAACGGCAGGTAATTACAATATGTATCTTTTTTGTAAGGCTCACAAAGATTTTATTTTCCCTTTTTTCAGCCTCATACGTACTGTTAGTAAATGGAGCCACCATTCTCCCTTGTCCTCAGTAATGGAAGACGTGTGTCCACCTCATCACAGGAAACTATATCCTGTCCTCCATTTCTGACTTTAGGAATGGATCTCCCTCCTTTGCATAGGTTTTTCTTCCTTCTCGAAGTTCCAACAACGTGACAGGAGTCTTATCCCTCCACCAGTCTGAACTTACCTCCACCTCATTTCCAACTGTAAGGTGTAAAACCTGTCATGCTTCATCGACATCTTCATCAACACCATCTATGTCTCCATCGTTGTCAGTTGAGAGGGGGCTTCCTCCCAGAGTTCACGCCTTTCGGCATAAAAATGTAATGCTCACTTAGATCATGATGAAGTAAAAAAGTACCATGTTTTCTCGACTCATCTTTATTTTTCAAGAAAATTCAAGAACTGAATCGAAAGAATGGAATTTCCATTAATTACGCCGGAGGTGTTTCCTTATGAGAAGGGATCGAATGATTCTTACATCGGTCATAAATTTCATGGGTGAGATTGAGTTTCATAAGAGGCGTTGAAATCTAATGGTGGCTGGAGATTGAGTTTCTGGGTAGACCACGTACCTCCTCTTCTTAATCCACGTAGTGCTTTTGTTCATTGTCAAACATACACGTGTCACATCTCATACGTATGTGTCTCTATAAAACAAATAGAATTTTGATTTAGTTAGAGTCAAGTCTACTTTACTATTTCATTTGGTGGTTGGCAATGGCAGAATATATGCTTAAATTCGGAGATGTTTCCACTGTTGATATACAGAGATGATTGATCGCCTCCAACGGAAAAGAATATGGAACGAATTTGATTCATCTTCATTCACGAATAGTTCAAAAATCCAAATTTCTAGAATCTATTGTCCAGCAGTTTCAAGTTGCCTCGTCCACTTCTTTTTCTTTCTCTGTTTTTTCTGAATACAATTTGTTTTCTTTCACGCGGACTGCAATTTATCGGCATTATATGGGTTTTCGTGGGTTTTGGCGTGCATGCAGTGGATGCACGTAGGCATGGTGGATTGTGAATTATATACAATGGCTTTAGGTAGGGTTTTAGTTTGTATGGATTATTTTCACTTGGGTTGTGCTAGATTGTGATTTTTATGGAAGGGTTTAAATGTGGTATAGCCTGGTTTTTGGTTTTTAGTGAAATGTGGTGATTTGGGTGATGTAATCCTGCTCTGCTTCTAATTATATCAATTCTGACCTACAAATTTATACACAACGTAATTGATGCAAAGATTTTGTCTGTATCCCATATAACTGCAGACAGATGTTTTATGTCAAAAGAAAAATCTTATAGCTGATAAATACTTTTGAAAAAAGAAAATGAATTTAAACCCACGTCACTTAACATTGATGTTATATCACTGATTTCAGGAAACACATTTCCAATGTGATCAGTTCTCCTTTACAAGTATGGTAACAACCCCGTGTTCAATGTCACTCGTGTCAGCCCAAGGTGTAGATCGATGACACGGGGCTGCTGGATTTCATGTTCAAGTTGGTGGTCACTGGGGAACATGGTGGTGGGCAATGTCGTCAATCCAGATTCCAAAGTATTCGAATAAAGCAGGGAGGGCGTCAGCTAATTCCTTCCTCAACATTTCTACAACACCGTGGGATGACACTTTCTCCGATATCAACATATCTCAGGTATTTCATTTCTTTTAAAATGTATTATTATTCTTATATAATGCATTTCAGAAGATTTTTTTTGAATTTAAATGGAAGTTAAAGTTCATTTTAATTTTAAGATTAATTTCTTCCCTTTTCTCCATAAATATGGATTTAGTAATAAAAAATCTATATATAATGTTATTTTAGTTCTAAATTTCGAAGTGTTTCTTGGTTTTTGATAATTTGTATGTATTTGTAATGTTGCACTCCTTTGAATAATTTTGAAAATTCAAAAATATTAAACAATTTTCTTTCTTGCAGGTTACAAAGATCATATACTTCTACAATTACATTTTAGAAAATTATAAATGAGCTATACTAGGATTAAATATTATGGGTGCCAACATTCAAACCCCTTCTTCATTGTCCATCAACCTCTCTCATTTTTTATCTTCCTTTTGTTTTAATTTTTACATCCATCACCTTCAACGTTTCCATTGTACCACCACAACCTTCATTCACAAACCATTTGTAGAGCATGGATAGAGGTCTCCCGGATGGCTAGTAATGGTGAAAGCATCGGATTCGTTTGGTATTCCACCTGTTCGAATTGCTTGGTTCAGAACATCTACTGGATTCGTGTTCCACCATTCTCTTCGACAATTAGCCAAACAATAAAATAGGAAGATTCAAATTTGACCATTCTACTATTTACAAAACAATAAAACATGAAAGATTACTATTTATACAGTTTTTAATTCTACGTCGTATGAGATGACCTAAACCAAATTTTTCTATTTTTCCATCATTACAGACAAGGACATACTATATTTTATGCCTGAAATGCTCGATATAGTTTGTATCATTTCTTAGGCCTTCACCATCATTCAGACACCACAAGAGAATGTAAATTCATATTTGCTAAAGAAAGAAAGTTTGGATATTTTTTGTAGCTCTTTTTTGTGTAATTTTAATGGGATGTATATGCATGATCCAATTTTTGCGTTTGTTTACCAATAAACTATTTCTAAACTGGATAGTTATTCATTGAAGTCTATAAACATGGAATTAGACTAATGGTAGAAGACCTCTAGAAATGCATGTATCTCAGATGGATTGGATCAATTTCCTAGGCCCATAACCTCTAAATTTAATAACTTCATTTTTAGGAAATCAGAGGGAATACAATATTTCGAGAATGAATAAATAAAAGACCAGAACAATATGACCTCTATTTTTACCACTAATATGTTGCCTCATCAATTTTCTTCCGCAACCTACACATTCAACCAAAGGACAAGTGGTGCACCCCTGTCAACTTGTTAAAGAATCGTGGAAAAGGCAGGATTAATTAATAAAATATTAACTTTAGTAGGTAAAACATGGTTTTAATGTGGGGCCCATAACCAATTGTACACCAAAGGAGAATTTGTTTTCTTGTTTCTTTTTTTTTTTAATTTTATAAAATTTCAAATTATAGCGATACATAGAAGATAAGCTTGGCTCCGCGCAAGGATGACACACATAAATCAAGAAATTATTTTGGGTTAAATTTTGAAAAAGAAATATTGATCATCGTAATTAAAAACATATAGTGTAACTAATCACAACGTTTTTAGAAAATGTTTTGTCATATTCAAATTTTGAGGAGATATTTATATAATAAAATATATTAGTGTTATGTACATTTATTTTTGCTTATGTTGTTTGTTAATGGACAAGTTGGTATCTCGTTCTGATAAAAGAAGATATATCTCAATTTTATAGAAAAGATATCGCTTGCTCCATATCTTCCCTAAAATAGACGATATTTTTAAGATATGGTCAACCCAAAAAAGCTCGAACTCTTATTAGAAGTTTAAGTGAGGTGGCGTCATTTGTATGTCCATGTTGTGCTCATTTAATCACTTCCATTATGAATACTTATTACTAGAAAATCATTCTGAAAAACAAAGGCTCATTGAGAAAGGAGTTGAACATCGTGGTTTTATGAAGATTCTTGCTTCAATAATTCAGTTTAATGGGATGCAACAATATGGACCGTTTGGTTAAGCAAGTGAGATTTAGACGAAAAAGTGGACCACAAGTAGTAAATATTTTTTTTTATTCGGAGACTCCGAGATGTGGTATAGGTGTACGTCTTGCATGTATTTTATTCCCACCTTTTTATTTCAAATATTTAACACATGTGTTCATCTTATCTAACAAAGCAAATCCCATTTTGTGTCGATCGTTATTGATGGCAATATCTACCAATATTGATGGTGAGGGAAAGCCTATTTGTTTCTTTGATAGCTAGAGCGATGCCCTAATCAGAAATACGTAAGAAATCGCGTCCCTTTTCTGTCAGGTCAACTATACAAATCCATATGTCTAAAGTGTCCCAGGATATGCACTATTGCATTCACTTTACAATTAAGTGTGTTCTAAGTACCATAAAAACCAAGTGTTGATTTCACAACCAGCTATTGACATTGGATGTATTGATCGACCACTCCTTGGCATCTAAGATATCTCCGGAAAATGTTTCTTGGCATCAATCCCCCTCAACACTTTCCTTGTCCTCCGACTTCTCAACCCTTTACCCTTTCTTTTTTGACTCTTATCCTTTTTTGTTATTCCAGTCCCTTTATTTTCACTTCCTCGACATATACCCTTCAACGTTTCCATCATACATTTCACATACGATTGCTAGTTTAAAAACAAAAATGGAAAATTAATATGCATGCCTAAGGGTTTCAAAACAAAGAAAAACCACAACCAATTTTTTCATCAAAAGTTTCAAGGGTGTGTCATGTTGTATGCCCGACAAAACAAATGAAAGGAACATAAGAAATAGAAACCTTGATAGCTTCCCTATTATGTTTCCAAATCCTAGGGCATTCAATAAATATTCATAGGCTTAATTCATGGATAATTATGGGCCTGACTTGCACATATTTATAAAATTGATCATGGTAACCAATGAATTCCTTTTAATTTAAACCAATGAATTTTTGAGAAGATATTTGTGTGCGGGAGATCCTCATTTTTTCCTTATGTATATATGTAATGCTTAGGATATGCGGCTATAACTCTCGAATGTAAATATCGCGTGGAGACGTGCGAGTCTATTAACTAGCGCATTCGTGAGACAACTCTGAATGATAACCCCTCTTTTTCACTATTCCCAACGTCTATTTTTTCCTTATCTAATGTCATGCATTGTGATTAGTGTATTGAAATATCCCATGTGATTTTGAGTGGTAGTTTTCGATGATTGACATGCATTACAAGAGGTACTGGCAAGTGTGTGCCATTTTTTGGATCTCATGGAGGTCCGGTTTATTTTTTGAAGTTGACAACTACAAAGAGTGGCAAATTGGGGGGCTTTGATTTTGTATGGAAGATGACATGAACAACTTGGCAAAGGGCCCCATTAATCAACCTTCTTTACAACCATAGGTTGGATGTCAGCATACTTGTCTTATGTGTTGAAGAACAATTCTCTCAAGTTGAGTGGTATTGAGTTCTTGTGAGGGCTAAGTTGAGCTCTATTTGGCTATGCTTAGTGTGACAGGAGTGTGAAATGCCTTGAAAATTGCTTGTTGTGTAGTGTTTAGCCATTTTTTTGTTACATATAGACGTTTGAACCCTCTAAAGATCTCATATTCTTTTGCTAACAATTATAAGTCTGTCTATAAATTTGCTATAGGGTAAACAATTATTCTATCATGATAAAGTCATCACAAATCTAAACAGATGCAAGAAATCTATAGGAACATCTCCAGAAGAACCAAAATGATGTCAATAAGAAAAAAACATAAAACCATGTTATTTAGAGGGTCTTTTTTACCAAGAAACTATTTTGTAATATATCCAACCTTTCAAAATTGTTTAAATATGCTTTTATCCTCTACAATGTGCATAACCAACTTTATAAATTAGTTGAACCTAGGAGTATTCATTGTCACTTCTTCATCACCTTCCTTGTCTTATGTATTGTCAATATATTCAATTCATGTTCTATCCATAAAATCAATTCCAATGAACTTCAATTTATAAATAATTTAAGAGATGATTTCATCTACCATACTTGTAACCTGGTAGCATAATAATGTGTCCTACCTTTTAACATTAAGGGATCATTAACACCTCCATTCTCCTATGGAAAAAATAACTAACATTTAATTAGTTATTTTAAATCAACAAAAACATATGTTTTACAATTTATATATATGAATTGTTGAAATCTAGTAGCCTTCTACCTTATGCACATATCATTACTAGGTTTGTTGAGCACAAGTTGTCCCTTTCGACATGTTGGCATATCACACCTAGGTAGAATAAGAGCACACTCACCCGAAGCGCGAACTGTTTCTAGGTCCCATCATAGTTAGTAAGAGTGAAGTGAATGAAGTAAGATATGCATTTATCAATTAGCAATATAACAAGAACGTACATACACCAACCATAATGCTCATATAATAATCATTGCTCAATACAAGTTCTGGCTATCTAGTATCCCAAAATCTAAGTATAAGTCCTTCGTGTAATGCCCGTGTAGTCATGTTTTTCCCTATCCCCTTTTAAACCCCAAGCACATTGGCCTATCACCCAACATAAGTTGGGTGCTCACCCAAGCCACGTGCAGGCGTCGGGCCCCTCTTTTTTGTGAGCCTTGTGAGAATGCTTCACCATTAATGGAGGAATGGTTGCAGAACCAGAAACATATGCATGTAATCTAATACAGAGGTAGAAGAAGTAATTCTAAGCACAAGTGCATCATGAGATAACATAAACATTGCAACAATATAGTGGAAACAGATTTGAACCATGAATAACATGAAAATACACTAGGGTATGATCCATAGACACATATTTGGAACAGAGCTTCATCCATTGATTATAATCATTCACAATAGCCATATTACATGAAAAAGGGTCATATCAGACCATATACATCAAGGAATAACATTCCAACCCTACAAAACTACTCTGCACAGAGAGCCTAGCTATGTTTTTCCATTACAACTCTTGTTTCAAACCCAAGCGCATACATGCATAACCTCATCCTTCCTAAAAACAAGAGCAACCTATTATTGAAACAACCACAACCATCACACACTTCCAATAGATATGAATGCATCCTTATATAGAAATTGAGGGCTATCCTTTACCACCATAACCTTATCCAAAAGTAGGCTACATGCCAGGTGGAAACGTGCTCCTTCATACTGGAGTGCTTGTGTCAACTTGCCACAACCTCCAATAATTGTAATGATCCTGCTTTGGAATATTCCCTTTGTGGAATATCCTTTCCTTGACCTCCAAGACTCCAAGCTGGCACCTTATCCACTCATCACGCCTACTCGAGCCTTCACGTGTTTTTCCTGTGATACCATCTCAGAAATATGGCTAAGTCCCCAAACCCTTTCCTTCTTCTGTGCGCCAACCTCTTCTCCCGAGTGTGCCTTTCCTTGATCACCCTTCTACTCACTTGCCTTGCACACGTGTGCTCTTCTTCTACCTTGGTACTTGGTCAATTTTCACGGTCCAACATCACCCCATATTAAACTTGTTGTTCGTCCTCGGAGACAACCTGATTTCTACAAAGAATAAACAATTGGAAGAAAGAATAACACACTTTTTGCTTCTGCTAAAGAAATGAAAGAATGATCCTACTACTAAAGAAGAATTGGGAAGTCTTTATTTAAGCCTACTTCAATTTTGCTCCAGGCACTCATCTCATTTTGCGCTTGCTGAAACAGATCCCCTATCAATGTGGTGACTTCATCAAATGATAACTCCTTGCCCTTAACTTTCAGTGTATCAACAATGTTCTCCATCTGCTTTCTAAAGTCACTCAGCATGTCCATCCTCTGAGTAACTTGGGGATATAATTCTTTCACCTTATTTTTAATTAAGACCCTTAGGCCCTCAATCGCTTCAGAATTCTTCTCGATATCCATTATTATTTTGTCTCGTTCTTCCCTGTTACCTTTATTTTTATCTTTAAACTCCTTCAAGTCCACCTCATGGGTAGCGACCAAGATGCTTGCCACTCTATCTCTATCTCCACAGTTTTCATTGACAACTTCGGCCATGCGCGTCATGGTCTTCATTGAGGCAAGGAGTTTAGAGTATCGAGTTATAGTTTCCTCAATCTTTGCTTTCTCTTTAGCCCTCTATTGCTTAGAAACTTCTTATGTTGACTACAATGCAAGTGGTTGCTTCTGCATCATGATTAATCATGTCAAGTCCTCTAAGCAGAGAAAGGATGACACATACTTCTGTAAAGGGGGGGTCAGATCCGGGTGTGCTAAAATAATGGAGTCTGAGATTGTCTCTGCTTTCTTGTATGCATCACACACTTTTTCCTTCTCCTCCCTTAACTCAAGCTTCAACAGAGAAATGATCAATTCTTTCTTCTTGATCTCCATGTCTCTCTCAATTATTTTGTTTTTCTTTCCTTCGAACTCTTCCTCCAAGGCCTTGATCTTGTTATTCCTCCCGAATAATCTTGCCTCTACTTCCACATATGCCCTGTTGAGCACATTGCACACCTTCTCATCAGTTATTTGATGCGCATCTATAATAGGATTTACCTCATTGTGATTTTGTATTTCTATTAAGGAATCTGCATTAATCTAAAATTCAGGCTCATCGATTTGGGACTCGAAATTCCATGACAATATATTTCTTGTGTATGTGTACGTACTTCCTCTATCAAATGAAGACCAACAAAAGAGTTGGTCTGTGGGAACTGTACTCTGGAACCACATGCGTAGGACCTTGTTTGGATCACTAACATAGTTCATTAATGGTCCTTGTGCCATTGTCGTTCCTTTGCCACCTGTTTGCACTACTTTCAGGAAGCTTACTGCTAAGTTGGAATCTCTGTCCATGCTGCCATACTCCTTTACTACTTCCTTTGTTTCCTTCAATACTTCCTTAGCGATATGCTCCACTTCTTGATCCTCCAAGTTTTGAATGATGCCTGCCACTTCCCTCTCCACGGTATCCTTCAGCTATCATATTGCTAAGTGTGGGTATTCTACACATTTGTTCCTACTTCTTCCTTACTACCTCCCACATTATGAGTTCCTTATTCATAATCATTCTACTCTTCATCAGATTCATATACATCATAAATAGGGGGAATCTTACCTTCATCGTGTTCTTCATCCTCCTCCTCAGATTCATCACCTTTCATCTTTTCTGTCTCCTCAGAGTTCGAACTCTACACAAATTTTTACTTCTTCTTCACTGACGTCTCCTTCAACATAGGGAACTCTTCTTTCTCAGGTAACTTCTCCTTTACAGGGGATTTCTTCCTCCTTGTGTAGGTACTTGGACCAGTGTCTAACTCCTATGCCACTGCATTCTGAACAGTACGTGCACTCAACGCCCTACTTGTTATGGTATCTTCCTTTTATCTCTTCTCTCCTTTCTTCATGGTTGGGTCCTCTGGGATGGATACATCATCCTCGATGTATGCACCCTTCTCAAACTTGGGCCTCGGGTGTATATACATCCTTACCGATGTTTTTCCTATAATAGGTATCAATACAGGCTTCACCATACGCACGTCATAGGAGACATACCTCTCCACATACGTGTGTTTCTTAAGATAAACTAAAGTTCAGCATAATGTGCAGTGATCCTAATCTACCTCACTTCAATCAAATATAAGATTCTTGGCCTCCTTGAACTTGTTGACCGTGCTTTGAAAGTACTTCACTGTGAAGGCAAAGGGTAGTTTACACCATGGGATTTTCGTTCTATTTGTCGATGTGAATTTTCCTATGCAAAAGTGATGGTATACAACAAACTCAGCCTCACCATCCACCAAGGTTGGCAGTTGCTCAAGGATTCTCCATTCTTCCCTGAATGCATCATGCATTCACTTATACCACTTCTCCAAGTGCGCTTTATATGGAGCAGTCATTCTGTCACAAGTGAACCTCTTATCAGGGAAAGGGTTCTCATGAGGGTATTCCCATACATAGCTACTCATCCCATCGAGTACTCAAATATCTAAAAACATAATGGTAAGAAAGACATTACCATACATGATATTATCTCCATCACACGCGACATCTATAATCTCCTCCACAATGAAGGCCAAGAGGTTATAGATTTTTCCTTCTGAAATCTTATTGCAAATGTTCAACCATCTCTTATTCACTTGTGTCCAGCGCTCCTATCCATTCAGCTTGGTGAGTACATGCATGGACATCTTCATGGTTAGGTTGGTGATCTTGGTGATATCAAATTAGCACGAACCCTTCTTATACTCATACGTTGTGGTTGTTTCCTTGATGATGTCCTTATCATCCAAGTCATCCTCCATTGATTCTCATGTGTAGATAAGCCCAATGTATTTTGAGATCAACTGAGTAGTCAAGCACATTCTCCTCCCTTCGAAGTAAAAATAGTCCTCATGCATGCATGACATATCATCCATTGGTATAACTTGTCAGGTTTTAAAAATATGGCAACTCATAGAATTGCAAGAGTCCAGTCCTTCTCTAATGTGGTTTTTATAGAGTCATCATAACATGATTATCATCTTGTGTCCTCTCTCATGTCGGGAAAAACTAACTCCAATGCCATTTATCCTTCCCTCAGTGTTAGTCCTATGATTGGTTAATCACTTACATGGCCATCTTGCCACATGTGGGACACCCAATCCATCCCTAATAGAATGCCATTTGGGTACTGCATCTCCATGTACCACTCTTCATTAAAACTAGTTGATGTGACAAGTTTTCCCTTGCCCTTAGATTTTCCCTTCTTTGGTGAAGTTTTCGATCCCTTCCTTGGTGCCATTTTTCCTCATCAATTCCTTATAGTTTCTTCCTTTCTTCTTTCTTTAACATTTGCTTAATCCCTTGGCTTCACTCCTCTGTGAAAATCCTCCAAAACCCGTGCCCTAGCTTTGTAAACTCTAACCTAGAAAACTTTCCTTCCAAAAGACAACGTAACACCCATAAGAATCTTCCAAACAAAATCCTCCGCTCATCCCTGTGTAATCCCTTTTCACTCTAGTTCAAAAATTTGTTGAATCTTCTGCATTGCATGCAAATCTCCACAATTTTTTTCCCAAGGATGCCCTAGTTCACAAGATCTCTTCAACAAACAAACGCAAGGTAAAAGAAATAACTTACCCCGACCTTCTATTTATAGTTTTTTGCTTTTCCTGCACAAACTCCCATGCCACCTACCAACATACAAACACATTAAATTTAGATTTTTCCAACGCCATCCTTCCACGTGTTTTTTCCAGCGCCTTCCCTTCACTCGCAAACCCATGCAAAAAACTCTTGCAACCTTCTGGCATGCAAAACTTCTTTGACAATAGACTAGCTTTTGTGCACACCTTGTGCCGAAGTATATCTACCTCTGCGTCTTTTACCAAGTTCTTACCTCCACCTACCTCATGTTGCTTATGCACTTTCATCCCTGTACGTGGCTTTTATGAAGCTTATTAACACCAAACTCCACCCATAATCACCTTTGTTACGTGCTCTCTTATGAATCCATGCAATTTTTATTTTCCTACTTGGTCTGCCAATCCACATCACTACCAACACTTGTTTCTTACCACATTTTTTCACCAAAACTCTTCCTTTGACACCTTCCACCCCACACTAAAAATATGTGTGGTCCTATGTGCATAAAAAAATTTTAGATAGGAACTGGCTACTAGCGCACAAGTGCACCCACAAAAAACTAAATAGAAAGACAAAGCAAAGCGACAAAGAAAGGAAACACATAGAAATAAATCTGCATTAAGGTAAATCCTAAGCTAAATGGTAATACTTCCTTATTTACAAACACATTGAAGACTTATTTATAGTAGGGCTTTAGCTTACTCCCATTAAAATTACCAGGCAACATTGTTCCATCCAGTGCTTGTAAGTTACAAGTGCCTGCATCAAGCATATGACATCTCACATATGGTCCCAGCCAATGTACATTGAGCTTTCTGAGATGGTTCAAAAATTTTGAATCATATAATAGAACCATATGCCCAACCTTAAACTTCTTGTTTTTACTATGAAGATCATGTCACACCTTTTGTCGTGTTTTATCCGTCTTTAACTCCATCGAGCAATGGCTCACCTCTCATCCAATTCCATGAGTTTGTCAATGTGCTCCTTCAATATTTGTTCATCCGCCAATCCTCCTGTGCACGCAATATGCAAAGATAGTAACATAAATTCCACAGGAAGAACTGCTTTTGTGCCAAATACCAATTGAAAAGGAGTGGCCTTGTTCAATCTTTTATAAGTTGTGTGGATATGCCCATAATACTAAAAAATTTATCATCCCAGTCCCTTCTTCCGACATCGCAAATCTTAGTCAATGTGTGGCTTAAAATATTGTTAAAGGCCTCAATAGTTCCATTAGCCTGAGGATGATTAGACGTAGTCTGATGATGCGGCACCATAAATTATGCCAATAATTTCCTAATAGTTTCATTCAAAACTTGGGTACCTCTATCACTAGTTAAACTCAATAGGCATCCATACCTGTTGATTATATTCTCCCATAAGAACCTAGTTGTTGTAGCCGTAGTTACAATCCTTCATAGGTGCCACTTCTTCCCACCTTGTAAGATAGTATGTACAAGTGATAATATAGTGTGAACCTGTCCTGCACATGGTTGGGGAAATAGGGCCCACAAAGTCAATTTCCTATTTTTCAAATGGTTATGTACTAGCAATAGGTCTTAAAGGCATTTCATCTCTCAGCCCTGGTTTACCAAGGCACTGACAATAGTCACAAGCCTTACAATACTCTATACAATCCTTATAAATTGTTTCCCACCAAAGACCTACCAATAGGATCTTGTGTGCAGTCACATTCCCTGCATAGTGACCTCTTGTAATGCCCCCATGTGCTTCCTCTATGATTACAGTACACTCATGTTCCAACACACATTGGGAAAAAACCTCATCCTGACCTAGCTTGTATAGGTATCCACTAATCAACATGTAAGCTACGCCATGTATAATTAATTATTTCTTCTTCAAGGCCTTCATTCCTTCATGTGCCACACATGTTTGTAATAAAACAACAATATCCTCCAAATCAGAGGGCACTTTCTACAATCTAAACAATTGTGCATCTGGCATTGTGTCCTTAATGCTTTACGTGTCCTTGTTTGAGTCAATCTGAGATAAATGGCTAGGTCCCAAATTACTTTTTCCTGGTTTCACCACAACCATAAACTCAAACTCCTGAAACAACAAGATAAACTGACATATGTGCCCTTACATAATAGGCTTGTTCACCAAGTACTTTAATGCCATGGGGTCCATGTAGAAAATAAAAGGTGTTGCTAGAAAATACTGCCTAAATTTCTGCAACGCTTAGATCATTGACAATGCCTCGTGCTCCATGGTTGTATAATTTTGTTCTACTGGAGTTAGCTTCCTATTGGTAAAACACAAGGGATGGTCAACAATCCCCTCTCTAGGATGTACTAACATTGTTCCTATTTCCATTCCTGACACATCAACATACACATGAAAAGGTTTATCCTAAGAAGGGAAGCGCAAAATGAGCATAGTAGTAAGCTTATCCTTCAAAGTGTCAAAATTGACCTACTGCACTGCACCTCAATAGAACTTACTCTTATGTTTCAACAAATCTTCCAAAGGCATGGAGATTCTTACATAACCCTTGATAAATTTTCTGTAGTAACTTGTATGCTCTAAGAATCTGTGCATGACGCTCTGACTAGTAGGATCTTCTAAACCTAAGATAACAAGTTTGGCAGGATCTACAAATAAACCTTCCTTGCAAATGATGTGACCTATTAGTGTGCCAAATGGAATAGCAAATACACACTTCTTAATGTTGAGAGAGATAATTAGCTAAATGTACCTCTCAAACATCAACCTCAAATTGTCACAGTGATCTCTTACTAATCCATATACCATCCAATCATCTAGTTAAACTTGTAGAAACTTGTGGATGAAGTCTTGAAATTCCTGTACCATAATGCGTGAAAATATAGTAGGCACATTCTTCAGTCCAAAAGGCATGCCCGTATAAGTAAAAAATCCCCATTTAGTGGTGAAAGTAGTCGTCTCCTGGTCTTCCTTCTCAATTTTTACCTTGTGATAACCTGAGAATCCATCTGTAAAAGAATAAATCTCCTACCTTGCTACACCTTCCAAGATTTCTTCAGTAAATGGGGTTGGGAAAGGATCTATGACACATGCAACATTCAAATCTCTATAGTCTACACATATCATTATCGTTCCATCCTTCTTGATATTAATCACCATTGGGATCACCCATTTAGATTCCTCAATGGCCTCGATGATTCCAAATTATATCATCGTATCAATATCCTTCTTATCATTTACACACAAATTTGGGTTCATCCTATAGGGCCTCTTCTCGTCGGGGAGTGCACCTTCCCTTAACTTAATGCACATTTCCCCCAAGGAATGATGAACTCCCTTTAACTCATGTTATCCACGTGGAAAAAAATGTTGGAAGTCACGCAACAACTCAACTATTTTTGAAACCTCCTGGTCTATCCAGTAATCTCATATGACAACTTATTTTGGTTCCTCTTTAGTACAAATGTTACCTTTCTTTTTTTTCAAGTGCTTATGGTATGCACGCATGTTCTCATAAACTTTGTACAATACTTCACATGTACCTTATGTGTGATCAACATCCAAGTTTTCCACTTCCTCATCATCAATCAAGCATACCAACTTACCCTTTTCTTTTTCTAGGAAGGCGCGCTTAATTTGTACTTCTTCTACCTCTTCCTCTACGAAGCACACCCCCAACTCAGATTCTCATAATAACTCCATGATTATGTCCTCAACCATGACACTATCTCCCAAGGTAAGGAGTTTGACTACCTATAATGCCTCATTCACCGATGGCTTAGGAGATTGATACTCAAAATTTTGAATAATATCCACTGTCATCTCTTGCCAATTTCTTGTCTGATGATGTATCTCTGAATGGATATACCATGTGCGCGCATTGCCCTGCAAGGTAGAATAGAACTTGTGTACCCATAGGGAAGGAGGAAAGGCATCCACACCTACCATCTAGGTCCTCTCGCTCGTGAACATGGCATGGGGTAGATCCCTTCCCATCATAGTTGTATATCTTAGATGGTGCATTGCTTCGGATAAACCTAAGAGAGAGTACAATTCTCACTTCGTGTCACTCTAGAAGATTATCTCAATGTGTCGCCCAAAAATGTGTTGTTGTCCTGCACAAGGTATAAGTTAACATATTCCTCCTTTCTACCCGACATGTCCATTGGGCTTCTATCACGTGTGGGAAAACAACAAGGTTACCTTCCCCAGTATAACTAGGTAGTTGCCTTCCTCCCAGGTGCCTAACTGAGCACACTCTGGTAACTCGAGTGATAGAGCCCTTCAGATACCTTCTTGGACCAACTCATAGGTCCCATGCACCCAATTTTCAAATGTAATGCTAGTCGTATCACTTATAGACTGAGCATCTTACCACTGAATGAATCTTTATCTCGATGGATGAATAACCTCATGGTCCCTGATGGTGCGCGCATATATTATGTCCAAATCCTCTTCTCCTAAGGGTTCCACATAAGGCATAAACCTTCCGTTAGTTAGTGGGATAACCATGCACTCATTCTTGTTCTCAAATTTAATATATCCCTTATTAAAGCACAAATCAACGTTGTTCGTGTAACACTAGGGGCATCTAAGCAATGCTGGGAAATTGTCTTCCTCAACAAGTTCTAGAACCTCAAAATCCCCAGTAAACTTTTCCCCTTGAATGGTTATGGATACATCCTTTAAAACTCCAAGGGGCATAGACTTTGTTCTATTAGCCATATACAACACATTTGAAGATGAATACAATGGGGGCCTTCCCATATGATTCCATGCATCTAAGGTAAGGACATTTACTTTTGCACATGTGTCAATCAATATGTTTCTTAGAAGTCATCCATAAACTACCATGTTTAATGTGATTTCCTTATCATATTAAATATAGTGAGGGGGTAGCTTAGCATGTAACACTTGTCTCTCGTACTCACCTTCAGTGCGTATCAATTTTTCTCTCAATCATTCCCCTAACAGAGGAATAATGTTCTCTTGGCGTAAAATCCAGCATACTTCCCTAACTTCATCCATATCGTTCTGAGGAACTATACGATGGAAAAGTGATATGCGAGCATGAGAATCTACAAGTAAATCTTCCTCGTACCCAACCTCCTGAGGTCGTGCCAAGACAGCCGGTGGGGATGGAATACACACGAGATGCAGATAAGCTAGTTAGGTAATCTTATGTCTTCAACACGCAATAGTGGGATCTGCGAATCTAAGGCAAAGAAGGCCCTCCTAACCTGAACCGGTGTGATAGATCATTTGGCAAGGATAGCTGCTCGAAGGATCCAATCAATATTGAGCTCTGCCATGATCTGATCTATGGGTTGTGGAATACGTGGAAGGTAACCTATGGGTGCTTCGTATATGTCTCCTGACAAGGTCATGAAATTGGAATGGATTAACTGAAATTAAATAAACTAATTATGCAAGATATATCTACAACCTATATATATTCCTCTACTTTTGTATTTTTGCTAGGATTTTGAATAGAATTTAAATAACAACTAATCTAATATATTCAAAAAATGAAAACTAATCTAATAAAAAAATTAAAACAAGCAAGGTAGCCCAGTGTAGCTACTTACCTGTGCATTTGTGAGTTTTATTCTAAATAACTAGATAGTTGATTAACTTAATTGAAAGATTCTTAATCCTGCCTCAGAAGTGACGAATGAATCATAGTTTCTCAGAAACTATCAATCCCCACAGCTTCCCTAACAATATCAAAAATGAAACTTAACTGAAATGAAATATTTCACTACTCTATTTGATATGTTGTAACAAGAACTTTGACAGATAAAACCTGGAATTTATAGAATAGTGACAAATCCAGTAGTGTGTGATTTTGTCCCCTCATAATGATCTTCGTGTTCACGTGAGTCTAGAAGAGCATGTATATGCTAGCATTAACAGAAAAGGTACTTTTAACAATGGCATCTTTGGATATAGACCGAATAAAATGTGAGTAGGAGAGGGACAGTGAAAGTGATAGAGCTTGGCGTATGTAATTCCTAGCAGTTTTTACTGCGGGAATACAACACAAGTGTATCGAGAGGTTCTCGAATATGTTCTGTGAAGAACACAACCTGCAACTCTAATGGATGCAATCTACAAATGACACTACTCTGCTCTAAACTAATTTGTATGGACAACAATGAACAAGACTGACGCAAGAAGATCGAATGGCTTCTAACAGCAAAATAAAAACTAGCATGGATGTAAATATGAGAACAACATGAATTCTAAGAAAGAATTTGAAAGACTAAACAATGGAAATGAGAATTTGAGAGGCCATTTGCTTGAAAACAAGTTGGATACTTATAGATTTCACATTCACCCAAAGGTGATTCCTATTAGAACTCTTTTACCATTAAACAATGAAGAAACACTATTCCATGGGACATAAAACATTAATATAAGCTAAGGTGGTTGAGAAAAGTTGGTAAAAGTTGAAAAATTACGCAAGTCGTGATCAAAAGAATGTGCTGGAAAACGTGTGAAGGACCACCGCCCTAAGTAGGGCAGCGGTTACAAGAACGTTGCCCTACCAGGGCGGCGGTTTCATCACTAAAGGTCAAAATGCTGTTAAAGGGGGGGCAAGGGATAAAACAAGGCATGAGGAACTTGGATAAAGCATTTGGGAAGCTAACATATACTTCGTGAGCTTCTCTGGATCTAAACACCTTGCAAGGTGACCTGTATCATCATTGGGGCATGTGTAACATCGTTCTGGTGGTACGGTACCCTATAATTTTGGGTACGTACATATTGCCCCCTCAAAGAAGTGTTTTAACCATGAAGAGGTGTAAAACGGTGGGTCCGAGTATGGTGTTCCAAAAATGGGAAGTTAGAATTTGTACCTGACATGCCCATGTGTTGAAATTTCACCTTCCAAGTTCCCGCTACCTGAAAAATGGAAAGAGGACTCAAGTGCAGATAGATAAAACAAATCGAAAATAAATACTAAATTAATATGAAATGAGGACTAAATTAGTATGAAATTAGATAGAAAGAAGAGTACATTAGATGGAGCTGAGAGAGGGAGAGTGATTGGCTTCCAGCAGTGTTAGATGCTCTCTCTTAGGCTGAGCAGGATACTCTTCAGAGGGCAGGTATATAGAGGATCGCACGGGTCCCCCATGTTGCACCTACCAGTCACATACTATGTCACTTATTTTCTTATTGGGATGCTGTTGGTCGTCCAAAAGGAACTTCAAGAAGAGCAACAGTCAGGGGACAAGAAGTCCCTCCTCTTTAATGGGAGAGGTTCCCTTATTCGGAAATGAACCTATTTACACATATACAGAGCATGGTTTCACTTTGGAACTTGGATACTATGAAAGTGTTTGCTAAAAATATCATCAATCACAAAAGGACAAAGGAGTGAAAATGCGGAAACAAGCAGAAAGGCACCATTCAGAATTATAGATGATAGAATAATTCCTTATGCATGTGAGGGTACAGCGAATTTAAATAAGATCATTTGTATCACATTAATAAGATGAAATTTGAAGAGACACAAAGTTCTATGAATAACATCTATAAGAATACAAATCTTCTCAGCATAATACAGACAAATGATCTAACAAGATTAAATGAATAGCTTGTGAATAAAAAGAACCAGATAGACAGGGAAAGAAAAATCCTTCTGTATTTATTCCTTTATGATTTCTTTACACTTTCAAAGATAAGCCAAGTTCCTCCCTCAAAAATGGCGAGGAGAGGCCATTATATAGTTTACAAATTAGTTACTCTTGGTAACTACTTGTTTTAACTAATGTTTAGTTAAAGGGCTACTAATCGCAATACCCCAACTAATTACAATAAATTCATGATGAAGAAGGGAAGAGAAGAGAAGAAACAGGAAAAGAAGACAAGCGTTCATGACTGGGAGGGGCCCACTGACTTTAGGATCTGCTGTCTAAATCTTTTCAACGCCTCTGTTATGTCTCTGCCTCGTGGGACTGATGTGTTGGCAGTGGACTGAGTCCAAAATCCATGGCACTTCTCCATTTCTTTGTCAAATTCAACATGATTATGATAATATTTATTCGCTTCCTCTATAGTAGATTGAAGAGAGCAAATCTCCTTCATCTTTTCCTTGGAAATGGAACTCTCCTTGAACAGATCACCTTTGACAAAAGCTCTGAATTGAGCTTTGATTTCTTGTAAAGAGAGAGGCACACCAGAATTCTCATCATGAAGATGGTAATGTATATCCTTGAAGGCAGATATAACTAGTGTTTTGAAGGCCTCACCCTTCTACCAGCTATTTCTTAACTCTCCCAAAGCCTCCTCCAACACCTTGACTTTCCATTCCACGCTGTAGACCCATGACTTTTACAAGTTATCCTTTGCATCATCGAAGACCTTACTTGCCATTAAAATATTTTCATCTGTTTGTCCCATGAGGCGAAGGTCTACTATGCAACTACTCCAAAGTTTAAGTTCTTTATCTATGCTCCCAATAGTGGAGGAGAGCTTTTGTTGTAAATTGCTCACCTTCCCGTGGAGTTTGAAGGCTTCATCAATGAAATTCAATCCTACAACAAGCATATCATCCACCATGGCCTCCATAGACGGAATACTTGTGCATGTCTTTGATACTCTACACTTCATCCTAGCTCAGAATTACAGGTGGTGGAAGAGTAGTCAATGGGGTAGGATCCAAAACTTTATCCTTAGACAGTAGGGACTTGATGAAACTTGTAAGAATCTGGGCCTGTTCCTCTAACTGCTCTATGGTTTGCTGCCCTTTCTCTACCCTCCCAATGACTCTAGTGATTGTTTCCTGAAAATTGTGGATCTCACCTTTAGGGGTGGACTCTCCCATGGGAATTCTCAAGAACTCCAGATCAGATGCTTGCAAATCTTGCTCTGGCTTGTCTACCTTAGGCTTGGCTATCTCTAGGAATTGTTGGTCCTGAGCATCAGACACTATCCTAGAGGTAGTTCTGGATTTTTTGGCGTGAGTAGGAGGAGTAGTGCCTAATACGGCCACCAAAGCATCAAAATTGGGTCCTGAGATCCGGGAGGAAGACTTTCTCTTCCTACTGTCAACAAGAGGCTGCACCATGCAAAAGAGGAGGAGGAAGAAGAAGGTGGGGCAAGAGGGCCAAGAGACAGAGAACTCATGGCACCCAAGGTTTGCACTGTTGTTTCCTCTAGTTGGGATATGAGTGGAGCGCTTGGGGCTTCTGGTACAGAGGAATCACTATCACCTGGAAGCTCAGTGCTTTGGACCTCCTTTTCTTTATCCATGGGGGCTTCTGGAGTGCTTGTAGAGACCAGCACTTCACTCTCCTCACTTTCACTGAGAACAATGATGTTCTCTAGGCCTGAGGGCAACTCCATATGCTTCCTTAGGGGACCTTCCTCCACAAGATCCTTCTTGACTTCTCTGAATTTCTTTTGATATACCTGTGTGGATGAGGAAGGAGTGGAGACTGTGGGACCTTGAGTTGATGAGGTAGGAGGGGTCTGCATATGTGCTCTCGAATCAGGTGACAATATCTCTTTTGTTGGTGTTGAGGTGTCTTTGGAGGACTCACCTGAATGTCTTCTGAGTTCGTGAACTCTCCTGTCAAACCATATTTTGGTTCTTACCAAGACGGGAGCTAGGATTTCTGCCAGATCGTCCTTCTCCTTTTTGAACCAATCCAAATCCTCCAAGGGAGTTTGTTTGACCACATTATCATACTCATATGAGTACAAGTCAGAATTATCATCCTGGAGCCCTTCAGGAACTTGGTATAGGCTAAGCTCTTGAATTAATTGAAGAGAAAATCTGTCGTAGTTTCTCCTCCTTGCCTCAAAATCATCAACACAGTCAGCCCAATAATCTTCTGTGTCTTCCCTATGATGATAAGTGATCTTAATGTTCTGCTCAATAAATTTCTTCAAGTCAAAGCAGGTTCTTGGCCTGAAGAAATGCACAATGATGGGAGCCAGGGTTCTTTCTATGTTTTGAGCATCTAGAGCCATTTTATAGATGTAGTTTCCCAAAGAGATGGGAAAGTGCAAACCAGTAATTTTCTTATCCCTGCGAGTTCTATGCAACTTGTCCAATTGCCTGCATACTTCTATTAAGGCCATATTATCATTGCAGAACATGGGGAGCTTGAGAGGGGTGCTCTCATAGCCAGCAATCCTTATATCAGAAAATCTCCTCGCTGTGTCACTCTCCAGAAGGCTGACGATGTACATGGTGAAGGCATCATTCACCCTACTGAAGTTGTGGTTGTTAGTTTCCAAGGTGAATTGAGGGCAGTAGGCATATACAGGGTCACCCTTGTGAGCATCAATGTATGAGAAGCCAAACCATTGCCTTGATGCTGCCAGAGTATACATCAAGTATGAAGTCATATAGAATTTCTTTGTTTGTTTTACATTAGACAACTGCTCCGCTAGGTTCATACTGATGATCTCTACCCAATTGATACTCTGAGTCCCTTCGCACACCATATTGATGAGTGGGCACATCCAGAAATGAAATTCATTGGTAGAGGGTAAGCCCATGACCCGAGCCAGTAGGATTATAAAATCAGATAACTCCTCGTTGAATTATGCACAGAAAAGAACCTTGGACAGATGAGACACCCCCTTTTTAGGGTTTTTAAGCCAGGACTTCGCCACTCGCACCTTGTATTTCTCACTGTCCTGATCGAAGAGGGCTTGCACCTGGTTCTGGGAAATTACTATAGCATTATCCATCTCTGGATTTCTTAGGGCAGCACCAATGGCGGCAGCGTCAAGTTTGGCGATGAGTTCCCCATGCAAATTCGTCAGCTCATTCGAATTAGGGTTGTAATGAGCATAGCAGGAAAGCACCGTATATGCACATTGCACCAAGATAGGGAAACCACCGGTGAATGCCAAACCACTGTCATGAATCGCCTGTGCCATAGGTGAAGGGTTTGCATCTATCATTCTTGCCCAAAAATTTCTGAAGTCGAGGTGGCAAACCTCACTATCCCCGATATCGGGAACGACAGACTCGAGCGGTGAGACTGACTCCTGGCCTTGGAATTTAATCTTCATTTTGATAGAAATTTGAAAATCCAAGGTTGCAATCTAGACTCGGGATGAAATTGTAGGGGAAATGAGTATGCGCGCAGAAATCTTGATCGCAAAGGTATGAGCAAAGGATAGCAAGAAAGCAGTGTGCAAAACGCATAAGGGGTAGTTCATTATATAGCCATTTGGGAGAGAGAGAGAGACAATTAATCTACATTAAATACACACCTACCAACTTGGAAAGCAAGATATTTGTGAAGAGCAGCAAAAATTAGCTCGAATGGCCTTTGGTTCATTTGGGACATGCGGGACGCGAAAGCACGATTCGACCGATACAGGCGATGTGGGAAAAGTATGCACAAATGCTTATGGGACATGAGGGATGAAAGTACGTGGAGTACGCGATTCGGCCGAATCAGACGGAAAGGGAACAATGAGTCCGGGTGAACTTGGGACACTCGGGACAAAAAGTTCTGACGGGCCCGAAAGAAATGGACTTCGAGTAAAGCGGCCGATCGGGGAACAGAGAGCCCAAATGAACTTGCGACACTTGGGACAAAAATGTCTGACATGCATGAAAATCACACAAAATGACACAAAAAACGTAGATTTTTCCAATTTCTTGACTTTTCACATTACCAGGACAATAGAAAAGACACTTAACTTCAAAAAAATTCAATTTCTCAAAAGCGGGGGAATTGAGTGGACAACAGATGCAGATCGGAACACCTTCTGATTTCTAGGTGTTAGGGGTGAGTGGACAATCACCCTAGAGGATATATACCATATTTTAGGAGTCCCAATTATTAGGAGGAGACTTTCATTTGATACAGCAGTGTCGAGAGCTCAGGTGACTTAGTGGGCCACCTATATGGGAGATGTAGTTGTCTCCACTGGTTCGAAGAAGGGGGTGAAGGTTTGTCCTATTCCTGGCTTGCCCATCCCTCTGATCTATTAGACCATTATGGGCATCCTTGCTTCGAGATTCATTAGAGACAAGGGAGGAGATACTTTACTCTACTGTTGGGCCCCCATCATCGAACAGATTATGGCACATGGTCGAATTTATGCTTGGGGAGCCGATATCTTTGGGACCACCTATCATGACTTATACAGGGTGGTTCGTTTATAGGGACAGTCGTTGAGCCATCCAACATTAGTTATGAGCTAGGTCTATGAGTGCATCATCCCTTATGGGAGAGGTATAGAGGTGGAGGATCTCGGGGTCATGAGGGAAGCTAGATGGACAGAGATGACGGTGCTTAGAGCACCCCACCAGCTAGTTGCTTCCCTAACTACTGAGGATATGGAGGCCACACCTTATCAGGCCATGGCAAGGTTGTGGGGTGAGGTGACCTTTACTTTGATCTCCTGCTCTACTACAGGGAAGCTTGTGGATAAGACGGGGAAGGTAGAGACAAACCCCTTTGATCGAGTGCCTCAGTAGTTCGGCCTTGCTTACATTGACATGCTTCCCCCAATGGTACCAGTTTTCAAATTAGTTTGAGAGGCTAGGGGATGTCCTAGAGGTCGGGGTTGGACTGTTGTTACTCCTAGCATCCCTATTGTAGCCAGGAGGGTGGTACATGCCCGAGAGAGAGTCGGTGCACCTCAAGAACCTTTACTTCAGATTGCCGCCGGTCCTGCCCATAACAGTGATAACCCCATTGATATAGACTCCGAGTCTGAGGAGTTCACAGGAGGAGAGACGGAGGAGGAGACTAAGGACATGGAGGTCAATGAGTCAGGTGGGGAAGAGGATAGCAATCCCAAGTGGCATGACACTCAGGAGATCTTATAGGCCGAGATGGTAAAGTAGAGCGCGGAGAGGGTGACTCTAGTCTCAGAGGAGTTACTTTCTCAGGACCTAGGCGAAGAGGACGAGTCCATGGTAGGACACCATGTTGTCTCATACGTGGGAGGAGGACATCAATCAACAGTGGCATCTGTGGTAGGCATGGATCCCAAAGATCCTTCTTGGAGGCCCAGAGATTCGAGTGAGTTGCCACTCTTCTTTTAATATTTATTTTAGCTAGAATTGCCTTAGTTGCTACCTCTCTTTTCGTTCATCCTTGGTTTCACCTTTTGATCATTTTATAATTTGTTTTTCTCCTTTGCTTGTAGATACTGTTGATGAGTGGCAAGACTTGATTCACCGGGTATGTACTGACACCCTAATGCTCCCCATTGAGAAGACTCGTGCCGAGCTATCCACGGATGTAGAGGAGCCTTCAGCAGCCGGTAGGCATACTGATGTTTTTTCCCCCGTCTGGCATGTTGCCAAGATGGTGACCTCCCTCCATATCGAGTTATCCAGGTATAGGACTCCAGAGCACCTGATGAGGAGGAGCCACTCTCATAGTGAGGCTACAGCTACTGTTTGGGACTGCGAGCCCTCAGTGCACTTAGAGCACTAGCATAGCCGGAGTCCTAGACGTGATCGCGCACCTTCTGAGGGATCCCATAGGGATTGAGAGGCCACTTGGATCTTTTTGTAGTGACTCTTGCTAGATTTTTTATACGACCATTTTGCATTTTTTGGGCTCATTTAGTGTTTTGACAATTCCTAGTGCATGATGGCATTGTACATGAAACCTGATTACATATATATATATATATATATATATATATATCTTTTTAGATCTAGATCTCTTTGTACCTAGAGTTTTGTGATTCACTTTCACATGTATACTAGATGTTTGTAAAATGTTTGTTTTTATATGCTTTTCAAAATGTATGCAATGGAGAAAAAATATCACAAATATTTTCTTTTTGTATTTCGTGATGCTGATGTATGATGGCACAGATGAGCTTTGTGATCTTGAACTTTAGTTTTCATAAGCAATTTTTTGGTACTTCATATTGTTTTGGTAAAATGTGATGATGACCTGGTATGATGAGAAGATGAACTTTCCCCACTCCTAACTCCACGCAACTAGTAAGAAGTGAGGGCTCACCACCGAGAGCTAGAAAGGGCGCAAGCTATGGGGTGTGTTGAAATGGTAATGATGGGAGATAGACAAAGAGTTGGTGGCACAAAATTAGGACGCTACAAACCTATCTTACTCAAGTGGTTCCATAGTTTAGAATGCGACTTGTTTTGCATTTTATCCAGACTTAGATCCATAGATGGCCACTTGGTTGACAAAATCTGGTTTTTAAGGTTTTGAACTCTCTTGGAATTTTGGACATCTGATTCATTTGTTTTTGACTCAAGATTTCAAAGGTTTGTTTGAACTATTTGCTTATGAATTTTAACGTTTACTGTCAAGCGGACCCCCTACACTTTTCCCCATGCTACTAGTAGGAAACATGGGCTTATCACCATGGAAAAAGCACATGTGAGTAAAGGCATTCCCATCCTTTCCCAACCCTACGTCACTAGTAAGAGACGCAAGCTCAACACTGAAGGTTGGTAGGGCAAGGAAATGTGTAAAAGTAAAATTTTCTGTTTGATCTATAATTGACTTACTTACTTGAGCAAAATGTAAGTATGTTCTTATTTCCAAAGAGATATATATGCAGGATAGATGTGACACCATGAAGCTTCTAGAACAGACCATAGGCAAGACACCTACCCTAGGAAGAAACGAAAAAGTGAGAACAAGCATGCAGGCCTTGGTATGGCTACCGTTAAGACTTTGTCATATCTAGCTTTAATTGATGAAATGATTCTAAAACAGTTGATGATGTTATAAAAATGAAGAAGTATGATTTGAATGCTCCTGCCAATACTATCAGAAGTTTGTAATGAATTGCTTAAGAATAAGTCCCTTGATCACCAAGTTTTATGAAGTGAGTGAACAAAATGAACTTAACTAAATGAATATGCAATGTAGATATAATTATACAAATAGTGTTGATGCTTCATGCGTAAAACTATTTAAGATGCAAGGAATTGACTGATTCATTGAATTCCTCACCCACCAATGTGCACAAGAGATACACACTGTTACCGTAATCTTTCATGACTCGATATGGGCCAAACCATTTGGGCCGGAACTTTCTTCCTTCGCCAGTTTTCTTATCAATCCAGCTATCTAGTCTTAGAACTAGATCTCCTTCATATATTTCTCACTTATAGACCCTTTTGTTATACTGTCGGCACATCCGGTCAGCATAGGCTCTATGCCACTGTTCATCGTTTAACCTGGCCTTGTCTAGACTTTCTAGTTGAGAGAGGCGTGCCTCCCTGTAAGCTTATTCATCCAGAATCCCTTGTAGCGAGATGTGGAGACTAGGTATTTCAACCTCAAGTGGGAGAACTACTTCTGCCTTGAATACCAATGAGAAAGGAGTTGCTCCTTTTGGTGTTCTTATTGAGGTCCGGTGGGCCCACAAGGTCAAGTATAGTTTTAAATGCCAATCTTGTTTGTTCTCTTTGACTATTTTGAGGAGAATAACTTTCAACATTTTGTTTGTTGCTTCAGCCTACCCATTGGCTTGAGAGTAGTAAAGAGAGGCCATGTGATGGTTTATTTTTAACTTGCTACATAGCTCACAAACCTCGTCGTTCTTAAAGGACATGCCATTATCCAAGATAATGACTTGTGGGACACCATACCTGCAGATAATTTGGTTTAGAATGAATTTGGCAATCACCGAACCTAGTACAGTGGTGAGAGGCATGGCCTCCACCCATTTGAAAAAATATTCCATGGCTATGATTATAAAATTATGGCCATCGGTTGATGAGGGAGAGAATTTCCCTATTAAATCCAGACCCCACGTGGACAAGGGCCACGGAGTCGTTATTGGTTGTAGGGATTATGCTGGCATGTGAATCTCGTGAGAGAAATATTGACATTTGTGACACTTACGTACAAATTCCACTGTGTCATGTTCGAGAGTGGGCCAAAAATAGCCCATCTGATGTATTTTGCGAGTGGTGGTGTGACCACCGAAGTGGCCCCCGCATATCCCACTGTGGGATCCATGAATAATCCTCTTGGATTCTTCTATGTCGACACATCTTAGAAGCATGCCGTCAAAGGCTCTACGATAGAGCACTTGGTCTCAAACATCATATTTAGTGGCAATAATGCGTAACCGCCTTCTTTGTTGTGACGTGGCACTTTTCGGGTATGTATGGTCCATGATAAAATTGATGATATCAATATACCAGGGACATGTAGAGATGGGGGGTCTAGTTTCAACAAAGTATACACATTCATCAAGAAAGTCTAGATCTACCAGCTCGCCTCCATCTAGTGGATTGTCATCCAACCAGTCTACAATGATTTGTCCTTTGATGGATTTTTGGTTTACAAATGTTAACTCAAATTCTCCCATTAGGGTTATGAAACATCCATCCTTCTTAGACAAGGACCCTTGTGTGAGGAATATCCGTAAATGGTATGTCTTCACGATGACCCTTGTTTCTTAATTTAACATGTAATGTCTTAAATGTTTTGTGGCGAAGACTATGGCAAGGCATTCTCTTTCTACCTGTGTATAACGTGTTTCATAATCGAGTAATGTTTGGCTAATGGAATAGATCGTGCGTTCTCGTTTATCATCATCTTCTTGAGCCAGCATGCAGGCTAGTGAGACATGAGTGGCTCGTGAGTATAGGATCAAAGGGTGGTCTGGCTTGGGAGGCGTTAGCGTGGGTGATGACAACAAGAAGCACTTAACTGCTTTGAAGGCATCGTTGCAATCTTCAGTCCAATCGACGCTATAATCTTTCTTGAGTAGATTATTGATTGGATGAATGGCAAAGCTTAAATTTGGGATGAACCTTTGGATTGCACCGAGTTTCCCAAGAAATGACCTGATTCCAAACTCGTCCGAAGGTAGGATCATTTTGAGAACAGCCCATATTTTGGCTAGATCAACATCAATCCCTCGTGAAGATATAATGTATCCTAGAAATTTGCCTCCTGTTACACCGAACACACACTTCTCTGGGTTTAATATGACACCATACTCAATTAGTCGTGAGAGGATGATATAGAGAACTTTCGGATGATCACAGTGTTTCTTGGCCTTGGCTAGCAAGTCATCCACATATGATTCCACGATTTTATGGATAAGATCATGGAATATATAAGTATTGTTCGCTGATACATAGCGTCGGCATTCTTAAGACCAAATGGCATAATAGCATAACAATAAGTTCCCCAGGGAGTTATAAATGTGGTTTTGGCTTGATTGTGTTCAGATATTTTGATCTGATTGTACCCTGAGAACCCATTCATGAGGGATAGTAGTTCAAATCCATTTGTTGCATCAACGATAATGTCAATAGATGGTAATGGGAAATCATCTTTGGGACAAGCTTTGTTAATATCCTGAAAGTCTATGCAAATGTGTATCTTCCCATTCTTTTTTAGGACGGGAACAATATTAGACACCCATTGTGAATAGTCGATGGGTTTGATGAATCCTACTTGGAGAAGTTTTATTACTTCTTCTTTTACCATGAGAGCCACTTTTGGCTTCATTGGTCTTGACTTCCATTTAATTGGCTTCGCATTTGGTTTAGTGACAAGATTATGTACCACAACTTGTGGTGCGATACCTGTCATTTCTTTATAATTAAATGTAAAATCCTTTTGATGTTCTTTAAGGATTTTGGTGTGTATTTCTATTTCTTCCAGAGTTAGCGAGGATCCTAACTTCAAAATTCTTAGTTCTTCCTATGTTCCAATGTTTATGTCAATGGTTTCTTCTATCAAAGAAGTGTTACCTTCTTCAAATTCGTGTGGGGTTGGAGGTAGTTCTAAGCTTTCTCCATTTTCTATCTCGTAAACATCGAGATCCTTTTGTGGAGGAGACTCTACCGTGGGATTTCCAAAGTAGGAAGAGGAGTGTGGTATTAGGGAAAGATCAACTATAGGGTGAGCAAGGTGTAGCTTTGCATAGGCGTTTAGATATTCGAGAGTTACTTTATCACTATCAACATGGTGTAAGATAGGAGATTCATTCTCAGCTGTATGTGTTAGAAGAGGGTTCGTTGATATTTTCTTCACCAATGGTTTAGTTAGAAGTGATATCTTGAACCTTGTATCTTCCAACTCATTACTTGGGGTAAAACGTGAATCTGAGGCTGCTATTGAATCTGTGAGAAGGTTTTGTTCTCGTGGGATTGCCTCAATGAATATGAAGTTGAAGCCTTTGCTTAGATCTAATACCATTGTTTTATAGAGTTGTAAGTGCTCGGCTCTAGTCTCATATACTTCAGAGACTTGGTTTGCAACTAATTGGGAGTCTCCTAACACTCTGATGTCATTAGCACTGATCCTTTTGGCTATGATGAGGCCAAGGAGGAGGGCTTCATACTCAACACCATTGTTTGTACATTCAAATCTTAACTTAAAAGCAAATGGTAGGATCTTTCGCTCAGGGGAAGTGAAGATCACACCTGCTCCGGATCCATAGCGGCATCTAGCTCCATCGAAGTGGAGATTCCAATACTTACTAGGAAAAATGGATGTTGGGACATTCTTTGCGTCTGTTTCTTCTTTTTCGGTTACTTCTACCATGCAAAGTTCCTCTGCTAGAATAGGACCAATGCCTAGGGTACATCCCATACCTATAAAATCAAATGGTAGGAAAATTGGTAGATCTTATTCTAGTAACTCAACAATTTTTGCAGTAGTTCCTAATGACACTGTTTCTACAACGTTAGCTTCATTCTTGAGGGCTGGGATGCCCTTGACTAGATTCGTAATTTCTAGTTCTGTTGTAGGTATTAATTTTTCTTCTGGTTTTGAGTTGATTGGTTTGTTAAGTTGGTTTGTTGGGAGTTCAAACTCAAAGTGAACACCTGGACTTTTCTTCAGATATGCTGGGTGTATGTCGAATGGTTTTGGGTCACCTTTGATACAAATATCTTTCCTAGGTGTAAGAATCTTATTTCTTAGAATAACATAGAAGGGATTGCTTTCATGCGATGTATCCATGGTCGACCAAGGATCATATTATAGTTGGTTTCCCAGTCTATGATATAAAACTCGGTGAGAATTTTCTTGGGTCCTAAGGTGACTGGTAATATTATAGTTCCAATTGAAGTAGTCTTAAGGCTATCATAACCTCTTAGCATATTTCTTGTTATGGAACATTTTGTCTCTCCATATCCTAGCTTTTTAAGGAAAGAAAAGGGGACAATGTTAATTGTTTCCCAATTGTCAACCATTACACATTTAACGTAATTATTGTAAACCCACACCTATAAATGCAAGGCCAGATCACCTCTACATGCAATTTTTGCATCTGCTAACATTTTTTTTATGTTGAATATAAACTCGGTATCCCTATCTGACTACCCTGGAGGGTGGATATCGAAGTCTATATGGTTTACTTGTGTTCCAAGAGGTGGAGTGATGTTAATTAAATGACCTAGACCTAGTGCTTCTAAAAGAGCAGCCCTATGGGCAAGAGAGTTCTTCAACAAGTCCAAAAAGGAGATGTGAGAGGTCTTTGTTAAGTCATTAATTAAATCATAAGCACCCACGGGTTTTAACAATGTTTGTTGAATGTTATCTGGCTCTAGTGTATGGATTGGATTTGGTTGAGAAGAATATTATCGTGTTCTTGTTATGGCTTCTACGTGCAGCTCAGTATCTAACTCCATTAGACCAACAATCTTGGTTCATGGTTGATTCCCTAATTGTGGTGCGACAGGTGGATTTAGTGAAGTTGAGGTTTCATGATCATTATTTCTTGTCATTACACCTTTGTTCGTCCCATTTGGATTTAATTTATTGTTGTTATTGTGATTTGGAAGTGGATCATTGAAGATCTTAAGAGGTGCGTTTTGAGGGGAAACTGCCCCTATGAAGGTATTTGGCATAGGTATCACAGAATCTGTTAAGAATATATCTATGAAGAGTTGTCTTTGTTCCTCTGGAAAACGTTGCATGAAATTATTGTAATCGTGGCAAGTCCTAGTGTCATGGCCTCAAATTTTGTGGAAACCACAATACGAGTTAGGATTATAACTCCTAGGTTGTTAATTGGGCATGTGTTGTGGTCCAAAACTCTGATTAAACCGTTGACTATTAGGATTAAAGTTTTTCATTTGTTTCCTTTGGCTTTGATATCCAGTCGAGTTCTAACTTGGACCCGGTGTCTAATTTTTTGTTGTTGTTGTTGTTCTTGTCATTGGGGACGATTAAAATCCACCGCGTTGATTGTTGGGGTGAAATTGTTGTTTCGTTGGTTGTTAACTGGTGGTGGAACATTTACAATGTTTACTTTTTTAGTTTGGTCAGTTACTCCATCTGTTGTCACTCTGCAGTTTTTGTTAAGGATTTTAGGTCCTTGACTGGCGTTTGTGGTAGTAGGATAAGTCGTTGTGTTTTGGTTGGGGACGATTAACCTCCCATTTGTTCCATATGTCTTGTGACCGCTATCTATTGCAGCTTGATCTATTCGGAGAGCACTCTCGAGTACTTCATCATAAGTTCTTAGTGGGAACTTCTAGACTTCTTCCTTTATCTCTCTGCTGAGAGAATGAAGGAATAAATCACATAGTTCCATCTAATCCATGTTTGGAGCACTTGCTGAAGAATAGAGGACTGTACACCATCTTTGGATGAAATGAGCAACAGATTCAGTGTGTTCTTATTTGATATGTAAGAATTCCCTGATTCCTATTCTCAACAATTTGTCCATGTCGAACGCCTTGATGAATTCTGAAATGTGTTGTTTAAATGAATGTATTGAGGCTTCAAGTATTCTGTAATACCAATCGAGGGAGATACCCTCTAAAGTTTTGGGGAATATTTTAACAACTCCATCCCAAGGGAGCAGTTCTCGAATGTGCATTTGGATCTCCCTCTCCTTTGTATTTGGGTAGATCAGGGAGAGGTCTTGGAAGCACGACGCTTCGTATGGTGAAGTCCAAAGGTTCTTTCAAATATTTCGAATAAGTTCCTATTGCATAGGTTTCAACCATTGATGGTGTTTGCTAAGGGGGGGAGGTGGAATGGGTTGTTGATATGGTGTAGCATATGTATTTGCAAGGGCATAAGGGAATCCCTGTGGTTGAGTGAACATGCCAAGAGAAGAGAACATATCTCCCTGTGGTGATTTGGAATACATGTTTAAGTATAGAGGAACATTACTCAAGAATGGATTGTTTTGTACTAAACTAGGAGGTATCGTATTTTCCACTGGAGCAGCATTAGAAAACGCGGTTCTAGTTGGCATTTGTTGTGAATACTGAGGAGGCATGCCCAACATATCTGTTCCTGTGAGGTGGTCTACTTGGCTAGGATGATGTGGAGGATTGGAAGTTCTACTTGCATGAACTGTGAATTTTGACTTGCTTGAGCAAGTTCCAACCCTCTAACTTTCTCAACTAAGGCTGAGATGACCTTGTTTGGTGAAGACACGGTATTTTTCCTTAGTGGTGTTTTTTGTATACCTTGAGGTTGTATAGGCATATGGTACCCTGCTATGAATTGATTAGTGTCGTGCCAAGTTTCACCGAGGCCATTTTCTATAGGTGGAGGGATGGGGGTGTTTTCTTGGAACAAGACCTTGGGTTGTATTTGCAAACCTCCTATAGATGGTACATATTTTGAGAACATTGTTCACTCCTAGAATAACGTGCTAAGTATTCGTCATCTAACAACAGATATGGATCTGGTTGTCTACTAATTTTTGGTCTAAGCAACACCTGAGGAGATGAACCAGATTCTCCAATGAGCGTCATATTGTTTGAGCCTGAAGGCTCTGGTTGTTGCGTTTGAGTGAGTTGATCCAACTCCTCTATTTGGAAAGAAGAACTATATCTAGTCCTTTGAGGCGGAGTTTGTGTTGAAAACCGGTTAGTTGAATAGTTGTCACCCCATGGTGAGAGCGAGGGTGATGGTTGTCTATTTAGTTGATCGTAGCATGCTTCAAGACCTAGGAGAGGTCTACCATATGCATTGTATCCTGACATATTTGGGGGGTATATAAATACCCGTAGAATAATGGGAAGAAGCGAAAGTGGATAAAACTAAAAGAAGAGTGTGAAAGTGAAGCAATTGTTCCCTTCACGTAAGTTTCACCGATTTTGTTGGTAAAGCTGAAGTGAAGGCCAATGTTGTGGAAAGAAAAGAAGTATACTAATTGGAAGAACAAGTAGAAATAAGACTCTGAACCAGAAGGTAGGAAATTCATGTCGGGTTCACCAATTTGTACGACGAAAAAGTGACATGTAATCATGAGAATCTACAAGTAACTCTTCCTCGCACCCAACCTCCTGAGGTCGTGCCGAGACAGCCAGTGGGGATGGAATACACGTAGGATGAAGATAAGTTAGTTAGGTAATCTTATGTCTTTAACACGCAATAGCGGGATCTGCGAATCTAAGGCAAAGAAGGCCCTCCTAACCTGAACCGGTGTGATAGATCGTTCGGCGAGGATAGCTGCTCAAAGGCTCCAATCAATATCAAGCTCTGTCGTGATCTGATCTATGGGTTGTGGAATACGTGGAAGGTAACCTGTGGGTGCTTCGTATATGTCTCCCGACAAGGTCATGAAAATGGAATGGATTAACTAAAATGAAATAAACTTATTATGCAAGATATATCTACAACCTATATATATTCCTCTATTTTTGTATTTTTGATAGGATTTTGAATAGAATTTAAAGAACAACTAATCTAATATATTCAGAAAATGACAACTAATCTAATAACAAAATTAAAATAAGCAAGGTAGCCCGGTGTAGCTACTTACCTGTGCAGTTGTGAGTTTTATCCTAAATAACTAGATAGTTGATTAACTTAATTGAAAGATTCTTGATCCTGCCTCATAAGTGAGGAATGAATCATAGTTTTTTAGAAACTATTAATCCCCGCAGCTTCCCTAGCAATATCGACAATGAAACTTAACTGAAATGAAATATTTCACTACTCTATTTGATATGTTTTAACTAGAACTTTGACAGATAAAACCTGGAATTTGTAGAACAGTGGCAAATCCAGTAGTGTGTGATTTTGTCCCCTCATAATGATCTTCTCGTTCCTTCGTGTTCACGTGAGTCCAGAAGAGTGTGTATATGATAGCATCAATAGAAAAGGTACTTTGAACAATGGCATCTTTGGATATAGACAGAATAAAATGTGAGTAGGAGAGAGACAACGCAAGTGACAAAGCTTGGCGTATGCAATTCCTACCGGGTTTTATCGCGAGAATACAACACAAGTGTACTGATAGATTCTAGAATACGTTCTGTGAAGAATGCAACCTACAACTCTAATGGATGTAATCTACAAATGACACTACTCTACTCTAAACTAATTTGTATGGACAACAATGAACAAGACTGACGCAAGAAGATCGAATGGCTTCTAACAGCAAAAGAAAACTAGCATGGATGCAAATATAAGAACAACATGAATTCTAAGCAAGAATTTGAAAGACTAAACAATGGAAATGAAAAGTTGAGGGGCCATTTGCATAAAAAAAAGTTGGATACTTATAGATTTCACATTCACCCAAAGGTGATTCCTATTATAACTCTTTTACCATTAAACAATGAAGAAACACTATTCCAGGGGACATAAAACATTAATACAAGCTAAGGCGGTTGAGAAAAGCTGGTGAAAGTTGAAAAATTACGCAAGTCGTGATCAAAAGAACGTGCTGGAAAATGCGTGAAGGACCGCCGCCCTGAGCAGGGCGGTGGTTACAGGACTACCACCCTGCCAGGGCAGTGGTTTCGTCACTAAAGGTCAAAACACTGTTAAAAGGGGGGTGAGGGATAAAACAAGGCACGAGGAACTTGGTTAAAGCATTTGGGATGCTAACATATACTTCGTGAGCTTCTTTGGATCCGAACACCCTGCGAGGTGACCTGTATCATCATTGGGGCATGTGTAACATCGTTCCAGCAGTATAGTACCCTACAATTTTGGGTACGTACAAGGACCTCAATGCTCTTTTTCTGTTCCAACTTCCATGACTACTCCTTCAGACATTGAATCTCCCCTTGTAAACTCCTAATCACTTCCATAGTATCTTGATAAACCTCCTTCTGATGGCTTGGATCATGATACTTCCCATGTAACACTTCTTCCCATGTAATGAGGGGACTTTTCTTTAGTTCTTTTCTTACGAGCATAGCTTCCGCTCTTGTAGCCACTAGGACTAGTTCTAACTTAGGGTTATGCACCACCCTAGACATCCATGGCGGGTCAGCCTGTTTCACACTCACCATTCCCATTCCCTTGTCCTTCCTCTGGTTCTGGCTCATGTGCTCATACAAATTAGGGAGCTCCTCATACCTATGCTTCTTCTTACACCATGAGCATTGTAATAGATCTAGACATTTGTGCTTGCAGTTTTCGATAGATCCACAATTGTAACAAGTTTTATGGGGGAACTCACTTATACCTCCTTGCTTACCATGGCTTATGAATCCTCCACAAAAACCTCTTCCTCGACCACCTTCATCTGTGCGCCCTTCATACTTATGTCCTTCATTCTTTGAAGCGCTCCCATAGCTGATTTGGCATACACTAGTTTCAATGTTATCATGGATTTGGTATATCAATCTGTAGTCCTTTATATCATGGGTTGTAGATGTACAAATCTTACAATAATATGACACATTCTTACGGATCATGCACTGTAACAATGGGAATATATTTGCATCATGATCACCATGGAAAATTTCACAATCTACTTACATAAGGCACATTGGCTTCCAAGGACAACTATCCTTGGTTTGTCCTTCTACTTCACAGTCTGTACACCAAAGGCCATTCCGAGTTTCATGAGATGAATTCGCAGATATTTTTTCAAGTTACTTCGCCATGAAAACAATATGTGCTTCCAAAAATGGGCTTACCCCAATATCAATGCTTCCAATGGCCTCAACGCGTAGAGTACCTTCCAAGGTCTCACGCGGATCTGTGAAAGTCTTATGGGAAAGTGCTCTTCTGAAAGGTGTTATTAATCCTCCAACGAACCATTGAGAATGTTGGGAAGGATGAATATCATAAGAAAACTTTGACAAGAGAGTCTTAAAGATTACATCATACTCTCGCACACTCTCTGCCATACCTTGTTGAATCTCCTTGAGTGCACTGATGCTCTTTTGCTCAAACTCAGGAATATGGAATTTTGCCAAAAAGGCATCACACAACACATCATAATCCACTGGTGTCTAATGAGGGTCATACTTTCAGTACCAGTTATGCACGTGCCCCTAAAATGTAGCTATAAATTGACTTTCCTTCCTCTCTGGAGAAGTGATGCCCTTAGCGCGCCGTAGCAATTCACATTTGTGTACATACTATGCAATATCCTCAACACATTTTTAATCAGGTAAATGGAGTGACATCTCATAAAACACCTGCTGAGGTTGTTGAGGTCCTTGTCCACTAGTTCCAGAACCTTGACCTCTTCCTCTATTACCACCACTCCCAAATCCACTAGATCCACTAGCTTCTATTCCTCTAGATCCACCAGATCCTCCTCCCGTAGCCAATAGAGGGCCTAACGCAATAGTTGTGCCTTACGCCCCCACTGTTGTGCTGAACTGCATGCCAACAGTTTGTGATGTCGAACCACCCACATATGTGGTACTCAAACCTTGTCTACCTGCACCTTGCCCAAATTTTATGCCAGACAAGATGGCTCCAAACACATGAAATGTTTGTCCCACCATAGATGAACTAAATGAAAAGTTATATCTACTAGGTGCTTCTCTATTACCAATACCAACATCAACTATGTTAACCACACTTATAACAGGAATTGGAAAGCTAAGTGTCAAGGTTTGGTCACCAGGTGGGCTAAGATGCACACCTACAACTCTCCTCTTATATCCATACGACGAGCACTCACTAGAAGCCAAGGGGGGTTTCTCTCCTGCGCTTGCCAAGATGGGCTAACACAGATTGCTCAGGTTCCATGTCTTTCATGCAAACCTCACATCCTTCCCGCAACATCTTCCTCCATAATTCCACTCCTGTAACTTCTGATGTCTCGCCAACTACCTTCCCCATGCTTAATTATACTTAATCCATCTCTCGTATCTCTCCATTTCCGATGCAAGGTTCATCATCTCTTACCACACCAGCTTTTGTGCCCTATGCCTAGTGGAAGTTTAGTCATCCGTAGGAAATGCCTCCATGTTGAGAGTGATGATCAGGATCACAATGGCTAATGGGATAACATGTAAGAACAATCCTCTTGGCTCTCTCAAGAACTCAAACTCACTAATCTCTGGGAAAGAATACATAGAATTTACGTATTCTAGTGTATAACTATCCAACATTCCACTCCATCAATGATCAACAACACGAGTCCAAATCATATCAACATAATGTAATCTCTTATACTCTTCTTGGGTCTAAACACGAGGTCTATAATACCATCTTCTTATTGATGTGTATGTTGATAGCCATTCATACAGCTATACTGGGAAACAACAAAATAATATTTCATAAAGCTCATGATTCAGTTGCTCTTTTACCCATTTATGTGCATCAAACTCAAATCCAGTACTGAACCGTTGTGCAAACTCATCCTCCATTATTTTAAGTGAATCTTTGACACTATCCAAGGTCAAGCGCTCTGTCATCACACATCATTCTCATAACATATTCAAAATAGGTCTTGGAAACAGAACCAAGATGTAGTTATGTTTTTCCCTATCCCCTTTTAAACCCCAAGAGCGTCGGCCTATCACCCAACATAAGTTAAGAACTCACCTGAGGTGCACACGGGTGCCAAGCCCCTCTTTTATGCGAGCCTTGTGAGAATGCTTCACCATTAATGGAGGAATGGTTGTAGAACCAAAAACATATGCATTTAATCTAATACATAGGTAGAATAACTAATTATAAGCATAAGTGCATAACGAGATAACATAAACATTGCAACAACATAGTGGAAACACATCTAAACCATGAATAACATGAAAATACACTAGGGTTTGATCCATAGACACATATATTTGGAACATAGCTTCATATATTGATTATAATCATTCACAGTAGCTATATTACATAAAAAAGGGTCATATCAGACATATACATCAAGGAATAACATTCCAACCCTACAAAACTACTCTACACTGAGAGCCTAGCTATGTTTTTCCATTACAACTCTTGTTTCAGACCCGAGAGCATACATGCATAACCTCATCCTTCCTAAAAATAGGAGTAGCCTCTTATTGCAACAATCACAACCATCACACAACTCCAATAGATCTGAATGCCTCCTTATAGAGAAATCAAGGGCTCTGCTTTACTGTCATAGCCTTATCTAAAAGTAGGATGCATGCTAGGTGGAAACATGCTCCTTAATACTCGAGTGCTTATGCCAGCTTGCCATAACCTCCACTAATTGTAAATATCCTCCTTTGGAATATTCATTTCATGGAATATCCTTTCCTTGACCTCTAAGACTCCATACTGGCACCTTATCCACTCATCACACCTACTCGAGCCTTCACGTGTTTTTCCTGCGATACCATCTTAGAAATGTGGTTAAGTCCCAAAACCCTTTCTTACTTCCGCACGCCAGCTTCTTCTCCCACACACCTTTCCTTGAGTGCCCTTCTACTCACTTTCCTTACATGCGTACACTCTTCTTCTTCCTCAGGACTTAGTAAATTTTCAGGGTCTAATAGCCCCTCGTGTCTCCACGTTATCGACTCCACTCGCATGAGCTCAAGTTGGCCCCATGATATGTTTGTGGTAATTTTCTAAGTGTCATACTTACAATCTGGTCAATTCAGAAAATAAAAACAATAAAACAATAATGGTAACTTTGTAGATGTCCTTTCGCGGATAAACCACCTAGACTCTATAGAGTGTCTTCATGAACTCAAAAGACATGTTGATGTCATTTTGATTTTACAAGTTTAATTTTTGGACTCGAAATCTAGTACTCAAGATTCTCATAAAATTATAATAGGACAATATTAATAATATTGTCTTTACATATTTACACACACACACAAAATAGTAGTAGAAATAAACTAACACAATAATATACACACACACCCACACCCACACATATAATGTGTAGTGCCCATCATGGTGTCACCTCACTGATCTCTTGTGAAATAACCTCAATGTAGTTTTCGACACAATGGTTCAACTAATTCATTCCTTTTACCACACATCAATTGAGAATCGAAAAATAATTTAATGATGTTATGGATGGATGTGGTATGTCAAAATCCAAGCTAAGGACCTTGATATCGATAAGTACCGACATAGTTCATTTAAAGACATTTCATTACAATATATTGGTTATAACAATAAAAAATACATAAATAAAATAAAATTGATATTTTATTTTATTTAAAATAGATGGAAATAATATATAAAATAGTTAAATACATGTAAACGTAAACAAAAATATTTAATATAAGTAAATAACATAAAATAAATATTACAAAGGAATGACTACTCAAACTTTCACACAAATCATCAAATGACTGTATAATTAAATCTTCATATAGAAATGTTTGCTTTGTGTATGTGTATACTAGCTAGATATTTCAATGATACTTATTAAAAGGTGCATTCTAACCTTGATGGTTGATAGAAGATTTAACTAGAAACTTTTTAATAGATGATTATCATTAGATGTTTTCCAAGATTAAATGAATGTGAACGCCATTTGAATGAGAGGACTATGTCGATAGAGATTCGTTCAAGTTGAGATGGTTGACAAGTGAAAACTAAATATACCAGTCTAAATTCAAATATTCCAATCCTACATAAATAAATATGTATATATAGTGTTGACACAATAGAAAATAAGGGCTGCATGTAAAGAGAATGCAAAAATCGGCATGGCTCTTTATGGTCCCACCACCAACCCCAAAAACCAAACATAGTCATTAACCACTCATCGATGGCCCTTTCCATTAGCTCCAATACCACATTAGTGTCGGACCCACAGGGCATTATAAATTGGCATGCAAACTTGTTCCATAGTGGCAATGGATGACACGTTAATGATGAACATGTCATCATTGTTTGCAATCAATAAAGCTATGAAAATCATAAGATTTGTGAAGCCAACTTTTTCTATCCCCCTCCCCGATGCAACAAATAAAAAATCAAACTTGTTTTCCCATGCCATTTCTCTGGTTATTCATGCAAAAACCAGAGTCGAACTGGAATTTCTAGAGGAGCCCATTCCCCACAACATTGCTGCAAACCCATCGTCTATTGCTGCCACGAGTCACACATATTTTGCAGAGCACCTTCAAGGATGAAATAAATAAGTATTTAATCTTTCCTCTCTTCTTATTATGAGTTCATGTTTTATGGTTTCCCAATTTATACAGTATGAGTTCTAAGTAGTACTGAAATTGAATGTCAACATCTTGTTTTGACTCATAAAGTGATAAGCTACTATTTACTTCCACCTTACTTTTTTTCTTGTTGTACCATCTTTTCTCTAAGATAAAATATTCTTAGAAATGTGTCACATGAAATGATGCAAAATCATAAGAGAATTCTTAATGGATACCTGAAGCTATAAATACAAGCGTTCTTTGTCCAAAGTAATCATAGGCACTTCTTTGGTTGGATAAAACTATGGATACTTAAAGATGAAAATACCTAGTTATAATCATAGGGGAAGCTTGATCAGAATGCACATAAATTGAATACAATGCTGCTCCTTCTCCCCTCTTAATATTTCAATTACTACATGTAGGACTAGAGTAGGAAGTCCTCTATTCTACTTGAATCGAGCTCTATTTTCAGTCATCTATTGTACATCATTTGGATTTCCTAAACTACATAAGTAGAAGGAATGACATGAGAAATATTTGAAAAAATGCCTAGAAAAAATGTTCAATGAAAATTTTATTACCTGTTTTTCCATGTCTGATTGTAAAGAAAACTTTTGTTAGATGTTGTTGTTATAAATACCCCTTGTGTGTGTGCGTGCATGTGTGTGTGCACGTGTGTGCGCGTGTGTGCGTGCGTGTGCGTGCGTGCGTGCGTGTGTGTGTGTGTGATGCACAAGAAATTTTTGATAAAATGCCTCAGAAGCATTTTAAGACGTGGACTATGAATATGAACAAAATGAATTTTCTGGAGATGTTCTCACATTCTTTACAATTAAATTCTTTTCTTTACAATTAACTTATATCCTTTTACATGTATAAATATAGTCTCAGAAGGAGTTTTCATTTGGGTGCATTCTCGGTGGTACCCTACATCTGAATATTCTAAGTTCAACTTCGTCCCGTCTAATTTTTACTTCAATAAAATTGAATATTAATATGGAACGTATAACTTCTACTTTACATAATGAAGAAAATCATATCAAAATTTATGTTCCTAAAAAATAAGAGTTCATGTTTGTGTGAAATTCTACAAATAAAAAAAACATAAGTCAAAAGATAAGTATTCAAACAACAAAAAACATGTACACCTTTTATTTTACAAGTAACCGAGACATGTAGTACTAAATTACATACTAAGAAAAAATGATGTTATAAATGGGAAAATGATCTTCAAGATCTCATCTACTAAGTGATAAATATCCACTTGATGATGGAGGAAACAAAGGTTGGAGGAAAATCATCATCCTCTCGTCATCTACTAGTGAAATGACCTCACATTTGATATAGTGGCATGTTTTTTAGGATTTTTCATGTTTTGTGTGGTGTAGAAAATGACCTCACATTTGAGAGAGAGAGAGAGAGAGAGAGAGAAGATGAAAACAATAATTTTCTATTTTCATACTTATACAACGATTGGATGGTGAGAAACCTAGCGCTCACTAGAATTGAAATCGTTAATAGTCCTCGTATGTAGGTGATCATTAGAAGTATGGTTGGCCTATGAAAATGTTAGGAAATTAAATATTAATGTTTACATTATAGTTTGGTATTTACCGAAAGGTAAATAAGTAGTTTGTTAGTTAATATTTAATATTGTTATATATTAAATATTAAGTTTGAATATTGTTATAATATATTGTTTCAACAATATATTATTCATAGAGTATGTTTTATCCGTGAATATTATTTCAGGTTATTTGTTGTAACACCTCCTGATTTATTTGGAGGTGGTTTGGCTGTACTTCTGGCTATATAATAGCCCTTGTACTGTGACATAATTGATAATATACAGAGAGTGATATTGCTATGTAAATCTGCTGCTGCACTTTCATTTGGCATCAGAGAGAGAGGTTTCTGTGATGGAAAGGTCTATTTGTTTTTGTTAATTAATAGTGGGGCATTTTAGATGTTTTGTTGCCCCAATCCATGATATTCCAGTCTCCACTATTGTGTGTAATTTATTTCACATAAATTTAAGATACACGTTATTTTGTGTTTGCCTTATTTATGTGCATATTCCGCTCAGCGTATTTGAATGGGCTTGTGAAGAAGCAAATAAAGATCTATTTTTTAAAAGAAAAGCTTGGAGTCGAATATATTTTCAAAGGCATCATTCTTCGCAGCCTTACACACGAGCATTCTTCTGCTATGTTTGTGCCTTTTTTTCTAATCTGATCTGGAATTTCAAATTATTTGTTCCTGTCAAATCAAGATTCGCTGACGGCTTAGCTCTTTCAGGCCTAGTGGATTGATTGTTTACAATTCTACCCATCTATCAAAAACATATAAATATCTATGAGCATATATGATGCACGATGGAGACTCCTAGGTGATTTGAATAAGATTCACGTGATCTCAAAGCATTTAGACTAAATTCAGTTTCTTGGCATTGGCGTTTCGGGTGTTGGCTCAATTCGTGTATAGCATAGATCTATTAAATTAACTCATATCTGGAGATTGCCACATTTTATATCCTGGGTTCCACACCCAAAAACATGGAGTATCAGACCTATTTCTACCATTTTTTTCTTTTTTGGGAGAAATATTATGTACTAAGGCACTTGCAGTATTGGAGGCAATGTCATGTGCTACTAGATTTTTGTGCAGATGCAGAGCAGCTTATGCAGTTGACGGTTTTCCAGCACTGACTCCTCAGCAGCTATCAGCCAACATGAAGGCGCTATGGAAGGTTGCGCGGCCTAAAGTTTTGCAAGTTTTCAGTGTTTTTAGGGACCAGGGATTGATCATATTTGTTTTGTTGTGCTTGTCAGCATTATTTTCAATGGCTGAGACATCTATCATGACATTATGGCCCTGGAAGGTTCGAGAGCTAACAGAGAAAGAACCCGAAGATGGTGTTTTTCGATTGCTTCGTCAAGATGTTACTCGATTTCTCATGTCTATTCTTATTGGCACAACTATGGTAAACATTGCAGAAAATGCACTGGTGACTGAGGCAACAACATCACTCTTTGGTGAAACTGGAATAAGTGCAACAACAGGAGTCATGACAGTTGTTATTTTATTGCTAAATGTAAATTCTATCCTCCTCAGCCAACTGCACTACGTGGCATGTAAAGTAAAGTCTCAAATTTCTTTTGATTTGAGTCGGTTATGAACCAATACGTATTTTACATATTAGATTTCAGTGTTTTGTATTTTGAGTCTATAGCTTTGTCAAGTGTCTATAGTTGAATTCTTTTATTCTAGTGGGTTTCATCATCTTTGGAAGTCCTATTTTGATTCTTAGTTTATTAGCTTGATTTTTTAAATAACTCGTGGTTCGCACCTCTTATTTTAAATGTCTAAAGCCTTTCAGACCAAAATCTGTGCTAAACCAAACTTATGTTTTCTTTGAAGTTTTGAGTTGAAAGGTTGTCATAGTATCCTTTGAGTCAGTTTTAAAATGTGTCATTTTTTGTCAAAAAATTCGAATAATTACTAAAGTCATTTTGCGTCATCAATTGTCAGGTTACTCAAATAGGTGATTTTAGGGTATCTGTTTGTTGTCATTTTTTATCGTCATCAAAAGTCATGTCATTGTAAAAATTCTGAAAAATAAAAAAATTGCCTCACGAACGCATTTTCGGTGTTATCCGATGTCCGGAAAAATAAAGTGTTTCACATTGCAGGAGGGAAGATATAATAAACAATGTGGAAACAGTTGAGCTTCATATCTAAATCCGACTGAGTTAGCAACATGTTACTGGAGGATGGAGGCATCGGAGGCTGGAAGTCATACAGTGACCTCTCATCAGTCACCAACAATGGGGCCGCATGAAGCTATGGTGGCACATTTTGTGGTGTGAGTGTGCTTTCAGTATTTGATTTCTAGTGTGATTCTTTTTCAGTGTTCATTTTTTGTGTTGAATAAGTGAAATTTTCACATTGAGGGGGGAACATGATCAGCATGATCCAATGTTCCATTTTCAGTTTTTCAGTTGAGTATGTGGCTATTCATATTTCCCCAAATGCAAAAATGTAGTGCAGAACAAATAACACAGTGAAATGCAGCATCATGAGGCTTGATGAGGTAGAGCAGTCAAATGTGTTCCTATTCATACCTAGGTTTGTTGTTAGCCTCTTGAAAACCATTGAAGGTTGTTCAGATGTGTTCCTGCTTGATTTCACACACTGCTAGGTTATATGTGTTCCCTAGAGTGACTGGTTGATAAGCAGATGATTACTGAGCATGTTCCCATCCTCGTCGGTCAGATGTGTTCCCAACAGTGCTTGGTCGATAAGAAGTTGATGTGTTCCTTCTTCTACCTTCAGTTTGAGTGTGTGCCAAGATCATGAGCGTGCAGAGGCGGCAGGCTGCAAAGGAAGTGTGAAAGTTCTAATGTTACCATGTAAACATTAAGGGGGGGAATGTTAGGAAATTAAATATTAACATTTGTTTACATTGTAGTTTGGTATTTACCGAAAGGTAAATAAGTAGTTTGTTAGTTAATATTTAGTATTTTTATATATTAAATATTAAGTTTGAATATTGTTATAATATATTGTTTCAACAATATATTATTCATAGAGTATGTTTTACCCGTGAATATTACTTCAGGTTATTTGTTGTAACACCTCCCGATTTATTTGGAGGTGGTTTGGCTATACTTCTGGCTATATAATAGCCCTTGTACTGTGACATAATTGATAATATACAGAGTGATATTATTGTGTAAATCTGCTGATGCACTTTCAGAAAATCCCAACATTCACTCAAATTACAAATTTGAGAATTTTTGCTTGCGCATGTAGGTGATCATGTGGAGAAGATATCTTAATTAGAATATTTTAGTCATAAATCATTTATGCACATGTGTTTATGTTCAAGTATTTGTCAAGTGTGATTACTCTACATGTTCACACTAAGCGGGAATGTTAGGAATTGTTTATTAGTGTTCACATGTTAATGTGTTACTATGTAGTATAATGAGTTGTAATAACAACTCATGTATAGTTAAATTATGTGTTGTAAAAGTTAGTTCGTTAAATTAAAGAGGTGTGAGATATATTCTTTTGTATGTTACACTCAATAGCTAGAATGAAATGACTTTTGATATTATTATGTATGAGTAGATAAGTGTTTATTCCTACCTTGTAGAAGATCATTACATATGTAACCTTTCTCTCTATGAATAAAATCATATCAAGTTTATTTTTGTGTGCAAGTTGAGTATTTTTGTTTTTTTATTTTGGAAGCTCCGCCCAATCCACCACCCTTTCAATTTTTGTGTTTTTTCCTTCTCTATTTCTCTCAAGTTTTTTCTATTTTCTTCTTATTTTCTCTCTCCTCTAGTTTCTCATTGCTCGCTCTAATTTACTAGTTTGTTTAGCTTTTTTGAAACAAAAGTAGCACAATTATAGTTAATGAATAGAACTGTAATACGATATTTGATCTCTATATTATATGAGCCCATTAATATTTATTTTGTGTGTTCATGTATTTTATCCTTTCCTTGTCATATTTTCCACCCATTGCGTGTCAACATGCACGAATTCTTAATTTTGAATTCAAGAAGTCTAAAAATATATAAGTGCATTATTACATTTAAAATATCAATAACATAAAAGGGAAAGGAGTAAGTTGTCAATTTGAATGATAGAGAAGAATTATCATACCAAAATAAATTACAACCATTTAAATAAAAACTTCAAACAAACTTACAAGTGTTGCATTGATTAGAATGTAATTTTAAGTGACAACGTTAAGATACGTGCAATGCAATAGATTGCTTACTAAACTACACTATACTTAGTTTTTCATCCTCAAAGAATGATTTCTTCAGGGGTTCTATTAATAGTTGAGGGATAACTGTTGGTGTTGAAACGCAGCACCCCTGGGACTCTGCAACACGATGGGTTGAGAATCTCAGTGCGATTGCACAACATGGAGCTTTTCTCAAGTGTGGGACCTTGTGAAATCGGAAAAGCTCTCCAGATGAAGGCCGGCTCCTATTCCTCTGTTCAGATGCACGAATAAAATGCAGAGGGTTTACCAAAAACCTAATCTAACTTGCCAAGGAGACAGGGTAGAGAATGCATAAAAATAAAACCTAAACTACGGAGGTGATGCACCGAGGAATGTTAAACACTCGCTTTGCAAATTTAACACAGACCACAGAGATGCAATACAAACATCATGCACAGGCAACCAAACCGCAATAAGAGATCAAAATGGCAACAATGAATACATGAGAGGGTTGAAAAATCAATCACAAACATATATACATTATTGCTCAAGAGTCGATACAATACATTGCAGTGGCCAAGAGGCAGAAGAAGAACTGGTATTTCAACCCGTATGGGAGGTTTGAAAACTCCACGAATTCTCTTGCAAGCAAGGGAAGAAGGGGGCCTGCAAAATGAAAATGTGCAACCTGTTTTAAAGAGCCTCTCCTGGCCATTTATATGAAGAAAATGAAGGAGAATAGAAGAATTCGGAGTTTCCCCAACCACCTCCAAGACTACACCTAACTCCAACAAATCATGGCGGTAGGTAAAAAACTCAACAAACTCAAAACATGGCGAACTGCTTATTTCTGCGTTGGGATTTTCCACCTGTCGGGTTCAGGGTTCTCTTGTGCATTTGCATCGGGTTTGGAGGATGGCTCGACATGCTGCTTGATGTTTGCATTTTCCCGAAACCTGCTTCCGCCAGTATTTCCGAGTTTTCCTTTTTTGTCGGGGGTGGAAGATGAACTTGCATGTGCATCGGGTTCGGAGGGTTGCTCGACATGTTTTCGTCCCGTGCTTCTGTGCCGTGTTTCCCCGACTTCCTGACCCGATTTCCTTTGATGTCAGGTTTTCCAACCCCTCCGACATGTCTTTGATGTCGAGTTCATCCGCCCCTTCGACATGCTTTTGCGCCATGTTTCTCCGCCTCCGAGACCCGATTTCCTTTGTGTGTCTATATTTACCCGGGGGTAAAATATATACAACAATAACATAAGCCAATTAAAAAAATCCCCCATGATTAAAATTGTTTGTAGGGTGTTTGAGTCACATTAAGGTTGCAAGGAAACTATAGAACTTGGTTTCCTATGATACACATGTAATTTGGAAAAAAAATTAGAAGTTTTTAGAGCTCAGGAGTAGGAGAACAAGTTTATCAACTCAAATTTTACATTTTACATAAATTCCTATTAATGTTAAAATAAAAAAATCAAGTATGATTCTACAAAAGGATAAGGTTATACTAATATAGTTGTTATGTTTGCACTCATTTTTCTAGGTATACTTTACTTCGCTATCTCAACTTGCATTGTGATGTGTATTTCTGACAATTGTCTATAGAATTTAAAAAATCATATATCACTCTAACACCTAATCATGTTAGTTTATTAAATTGGTACAATAATTAGAATATTTTCGTATGTAATTAGGTATAAATTTACTATGTCAATATATTAAATATGATTATAACATGTACATCATTAGTTATGGTACATTTTTTAATTGATTAAATGAAGGTTGATGGTCCCTCACCATGGGATATAAATAAGTATTTTAATGGCACACTTTAAGTGTTAGATTTATCCTTTTTCACATTGTATGACTTGAACATATAATTGATTAGTGGAAGTATATTGTTCCATTACAAATATATCGTTAAACCATAACTCTTAGACAAATATATTTTTTATGTAAACACTATTTTCTACATCTATAAATAAAGAATTTAGAGAATCTTGTATAATAAAATAAAAAATATTTCCTTAATTATATTTATTAAAAAGGTAAAAGTTTTGTTTACTGAAAATCAACTCCATATCTTAGTAATGACTAAATTTTTTAAGTATATGGATATTGTTTATGAATTTTGTATATTGTCACCATTAATCATAACTATAAATACAATTTATATCTAAATTATTTTTGTATTTACTAGTGCAAAATTATAGCACCCTCTAAATGCTTGCAAGTGAGTTATCCGAAAAATCAGTGCAATTTGCTAACATGGGATTGTCTCAAGGTGTGGGACCCTACAATCAAGGAAAAATCTCTAGAGAAGGCCGGTTCCTCTACCTATTCCTAATGCTAAAACTACTCCTAGAAAAGGAATTGCATCTATCCTACCACTAACCTAGATTTCCAAGGGACTAGGGAAGAGGGAGATGCATAAAATGAAATTCCTAAACTAAGGGAGGTGATAACACTAGGAACAAGGGGGTGGAGATATTCTAAGTGAGTGAAAATGGGGAGTGAACAAAGTGGGAGAGGGTATACAAAAGTGCCAAAATCTGAAACAACATTTACATCCTCATCCTTGTCGAGTACAATGATTTTGGGTCCTGCAAAGAGATATCAACATGCACAATATACTTATAAATATAATAGAAGGCAAGAAGTGCAACACAAATCTAGTTAGGGCAAGAAAAACCTTAAAACGATGATTTTATTGCTTAAAAATGTACAATCAAGTACAATATAGGCATAAGGAAAGAATCCTTTAAAAATTCCCAAATTTGAGGCTTGCAACTCACAACAACTCTAGAACAATTTTGGCAAAGTTCTATTACATTACAGAATGTCTCCTCTTCAAATGAAGGGTTTATCACATTATAGAGAAATAACCTCAAATTTTCCTCACCAACCAACAACATGTATTCATTTTTATGAAAATAGGTATAGGAAGCCATAAAAAACTCCTTCCTGAGGGTACTTTTCTAGAAGAAGAAGACATGGGCATCCTACTTCATTAAAACTAGTTGTTGAGCTATCTTTTCACCCACCTACCTCACCTAATCCGAGGTATGTATTCGATGTCCCCATAGTCATCTGGTAACAACATTTATGTTGTCGTTCGGTAACATTTGTCATTATGTTGGTCGAGAACATGTCAATCCTAAACCATTCTGCCCATAGGTGTTGTTGGTTGGTAACCTTTTCCATGTTTTCGGCCAACAGTAGCTATACATGATGTCATTGAGCTGGTTTCTATTATCGACTAGTAATACCATTCTTGTTACCATCCGGTAATGACCGTACATGTTGTGGGATCTCGGGCAGCCGTGGTCTTGCTATTGGCGGTCAGCAACACCATTTTGTTACTAGTCGATAATGACCATATGTGTTATGGGTTGTCAGGAGGCAATGGTCCTGCTACTGCTAGTTGATAATGACCGTACGTGTTGTGGGTTGTCGCACAGCCATGGTCCTGCTACTACTTTTTGGCAACACCATTTTGTTACCTATCGGTAATGAACATATGTGTTATCGGTCAGTAACAACCGTACGCATTGTCACCGATAACATCTCAAAGTTGTTGAGCTTTCTTCTCATTGCAAGTCAGTAAAACTTCCTTCTAGATATAACCAAATGGCTTAGCCCTTTTCTGCGGATCACAAGCTCGCCGTGAATATTACAAAGCATCACTCCCCCTTCAACTTCCAATGCTCTGACCTATTAAGTTTTCCATTTTGCAATGGTGAAAAATATGGATAACAATTGGCGACTCGCGGGGTGATTTTCTTGCTAGATCTGAAAGACCAATGGCCCTGGAGGATTCATTGGGCATGAATTCATTTTGATTATTAAAACTAGTCTGACACTTGGGAATTCGCCCCCTAATACTCTTAAACACTATTGGGGCATTGTTTTATAACCTGACCCTTCCTGAAATTGGAAAGTGCAAGAGCAACAAGGCACAACTATATACAAACATGAAAATCATACACATTCCAAATGGAATATGCAAAGATTACACAAACACTTATTACAAAAAAAACCTAAACTACAACAAAGAAATGTAATACAAGCACTTGGAGGAATTATAAATCCTAAACGAGCATGTACAAGGAAGATACTTTAGTTTAGTAACAATGCTTGAGTTAGATTCCATTGACTGGAATTTACAATTCTTCTCCGTCCAACTTTGACAATTGGAAAGCATTGTTTTCTTTACATCTTGAAATCATGTAGGGGCCACTCCATATTGCATCAAACTTGGAGTGTCTTCCTAGTTTGGCTATGTCTGCATCCCATTTTAGGACCAAGTCTCCCTCTTAGAAGGTTCTATTTCTAGCATTCTTATAAAAACACCTCTTGATCAAAGCTTGATGTTTTTCCATGATTTACACCGCTTGATCCCTCAACTCCTCTAACTCCATAAGCTTTGCATATCTAGCCTCCATGGGCCCAAACTCAGATAAGTTCTAGTGCTGGTAACTCAAGAGATATAGGTAGCCTTGCTTCCCTCCCATAGACTAACTTGTAAGGAGAGTTCCCTATTGACCTCTTGAGAGTAATTCTATCAGCCCATAAGGCTGATTTCAACTTGGTGTGCCATGTTCTATGGTTCTCATCTAGATTTCTCCTTATGATATTCTAAAGATTTTTGTTGGTGGACTCAACCTTCCTGTTACCCTGAGGGTAATAATTTGAGGAATTGATCAAATAGATGCCATTTTTTACCACCCACTCAGATATTTTTGTCCCAAAGAAATCCAAGGTGTTTTCACATATAATTGTGGAAGGAACACCAAATCTTTCCACAATGCCCTCTTAAAAATCCAAGATACTAGCCTCATTTCCTTCCTTGAGTGCAACTACCTCCATCCACTTGGTGAAGTAATATGTGGTTGTAAGAATCCATTTGTGACCTAAGCTAGAGTTTGGATTAACCACCCTAATAAATTCCATCCCCCATTACATGAATGACTCATTTACAGAAATGGGATGGAGTGGAAGGGCTTTTAACTTCTCTTTACCTGTGAAGAAGGCACACTTCTTACATTTCCTGATCCATGCATAACAATCATTAAAGAGGTTAGGCCAATAATACATGCCTTCATAATTCTATGGGTTATTACCCTTGGGGGAAAATTGAAACCTATTTCTCCTTCATGAAATTCATGTAATACATTCTCTATCTAATATGTTTTGATGCGTTTTAGAAGGACACCATTCACATCCCTTTTGAACAAAAAAGACATCAACTAATGCAAATGGAATGCAATGAAACCTGAAATACCTTCTTTTTGCCTTACTCAATTCATGAGGGCATTGAATTGTTTAGAGAAAGTGGACTATATCTCAAGTCCATCAATGATTAGGTGAGGCATTGGTTGATTTCTCTTTATCACCTTGGACCACAAGTATGGGCTCTTCGTCTGCATGATGACTTGAAAATAGTTGTTCACACAACCCCTTACCTCTAACCAGTTTGGTTACATTGATATCAATGTCATATTCCATGACCTTGGTTATCCAACTGGCCATTTTGTTGTTAAGATGCTTGTTCAAAATAAAATATTTCACACCCGCATGCGAAACTAGTAAATGAATTTCATTATTTGACACTAGGTGTCTAAATTTATTTAAAATTCTTATCACAGCAAGGACATGTTTTTCAATGAATGAATACCTCACCTCATAATATTCAAGGCACTATCTAAAGAATGCAATAGGCTACTCTAGTCCTTATTGATTTAGCTTTACTAGTATTGCAGATATTACATCTCTGCCACCAAAAGCATATAGATTGAAGTCCTTTGAAAAATATGGATTTATGAGGGTTGGGGCCTATGCAATGGCCTACTTCATAGATTTAAAGCTTTCCTTTCCTTTGATGGTCCATTTGAAATCCATGTTCTTATTCAACATCAATGTTAATGGTTTGACAAGATTAACAAAGTTAGGAATAAACCTCCCAGCAAAATTGATTTTCCCCAAGAAGCTTTGGAGAGCCCTTTTGTGACTTGGCAGTGATAGAGCACAGATAGCCTCAAATCTTTCTCGATCAATTACTAGCCCCTCTTTAGACACAATACGGCCTAAGAGCTTGTCTCATGCACTAGGAATATATAATTTTTTGGATTTAGAAACACTCTGAATCTCCTGCATATTTGGAACACTTGCCTAAGATGGTGGAGGTGGTTTTCTACATTCTTAGAGAATACCGTGATATCATCAAGATAAACAAGTATTATCTTTTTTATCATCCCCTTGAATGCCATGTCCATAGCCCTTTGGAATGCAGCTCTGGAATTTGAAAATTTGAATGACATCTTCCTATAATCATATGTGCCCCACTTTGTGGTGAAGGTTGTTTTGAATTGGTCTTCCTCTTTCACCATAATTTGATTGTAGCCCAAATAACCATCTAGGAATGAGAACCTTTACGAACCAACTACTACTTGTAAGATTTACTCCATGGAAGGAAGTGGATAATGATCTTTGAGTGAAGATTTATTTATGTCCCAAAAATTCACACACAGTTTGATTTCCTTGTTTCTTTTCCTAACCAACACAAGATTGGAAACCCATGAAGAGTGCTTGATTAGAAATATGATACTTGCCTCTATGAGCTTGTTCAATTCCTTCTTCATGAGAGGCTTAATATGAGGATTTACTGGTCTGTGTTTTTGTCTAATGGGCTTGGCTTCCGGATCTAGCTCGATAGTATGTTGTGCTAACTTTGGATTAAATCCTCTCAAGTATTCGTAGCTCCAAGCAAAGACATTTGGGAATTATTGGAAAATTTGTATGAAATCATATTTTTCTTGATCAGTTTCACCTTTTACCCTCTCCAACTGAAATGGGCTCCGAATCTTCCCCCTTGACCTGAATATTTGCTTTCTCTTCAAGGAAATGATCATTGGGATTCAAAATTGACTCTAGAGTCACTAGGCCTTTTAGGATCTTGTTCATTATTATCTGGACCACTTGATCACCATACTATTTTTCCAATTTGTCTTGATTTATTGAAGAAAACTCAACTTCCTCTTGTAAGAAGTTGATGATTTGTTGATCACTTTCGAACACTTGTCAACTACTGTTGTTGTCCGGAAAATCTGGTCTCACAACAACTTTGATATGAGCTTGAGTTTGTTCCTTCTTAATAATCTTAATGACATCAAATGTTGCTCCAATTGATGCAAGCATGTCCGCAGTCTCATTCTTCTTCCTCATGATAGAAACAATGTTAAAAGATTCAAAGTATTCAATGAGATACCATACCTGGTTCTTGTAGCTCTTTATAATATCATTCTTGGCAGCGTTGAGTCCTCTAACTTGGTTGACAACTAGCTCACTATCCCCCCAAAATTGCAAGTTCTTGATACCCCTTTTCCTTCCCCAGTGTAATCTTTGGATTAATGCTTCATATTTAGCCGTATTACTAGAATAACTGAATTAAAAGCAAAAATATATGTAATACTTTATACCTTGAGGTGACACAAGCATGGATCCTCCTCCAGCACCTTGTGTACTCCTTGAGCCATCAAAGAAAAGTTTTCATACTTCATTATCATCTTTATCATCTAGTTCGGTGATGTAGACAACTATAATTACGCCTAAGCAATTTAAATACTTAAATTATGCTAATTATCCCCTTTCTCGCAAATTGACGACGTATCGTCAAAAGCACTCATATTCCCTCTTGTTGTCGTTAATCAATTACAATATGCTAATCGATTAAGTCGTTTATTCAACAAATAACCTAATTAACGACCTTACATTAATTAATCGCCTCTTCTATCTAGATTAATTAATTATTATTAATTAATTAGTCTTCCCCTTCATTTAACTAGTAAATCAATGTTTAATTTATTTAATCCCCTTTTAACAGCCTAAATCGTACTAACATTTCTCTAATTGGCTTCTATAAGCTCACACCTACCTATTAGTTAATCACCTTTGATTAATTAAGACACCCCCCCAACTCCCATGACTTGCTAAACATGTATTAAAACCCTTCTAAAGTAAGGTTACCTTTATAAAGCAACCTTATCCATTCCTAATCATGTTTTACCTTTATCCCACATTCATGAGGATGTGTTGAATCCTTTAATCCTTTGGGCTATATAAAGAGCCCTCCTCCTACCTTTATACCTACACCTAATTCCCTTGAGAAAGCAAAGGAAAGCACATAGTCTTGCACTAAAAGCCTTTTTCCATTCTCAAGCCCCTCCATCATCCATCTTGAACAGCTAGGCCTCACACCCAAGCATCCATGAAGGATCAAAGCAAGAAATATTGTTGATTGCCATTGGACTACATAGGTCCACTTAATTTAATTAGGCAATTAGAAGAATAGAGTTTCTTGATTTGCATTATGCTGATTTCATTATTTCAAAAGTTATGATGCTAATGTAGGGCCTTGTTCATTCTTCATCTTGATGGTACTTTCTTCTTGTTTCTAGCTAGGTTAGGGAACATTTTTTTAGGTGGTAGTTTCTTGCTTTCAATCTAACCTAGGAAAAGAATAACTGTACACATTTGGCATGCCCGGTGGGACCCTTAGTCCCATGGCATTTTAGTTTAAGTTTCATTGTTTTGGATAACTTTTGATATGCACATGTAATAATTAATGTTCATTTTTCTTGGAATTTTTGCTCATTGATATGTGTAATTTCATGTTCATAAGCGTTACGTTTAATGGGTTATTGCCATTTTTAAACTAACTTGGTCAAAAATTTGAGATATTGTGAGTTTTCTTGTGTTTTGCTCTGGCTTGCTTTGCCAGTATTTTGTTTGTTGGCAGTCTGGCAACAGGCACCAATTTTAGAGTCAGCATGATTTTCAATAGGCACAGCAACGGTTTTTTTCAAGTGTGGGAACCCTACAATCAGTGAAAAATTCTCTAGAGAAGGGGCCGGTCCTCTACCCTATTCCTAATAGCTAAACTATCTCTAGACTAATAATTGCATCTATCCACCCACTAACCTAGGTCCAAGGACTATGGAAGAGGGAGATGGCATACCAATGAAATCCGAAACAAGGGAGGTATAACCCTAGAACAATGGGGTGAGATGTTCTAAGTGATGGAAAATGGGAGTGAACAAAGTTGTGCGAGGGTCTACAAAGTTCCAGAATCGAAACAACATTTACTTCAGCATCCCTTGTCGAGTACAATGATTTTGGGGGTCCTGCAAAGAGTAATCAAGCATGCACAATATACTTTAAATAGAATGAAGGGCCAAGAATTGCAACACCCATCTAGTTAGGAGCTAAAAAACCTAGCAAAACGATTATGTTATTGCTTAAAATGACAATCAAGTACAATATAGCATAGGAAAGAATCCTTTTACAATCCCAAATTTGAGGCGTCAACTCACAACAACTCTAGAACAATTTTGGGCAAATGTTCTAGTACATTAACAGAATGTCTCCTCTTCAAAATGAAGTGTTTTATCAATTATAGAGAAATAAACCTCTTACCTCAGCTAATTTGGCCTCCCCAACCAACAACATGTATTCATTTTTTATGAATAGGTGAGGAAGCCATAAAAATACTCCTTCCTGAGGTCACTTTTCGATAAGAAGAAACAATGGGCACCTCCCTACTTCCTTAAAACTATTTGTTGAGCATCTTGTTCACCCCCCTACCTCACCTATCCGAGGTATTTGCGAGTCCCCATAGTCTCTGGTACACATTTATTTGGTCGTTCGGTAACTTTGTCATTATTGTTGGTCGAGACATGGTCAATCCTAAACATTCTGCCCATAGGATGTTTGGTTTGTAACCTTTCCAGTTTTTTCGGCCACATAGCTTATACATGATGCATTGAGCTGGTTTCTAGTAATCGACTATTAATCCATTCCTTGTTACCCATCGGTAATGACCGGACATGTTGTGGGAATCTCGGGCAGCCGTGGTCTTGCTATTGGCGTCAAGCAACAACCATTTGTTACTAGTCCGATATGACATATGTGTTATGGGTTGTCAGTAGGCAATGGTCCTGCTACTGCTAGTTGATAAGGACCGTACGTGTGTGGTTGTCGCACAGCCATGGTCCTGCTACTACTTTTTGGCAACACCATTTGTTACCTATCGTAATGAACATATGTGTTATCGGTCAGTAACAACCGTAACGCATTTGTCACCGATAACATCTCAAAGTGTTGAGCTTTCTTCTCATTGCAAAGTCAGTAAAACTTCCTTCTAGATATAACCAAATGGCTTAGCCCTTTTTCTGCGGATCACAAGCTCGCGTGAATATACAAAGCATCACTCCCCCTTCAACTTCCCAATGCTCTGACCTATTAAGTTTTCCATTTTGCAATGGTTGAAAATATGGATACCAATTGGCGACTCGCGGGGTGATTTTCTTGCTAGATCTGAAAGACCATGGCCCTGGAGGATTCATTGGGCATGAATTCATTTTGATTATTAAACATAGTCTGACACTTGGGAATTCGCCCCCTAATACTCTTAAACACTATTGGGGCATTGTTTTATAACCTGACCCTTCCTGAAATTGGAAGTGCAAGAGCAACAAGGCACAACTATATACACACATGAAAATCATACACATTCCAATGGAATATGCAAAGATTACACAACACTTATTACAAAAAAACCTAAACTACAACAAAGAAATGTAATACAAGCACTGGAGGAATTATAAATCCTAAACGAGCATGTACAAGGAAGATACTTTAGTTTAGTAACAATGCTTGACGTTAGATTCCATTGACTGGAATTTACAATTCCTTCTCCGTCCAACTTTGACAATTGGAAAGCATTGTTTTCTTTACATCTTGAAATCATGTAAGGGCCACTCCATATTGCATCAAACTTGGAGTGTCTTCCTAGTTTGGCTATGTCTGCATCCCATTTTAGGACCAAGTCTCCCTCTTAGAAGGTTCTATTTCTAGCATTCTTATAAAACACCTCTTGATCAAGGCTTGATGTTTTTCCATTGATTTACACCGCTTGATCCCTCAACTCCTCTAACTCCATAAGCTTGCATATCTAGCCTCCATGGGCCCAAACCTCAGATAAGTTCTAGTGCTGGGGTAACTCAAGAGATATAGGTAGCCTTGCTTCCCTCCATAGACTAACTGTAAGGAGAGTTCCCTATCTGACCTCTTGAGAGTAATTCTATCAGCCCATAAGGTGATTTCAACTGGTGTGCCATGTTCTATGGTTCTCATCTAGATTTCTCCTTATGATATTCTAAAGATTTTTTGTTGGTGGACTCAACACTTCCTGTTACCCTGAGGGTAATCATTTGAGGAATTGATCAAAATAGATGCCATTTTTTACCACCCACTCAGATATTTTTGTTCCCAAAGAAATCCAAGGTGTTTTCACATATAATTGTGGAAGGAACACCAAATCTTTCCACAATGCCCTCTTAAAAATCCAAGATTACTAGCCTCATTCCCTTCCTTGAGTGCAACTACCTCCATCCACTTGGTGAAGTAGTATGTGGTTGTAAGAATCCATTTGTGACCTAAGCTAGAGTTTGGATTAACCACCCTAATAAATTCCATCCCCCATTACATGAATGACTCATTTACAGAAATGGGATGGAGTGGAAGGGCTTTTAACTTCTCTTTACCTGTGAAGAAGGCACACTTCTTACATTTCCTGATCCATGCATAACAATCATTAAAGAGTTAGGCAATAATACATGCCTTCATAATTCTATGGGTTATACCCTTGGGGGAAAAATTGAAACCTATTTCTCCTTCATGAAATTCATGTAATACATTCTCTATCTAATATGTTTGATGCGTTTTAGAAGGACACCATTCACATCCCTTTTTGAACAAAAAGACATCAACTAATGCAAATGGAATGCAATGAAACCTGAACTACCTTCTTTTTGCTTACTCAATTCATGAGGGCATTGAATTGTTAGAGAAAGTGGACTATATCTCAAGTCCATCAATGATTAGTTGAGGCATTGTTGATTTCGGCTGCGCTGGAGCGCCCGGGGACCACAAAGGATGGCGCGTTGGGTCGTGGCGGCCATTATGCCCTTGTCACGGAAAGAGGGTGCACACAATCCGCGTTACCGCGAAACCAGTGGGGGGGGGACAGGAGAGCAATGGCCGAAGGCCGGACCCGGGGAGCCCAACGGGGCCATGGGTGGGGGGGGAGAGGCGGGGCAAAAGAAAAGAGGGCACCACCCGCAGCGCACGAGTACAGGAAGGGCAGAGTGGGACACGAGGTGGTCAAGTGAGGGAAAGGCTGAGCACAGCAAGGGAACATGGTTGTCAAGAAGGAATGACCTCACCTCATAATATGCGCACGAGGAGAATGGCAAGAAACTACGCGAGGCCGGCTGGAGGGCGCGGGAACGAGAGGGGTCATGATATTACATCTCTGCACCGAAAAGCATATATTAAGTCCGGTTGGAAAAATATTGAGGGATGAGGGGGTGTGGGGGCCTATGCAATGGCCTACTTCAGAGATTTAAAGCTTCCTTTCCTTTGATGGTCCATTTGAAATCCATGTTCTTATTCAACATCAATGTTAATGGTTTGACCAGATTAACAAAGTTAGGAATAAACCTCCAGCAAAATTGATTTTCCCCAAGAAGCTTTGGAGAGCCCTTTTGTGACTTGGCAGTGATAGAGCACAGATAGCCTCAAATCTTTCTCGGATCAATTACTAGCCCCCTCTTTAGGACACAATACGGCCTAAGAGCTTGTCTCATGCACTAGGAATATATAATTTTTTGATTTAGAAAACACTCTGAATCTCCTGCATATTTGGAACACTTGCCTAAGATGGTGGAGGTGGTTTTCTACATTCTTAGAGAATACCGTGATATCATCAAGATAAACAAGTATTATCTTTTTTATCATCCCCTTGAATGCCATGTCCATAGCCCTTTGGAATGCAGCTCTGGAATTTGAAAATTTGAATGACATCTTCCTATAATCATATGTGCCCCACTTTGTGGTGAAGGTTGTTTTGAATTGGTCTTCCTCTTTCACCATAATTTGATTGTAGCCCAAATAACCATCTAGGAATGAGAAACCTTTACGAACCACCTACTACTTGTAAGATTTACTCCATGGAAGGAAGTGGATAATGATCTTTGAGTGAAGATTTATTTATGTCCCAAAATTCACACACAGTTTGATTTCCTTGTTTCTTTTCCTAACCAACACAAGATTTGTAACCCACGATGAGTGCTTGATTAGAAATATGATACTTGCCTCTATGAGCTTGTTCAATTCCTTCTTCATGAGAGGCTTCATATGAGGATTTACTGGTCTGTTGTTTTTGTCTAATGGGCTTGGCTTCCGGATCTAGCTCGATAGTATGTTGTGCTAACTTTGGATTAATCCTCTCAAGTATTCGTAGCTCAAGCAAAGACATTTGGGAATTATTGGAAAATTTGTATGAAATCATATTTTCTTGATCAGTTTCACCTTTTACCCTCTCCAACTGAAATGGGGCTCCGAATCTTCCCCCTTGACCTGAATATTGCTTTCTCTTCAAGGAAATGATCATTGGGATTCAAAATTGACTCTAGAGTCACTAGGCCTTTTAGGATCTTGTTCATTATTATCTGGACCACTTGATCACCATACTATTTTTCCAATTTGTCTTGACTTTATTGAAGAAAACTCAACTTCCTCTTGTAAGAAGTTGATGATTTGTTGATCACTTTCGAACACTTGTCAAACTACTGTTGTTGTCCGGAAAATCTGGTCTCAAACAACTTTGATATGAGCTTGAGTTTGTTCCTTCTTAATAATCTTACTGACTCAATGTTGCTCCAATTGATGCAAGCATGTCCGCAGTCTCATTCTTCTTCCTCAGGATAAAACAATGTAAGATCAAAGGAATGCAATGAGATACCATACCTGGTTCTTGTAGCTCTTTATAATATCATTCTTGGCAGCGTTGAGTCCTCTAACTTGGTTGACAACTAGCTCACTATCCCCCCAAAATTGCAAGTTCTTGATACCCCTTTTCCTTCCCCAGTGTAATCTTTGGATTAATGCTTCATATTTAGCCGTATTACTAGAATAACTGAATTAAAAGCAAAAATATATGTAATACTTTATACCTTGAGGTGACACAAGCATGGATCCTCCTCCAGCACCTTGTGTACTCCTTGAGCCATCAAAGAAAAGTTTTCATACTTCATTATCATCTTTATCATCTAGTTCGGTGATGTAGACAACTATAATTACGCCTAAGCAATTTAAATACTTAAATTATGCTAATTATCCCCTTTCTCGCAAATTGACGACGTATCGTCAAAAGCACTCATATTCCCTCTTGTTGTCGTTAATCAATTACAATATGCTAATCGATTAAGTCGTTTATTCAACAAATAACCTAATTAACGACCTTACATTAATTAATCGCCTCTTCTATCTAGATTAATTAATTATTATTAATTAATTAGTCTTCCCCCTTCATTTAACTAGTAAATCAATGTTTAATTTATTTAATCCCCTTTTAACAGCCTAAATCGTACTAACATTTCTCTAATTGGCTTCTATAAGCTCACACCTACCTATTAGTTAATCACCTTTGATTAATTAAGACACCCCCCCAACTCCCATGACTTGCTAAACATGTATTAAACCCTTCTAAAGTAAGGTTACCTTTAATAAAGCAACCTTATCCATTCCTAATCATGTTTTACCTTTATCCCACATTCATGAGGATGTGTTGAATCCTTTATCCTTTGGGCTATATAAAGAGCCCTCCTCCTACCTTTATACCTACACCTAATTCCCTTGAGAAAGCAAAGGAAAGCACATAGTCTTGCACTAAAAGCCTTTTTCCATTCTCAAGCCCCTCCATCATCCATCTTGAACAGCTAGGCCTCACACCCAAGCATCCATGAAGGATCAAAGCAAGAAATATTGTTGATTGCCATTGGACTACATAGGTCCACTTAATTTAATTAGGCAATTAGAAGAATAGAGTTCTTGATTTGCATTATGCTTGATTTCATTATTTCAAAGTTATGATGCTAATGTAGGCCTTGTTCATTTCTTCATCTTGATGGTACTTTCTTCTTGTTTCTAGCTAGGTTAGGGAACTATTTTTTAGGTGGTAGTTTCTTGCTTTCAATCTAACCTAGGAAAAGAATAACTGTACACATTTGGCATGCCCGGTGGGACCCTTAGTCCCATGGCATTTTAGTTTAAGTTTCATTGTTTTGGATAACTTTTGATATGCACATGTAATAATTAATGTTCATTTTCTTGGAATTTTTGCTCATTTGATATGTGTAATTTCATGTTCATAGCGTTACGTTTAATGGGTTATTGCCATTTTTAAACTAACTTGTCAAAAATTTGAGATATTGTGAGTTTTCTTGTGTTTGCTGCCATATTTTTGTTGCAGGTCTGGCACAGGCACAATTTTAGGAGTGCAAGCATGATTTTCATAGCACAAGCACGGTTTTCAAGGTGCACATGTCTCTCTAGTGGCACAAACATCATGTTCAAATCTATCATTCTGTCTACCGACCCCTAGCGCATGCGCACTAACCCCGGTGCACATACACTAACCAGCGCACAGGTGCACTAACATGGGCACACATGTCATTTCATAATGTACCTTCACTACATTCTGAAACCTGTTAGATCGGTGCACACGCCCTAACTAGGGTGCATATGTGGTTTTAGTGGCGCATGTATATTTTTCTGGTAATACGGTTATTCTGTCTATTTTTCTCATAGTAGCGCATATGTTGTTTTCATAGCACACACACCTCTCGGGTGGCGCAGGCATTTAGTAGATCTAAAAATTCCACAGAGTGGCACAGGTACAGTTTTAGGGGCACAGGTATTGTTTTCGTGGTGCACACATCTCTTGGGTGGTGCAGGGACACTATGTACTGAAAACAACCTTTGGTGGCGCATACGCCCTAACCCGTTCGTAGGCACTGAAAAAGGGGCGCGGGCATCTTTTTGCATTTTTTGGAATTAAAGTGTTGATATGCTAACATTCTTACAGGTTTATCTAATCATATATTTGTCTTTGCAGGTTGTTTTTACATGTTTGTATTTGATTAGGTAATGTTTTGCATTGTTTACTTATAGGGTTAAGATCGCGTATGCTCTTCCCTCATGTCCCTTGGGGTGATCTTGGGAATCAGAAATGATTCTCAAGGCTTTTTGACACTTTGAGATTGTTAAGGGTATTTGATTTGGAATTGGTTAAATTGGCATAGTTGAATTGAAGTGTTTTTCCATTTGATATCTTTTTTATTTTGGAAGACATCATGTATGATCTTCTTTTGCGTCCTTGGATGATCTGGAAAATCAGAAATGATGCCTTCTCTTTTGATGGAAAACTAATAAACATCATCATACATGACCAAAACGCTTGTCAAAGAACGGTGGAATCAAAACAAAAGTAAGAAAAATACTAATACAGTTGTTATACAGGTTGTCAAACGGTGTTCAAGCAAACCAGATCTAATTAAAAAAGATAAAAAGAACAAAATATTCAAAACAATTGTATTGTAGGTTTTGAAAAATGGTACGTCCCTCTCCGCTCAACTAGAACATAACCCCTTTGGCATAACGCCTTAAGCTACAACAATGGGGGTGGTTTTGTCATCACCAATCCGGCACTATGATAATTCTTCACCGGGAACTCCTCGTGCTATGACTATTTACCAATGCACAGTCTTTAGTTTGGTGGATGTAATCTGGAAACAAAACAACAAACATAACACAAGAATACCATCGACTATGATAAGACGGAATGATGACAAATCTGAAATATCAAAGTAAATTATAATATTAACATGAAATTGTTACAATCTCACCCATGAGGTACTTCAAGTGTTATTGACTTCACTTGCCTTCCACCAATACTATGGGAGAAACTTTACAATTACACCTCTTAATGGCTTCTTCAACACACCTTTAAACTGATGGCTTCCTTTACACACTTCATACAATATTTCTCACTACTTCCTTCTATGCTAAATGAGGGGGGTGACCTCTTTATTTATAGAACTTCCAGGCTTATCCATCTTATCTCTAAGATAGGATAAGAAATACACTCTGACGAATCAAATTCCATACCTTAACTCTTATCTGTACATGTAAGCTTATCTTTTAAGATAAGATAAACCTTATCATTTCACATGGGTTCCACATTTTTAGACTTTTTACAAATAAAATACACAAAATATTTATGACCTCACTCCTTGTCCTTATTACCAATATAATATTTCTAATTCCTAATCATGTAGACCCTACTTCTCTACTTATCCCAACTTTGACATTTTAACATTACCGGACCACTTACGACAAATATTTACTTTTTACAACATTCCTATTGTACTTTGACTGTTACCATACTCTACATTATTGGTGGCACCGTACTGACGGCGCCGTTATCTTCTATCAGACGCTACTACTAATTACACTTAACAACATCCTATTCCTAATACATACATTAATGAAATAGAAATTACGGAGGAAAATTTTAGTGTCGACATCTTCCCCCTTCCTAGCTTCTACTCCGTCCTCGGAGTAGACTATTTTGGTGCTTGGAAAATCTTCAACTTGTCATGGTTGACCCATTTTGTAATGGGAGTGCCATCCAATTCCTCCAGTCGGTACGTACCATTTTCATGCACAGCTGCTATTTTGTAGGGCCCCATCCATTTTGGAAGAAATTTTCTCTGTCTTCTTTTTTTGTATCTGGAATCATATACTAGAACCAAGTCATTCACATGAAATGGAGACCAACGGATCTTTTGATCAAAGTATTCCTTCTGCTTCATTTTCTTCTTATGGCTTGTATCCTTTGCTATTTCCCTCATTTCCTCTAGCAAATGAAGATGTACCAACCTTTCTTTTACTGAATCACTTTCATCCATCCTTTCATTTTTCATAACTCTCACAGTGGGAATATCAAACTCAATAGGAAGAACTGGATCAATGCCATAGGCCAACTGAAATGGGGAGTATCATGTTGCTGACTTTGATGTTGCCCTATATGCCCACAATGCTGCATGAATCCTTTTATCCCACTTATGTACCTGCAAGGCTGCATCTTTTGCTAGAATTTGACACAACACAAAATTTGTTCGTTCCACCTGTCCATTTGTGCTTGGCTTGTATGTTGTTTCCTTCTTGTGCTTAATAGAAAATTTATTGACTAGGGCTTCTACTACCTCATTAATGAAGTGGCTTCCTTGATCTGTTACAATTTCTAATGGACAACCAAATCTGGTGACAATGCGTTCATATATGAACCTTGCCACCTCATCCATGGAAGCTGTTTTCAATGGCCTAGCTTCAACCCACTTGGTTAAATAATCTGTGGCAACTACAATATACTTATTTTGGCGTGAGGTAGTTGGAAGTGGACCTACAATGTCTATTCCCCACTTTTCAAAGGGACCAAGTGGAAGAATAGGACATAATGGAGCTGATGAAGTCTTACGGTTACCATGTGTTTGACAAATATCACATGTCTTACAATAATTATAACAATCTTTAAAAAGAGTGGGCCAGTGATAACCTGCATCCAAGATCCTTCTTGCTGTAAGTTGTCTAGAGAAGTGCCCTCCACATGTACCATTGTGGAATTCTTCTAGCAGTTCCTTCCCTTGATCACGTCCAACTGCCCTCTTGTACTGTCCATCAGGTCCTATTCGAAATAATACTCCATGCAAAATAGAATATGGATGACTGGCTTGAGTAATCTTTCTCTTAGTCTTTGCATTGGCACCATCAGGAAACTTGAATTCATTCAGATAATTCCAAATATCTATGTATTCACTAGGGATTGTGTCAAGGGATAACAATGTTGCATCGGGGAAATCATCATCATCACAAGATGATCCTAAACCATCATAGGCTCGAGAGAGTGCATCTGCATTGACATGCTTCTTTCCTGGCCTATCTATAATATCAAATTCAAATTCTTGTAGCAAAATTATCCATCTTGCTATCCTCCCTGATGGGTTAGGCTTATTGACAATATATTTTAGAGCCTGATGATCTGTTACAACTATAAATTTCTGCCCTAGCAAGTAATTTCTAAACTTCTTTACAGCAAAAATGATAGCTAGAGCCTCTTTTTCAGTTACAGTATAATTTACCTCAGCACTGCTCATTTGTCTGCTCCCAAAGTAAATTGGATGTTCATTCCCATTTTCATCCTTTTGGCTCAAAGTACTTCCTAGTGCTGCATCTGAGGCATCAGTGTACACAATGAATGGCTTGCTCCAATCTGGATTCTTTAAAACAGGTGAAGACACCAGGGCTTCCTTCAGTTGTCCAAAAGCTTCATGTGCCTTATTTCATGGTTCATAAGTAACATCCTTCTTCAAGAACTGGGTTAGTGGCTGTGCAATCTTTGAGAAATTCTTGATGAACCTTCTATAGTAACCCACATGGCCTAAAAATGATCTCAACTTACTTATATTCATAGGAAATGGTAAATCTTTGATTTTTGAAACTTTATCAGGATCAGTACCAATACCATCTCTGGATACAACATGCCCTAACAAAACACCTTTAGAACATCCAAAGACACACTTTGTAGGGTTTAGTGAGGCTTGTGCTTCATCTAACCTTTGAAATGTTGTCTCCATCTGGTGCAGGTGGTCCAACTTGCTCCCATAGATGTAAAAATCATCCAGAAATACTCTGATGAAGGTCCCAATGTAGGGTTCGAACACCCTATTCATCAAACGTTGGAATGTTGCTGGAGCATTACACAACCCAAAAGGCATAACTCTATAAGCAAACGTTCCCCAAGGAGTGGTGAACGTGGTCTTCAGCTGATCTTTCTCCGCTATACGGACTTGGTTGTATCCGCTATATCCATCAGCAAAACTATAACACTCCTGGCCAGCTACTTCGTCCAAGATCTGATCTGAGAATGGAAGAGGGTAATGATCCTTCTTTGTTGCCTTATTGAGCTTCCTGTAATCAACACAAATGCGTAGCTTCCCATTCTTTTTTATTGAGATCACAATGGGAGAAACCCATTCTGAATTCTCCACAGCAAATATGAATCCTGCATCAAGCAACTTATCTATTTCTTCTTTTACAGTCTTGGAAAAATTAGGATTCATTCTATATGGCATTTGCTTTATAGGCTTAGCACCATCTACCAGCTCAATAGAATGTTCTACCCAACTTACTTGACGGAGTTCCTTGTAATCAAAAGTGAATATGTGTATGTACCTTCGAAAGAGCTGGAGGTAGGATTCCTTCTCACTCTCCATCACAGCATCACCAATCTTTATTTGTTGGAGACGATCATCAACTTCTTCTTCAGATAATTTTATGGGGTCATGAGTCGGTGTGACTGGAAGGATATCCATGACTGAAACATCAAACTCACTTTCTTCATCTTCAGTGTCCACTTCACTGGTACTAGAGTAATCAGAGGATGTCCAATCATCAGTTTCATCACTTGAATCCACAGGTTCTGCCTTATGATGTCAAGGGATCACGTTTATCTTCACCCTCTCTCTACCACATCCAAGTGTCATGAAGCCTTCATTCCAGTAGTTTCTTGCATGAACTCTCCTTAGCCATGGTCTTCCCAGCAACATTGGGTACGCAACAGTACCATTTTTCATCACCTGAAAGTCTACCACACATACAACACCCATAACAGATATTGCCACATTTGAAACTACACCTTCTGGTTTAGTTTTTCCCTTATTTAATGACCTTAACATAAGTGTTGAAGGGCGATCAATTTTTAAACCCAACATATTCATTACAGACTCGGTCATTACATTAACTGCAGCACCTCCATCAACTAAGACATCATGAATTGAAATACCATTACATAATACCTCAGCTTGTGGAGCATAGGGATCCGCCTCTGCCTCCAAAACAGGGACCTCAACCTCCTTCCTTCGTCGAGCATTGAGTCCACTTCGCAGCTCCCGCCTCTTCTCAGAAGACATAGCCAAGAGTTGACCATATGTAATATTTGCAGGCCTTTTGGACAGATCTTCCAAGATGGAGTATGGTCCTTGCCCCTGTGAAATCAGAAAATCCTGCACACCCAACTTTCTTCTCCTATGTTTCTTACTAGTTTCTCCTTTCATCTTCTTAGGATCATTTCCATCTTGATTATCTTTTTCTTTCTTTCTTTTTGTTACAAACACATCTACTTCATTATTTCTGCTCTTATCTACTACATCAAAAGAATTCACAGGTGCTTTTCCTTTATCATTATCTCCTTTACCAGATGTAGAAGCTCTATCTGGACAATTATACTTATAATGACCCTTTTTATAACAACCATAACATACAACTTCAGAAATATTTCTTTTTGGACCTCTATCTCCTCCCTGAGAACTAAATTCTTTTCCTTGAAGAAGATTAATAGTTAACTGACCCATCTTTTTGAGCAGATCTTCATACTCAGTAGATGTACTAGGAGAAAGATTTGTGCTCACCGAGAGTGGTTGTGGATTCTGGAGCAAAGGTGTTGGTGTAGGCTCTACTTTAGCAACAATTTCTTTGGGCTCCTCTTCCATGCTTTCTTCTTGCCTTCTTGCAATCTCCTTTGCTTGTTCAATGGTAGCTGGGCGGTCATACTTCACTCGTTGTCTGATCTCTGGCTTCATCCCAAGAATGAAGTGCTTACATAGGAGATTATCCATGCCATTCATCAACCCATCCGCTAATCCTTCCTTCCGGATCTGGGTGTCGAGCTTCCTCCTTAGCTCTAGAACACGAGCATGATAATCCCTTATCTTCTCCTTCTCTCCTTGGGTTAGCTTTGTGATATCGATCATGAGATCTGCATATCTCTGTTGTTCACCAAATTCTTCAAGAAAACTTTCAGTTAATAAATCCCATGAGTTTTTCACATTATCACCTAGTGTTTCAAACCACCTAAGGGCTGAACCATCCAAAAAGGTAGGAAAAAATTCAGTCCATTGTTCCCTTCTTATAAGGCCATTACAAATACAAGATCGTTTAAACTCTTGAATGAAAGAGGAAGCATCTTCATTAGATTGGGCTGAAAAAACAGGAATCTTCCCCATTTTCAAAAGTAACCACAGTGAAATACCAACCCAAAAGTACAATCAACAAGACTTATGTGCACCAATAATTAAAATCACTATAATAGAAAATAGAAATGACCACAGTAAACTATGGTAAAACTTGACTTACTGCGGTAAAAATTGACTTTACTGTGGTAAACACTATTCACAGTAAAAAGTGAAGTTACTGCGGTAAATACTATTCATGGTAAAAAGTGACTTTACTGTGGTAAATACTATTCACAGCAAAAATGACTTTACCATGGTAACTACTATTCACGGCAAAAATGACTTTACCATGGTAACTACTATGCACAGTAAAAACAAGGTTACCCTCCAATTGATTTTTGACTAAGTGGGAATATCTCTCCAAAAAATCCACCAACGAGGAATGGTCCCGGCAACGGAACCAAAATGTCATCACCAATCCGGCACTATGATAATTCTTCACCGGGAACTCCTCGTGCTATGATTATTTACTAATGCACAGCCTTTAGTTTGGTGGATGTAATCTGGAAACAAAACAACAAACATAACACAAGAATACCATCGACTATGATAAGACGGAATGATGACAAATCTGAAATATCAAAGTAAATTATAATATTAACATGAAATTGTTACAATCTCACCCATGAGGTACTTCAAGTGTTATTGACTTCACTTGCCTTCCACCAATACTATGGGAGAAACTTTACAATTACACCTCTTAATGGCTTCTTCAACACACCTTTAAACTGATGGCTTCCTTTACACACTTCATACAATATTTCTCACTACTTCCTTCTATGCTAAATGAGGGGGGTGGCCTCTTTATTTATAGAACTTCCAGGCTTATCCATCTTATCTCTAAGATAGGATAAGAAATCCACTCTGACGAATCATATTCCATACCTTAACTCTTATCTGTACATGTAAGCTTATCTTTTAAGATAAGATAAACCTTATCATTTCACATGGGTTCCACATTTTTAGACTTTTTACAAATAAAATACACAAAATATTTATGACCTCACTCCTTGTCCTTATTACCAATATAATATTTCTAATTCCTAATCATGTAGACCCTACTTCTCTACTTATCCCAACTTTGACATTTTAACATTACCGGACCACTTACGACAAATATTTACTTTTTACAACATTCCTATTGTACTTTGATTGTTACCGTACTCTACATTATTGGCGGCACCGTACTGACGGCGCCTTTATTTTCTATCAGATGCTACTACTAATTACACTTAACAACATCCTATTCCTAATACATACATTAATGAAATAGAAATTACGGAGGAAAATTTTAGTGTCGACAATTCCAGGAACCCCAAAGTAGTCCACGCAAGAGGGAACCTTGTTGATGAAACGGGAAGTGCTCCGCACTACCTATCTAACTAGTAAATCCTTTGTGAGATAGAGTTACAAGTTGTCCCTACGCAACCCTTTTAAGTACACATTTGGATGCATTTATTGCCCACTGTGCTTGAAGGGGGAAAAGACAAGATACTCCAAAACTAGTCATTACAAATTTTTGGGTAAATCGTCCCACTCGTGGATAATATTTGTAGCAGCTAGGATGATAGAACCACCAAGGAAGATATACTTTGGCCAGGAGCCCACTTTGACCATTCTAAAAGAGTGTTGAGTTGTGAACCATATTTTCATTGAGAAACGTGTGACGCGTTACTTTCGCTTAGTTTTTACTTGCCTTAGGGCGAGGCAAAACTCTGCTGAAGTGAAGCCAGCATTTTTTATCCTTTTTTTTATTTGCTTCCTTCACTTTCTTTTGACACTTTGTTGATCAGAAGAGGTGTGATTACCTTTGTGTTACCAATCGACTGTTTATGTCACTTTTATGTCTGTTTACGCCCATCCATGTTTGCGGCTGGGTTATTTAAACGTCTAAAGTGTGCAAAGGCGTTTTCATGTCATTGGTAGCCATTGTGATCTTGATACCCACATCAAGATCGTCATTTTAGTTAGGCGTGGTTCATCACCACGAACTTCCTTAGAAGAGTTAGCTTGTTTGTATCGTATCACTACAATTTCGATATTTACGTCTTGTTTCTTATAAACTCAACATAAATACCTATATTGTAAGTTTATGTTGCACACATTTTTAACTATTATTAGCTATACTTTGAGCTTTTAGTTTGATTCTATTATTACTTAGATTTCAAAGAGTGCTAGGTGTTACCATTTGTGTGTGTTATATCAATAACACCTCGATATCAATACTTCACTTTCTCGCAAAGTTGGTTAACATATCTTGGTGATATTGTTGTGTCATTCGCGAAGTGTAATTGGCACTTTTTAAGATATAGGTCTTAATCGAGTTTGAGCTCACTTATCATATATCTTGATTGGGAGATCGCATTGACTTCTTTTATTTACTTACATTTGGTTCATTTCCTTGAATTTGGCATGAGTGAAGACATCTTGTTAATCATCTTGTGACGTAAACTACTCTTTGAAATGTAGTTTAGGAGGTACTTCATTTCAATAGGTTTCAATACCAAACGCTTGTATCATGGGTGATTTATCACTCTATCACATTGGTATTCTCACATTGTTGATTTATTCATACTCTTAACAAATACATTAGCATTTCACTGAGGGGTGATCACTAAGCTTTGAACACATTTATAACTTACCCTAGTGAATGTATCACGAAAACATGGCTCCTAAAACATGTCTAGGGTCAAAGAAATAGACATATGAGGAACAACAGGTGCAAGCTTGGGAAACCTCTAATAGACAAGGGTCAAACCCCTTCATTGGACATGACCTAGGACCACTGTTTTCTGCAAAAAAGGAAACAGAAGAGATGGTCGATCATAGTGTAAATGAGTTAGAATCGCCACATACAGACTTTGATTTTGACCCCACTCTACTAGATGAATTTCTTCTCAGAAAAAAAGATAGAGTGTTGGAATGGGTCGTGGAATTAGGGGCCAAATTGCCCACCGAGAATGAACCAATGCTACCTATGAATAACGCTATTGAGGAAGAACGTCCCCTTATCAATATGGAAGATATTTTAATGCACGGAAAAGCTTCTACCTCTTACATAGAAAATGATAAAGTGGTAGGGCATAGAATACCTTTTTTCAAAGTGCTATGAAAAAACAAGATAGAACATGAAACAAGTGAAGAACCTCTGCAATATGAGGAGGAGGAACCTTTAGAAGAAGAAACAACAAACCAAGCCACAATCCAATAAAAAATTAGTAACCTAATCCGACAACTTGCTTTGCTTACTTCCCATGTACAGAAAGACGCAAACAAGAACGTTCAAAAGTTGAGGCCTAAGGTTAAGATCAAAGAGCTCCATCGGGAAAACCAAGGAGAAGAAGACACAAGGTATCATCGCGTATACATCCCTACTTCTCCCAATAAAGAACAATTTCTCACACAAGAAGTGCAATCTATGAAAGCGACACTTGTGAGCTTACAAGAGAGCAATATAGGGAGCATTAGGAAATATCAATACGAAGAATTTTTCCCCTATCCTTTTGACAAGACAATGAACCTTCAACCCTTTCCAAAGAAATTTGATATGCCAAAATTTGACAAATATAAAGGGAAAGGATACCCTAGGGATCGTGTTAAAGATTTCTACATGGCATGTCAAGAGGAGTCTTATAGTGACAACTACCTCATCAGACTTTTTCCCAAGAGTCTCGAAGGTCAAGCATTGGAGTGGTTTACACGCTTACCACAAGGATCAATTTTCACCTGGCCAGAATTGGTAGAAAGATTCATGTGTCACTTCTCATATAACATAGAGAGTGACATCACCATGGTAGACTTGTGTGGGGCCAAGAAATTCCCAAATGAGACCTTCGTCAGCTTCCTCCAATGGTGGAGAGGGTTTTCCAGGTCTATACTTGATTGCAGGTTTCTAGCGACTTTGGCGATCATTGTGTGATCTCATAGCGACAAAAGGTAAAAAATGAAAACCACTTGCGACCACTCAAAGGATGTTTTCTGATCATTTCAACAGACATAGACACCTAGAAATAGGCCTAGGGTGCCCACATGCACCCTGTCCCTCTCTTAGCACCCCAGTCTAGGTAGTTTTTCATCCTGCACACTTTCCTGAGGTTCTATGTGACGATTCTCCATCCTTGTTCATCCAGTTAGAAATTCGACATAGTCTAGAAATGACTATGAATCAACTAAGGATTTTTACCCTCTCTTTACACTCAGGGTTTTATGCTTTCTTGCTTAGTTTTCTTGGGTTAACTTTTGTACTTAATTATTTATTCATTTACTGCTACAATAACAATTAGATTGGGCTTACATTTCCACATTTAGCTGAATCATTTTGGTAAACCCAATGCTTTCACGCTTAGGATCCTCATTTTTTCTCTATCATGGGTTGTAAACTCCTTCAATTTCCTTTATCCAATTTACTTAAGAAGTATCCCAATTGCCAGGTTGTTTAAAAAAAAAAACCTTAGATAGTGTATCTTCCTAAAGATACATCACCACACAAAATAATTCCTATCTTCGATCATCTATTTGATTTCCCTAGCCTTCGTGATCCTCCATCCAATCAACCGATATTGGAGTCACTTTAAGCTTTGCATTCTTTATTTTATAATAAATTTTAATCTATGGAATCCACAACCACATCTCTCAAATCTGAAATCCAACATCTTAAGGACACTTCTTAGGCTCGTGTTTGTTCTCCTTCTACATCTCATCTTCATTCTATGTATTCTACATGTGCTCATATTAGTGAGCCTCAAGTCTTTCCATTATCGCATCCTCTCGCCTTTTATCGCAATACTAAGCAATATGGAATTCTTACTAATCTCTGTAGTCATCAATTGATCACTTTTCCATCTACTCAAGGCTATCCTCCTTATTAGTTTGAAAAATATAAAGGCCTCCCAAATTGAAATTATCATTGAATCCATGGACATAATGATAATGATTGTTATGCTTTACAATGAAGAAGCAAGGCTTGAGAATCAAGGTTTTATCTCATTTGTTGCATGACATCCTATTACATCTTTAATTATTATAGCCTAATGGGTTCCTAAGTGTGATTTTTCTATGTCTAATGAGTATCATGCCATCATTTCTAGGGTTCCTTCTATGGAAAATTAAGAGTCGCCTAAACAATTGCATCTCAAAATCAATATAACACCCCCTCCTATCAATTTATCTATGAAATTACCAAGTCAAAGTACACAATCACCTCTCAAAATTAGTCCACCTTCTTCTCCTGTCAAGTCTTTTGCAATCACACCAATCCCACCTAAGTTACCACCATTTAAGATTCCTCCCCATCTTACTCCACTTTTGTTCCCATTCATTTTTTCAAATTAACTACTCCTACTAATAACCAAGACACATTTCAAATTTTTCCACCATCGCATGGTCCTACTGTTGCTTTGGCCTACCATGTTGTTGGCCCTCACTCTTATAATGACATAGAAAACGATCTCACATAATGGCAAGGAATGTCTCATGTCACTACATAAATCTCCATCATTGGGACACTTTGGGGGAATCACACTACTTCCCCCCTTCTAACATCAACATGTGTCTTATTCTCTCCTCACTTCATATCTAATCTCTCTCATGCCACATACACATTTTGATACACACTTTTATCATCATTACCTGATGACACACTCTTTTACTTTGCTTCACACTTGAATCTTGAGGGCATAATATATACCCGAACCTTGCACACTAGACACTATGCGCTACACACTACATATTTCATATCACGTGTTATACACATATGACATCATCTCTCACATCCACCACTACAAATTTTGCATCTTATTCACTCTACACATTCACGACATATATTTCTCGCATCTCCTACTACGCGCTATGCTCATTACCCTATGACGTACTCCAGTTCCACATTCCATGCTTCACTGCTAAGGTTCTACATCTCAAATGGACCTCACCACACTCATGTTTTTAATCACTCACTCATTCACATTCCTCTTACACTATACACTTTTTACTTTGATGATCACATTTTTCTAGCACACAATTCAAACCATTTCCCAACGACGCACTCTTATTTATGGTTCATTCTTGACTACTGAGGGGGCATAAATAAATGAACCTCATTACATATATACACATCCACTTGGGGGGGGGGGCACACTACTCCTATCATTCACTCTTCATTCCATTGCGTCTCATCCAAAATATACTACATATCTTGGTTGCATTTACTCTTGCTTACTTATGCTTTTACATGTTCACTTTATTACACATGCTAGATAGATATATTATATGTCATTATATTTATCATACACACAATGCATTCACTTGTCTTTCTATTACACGTAGCACAAATGTTTGATGTAGTAATTATTACCAGTCCCATAGAGGATCCTGGGGGTATCCACTTTCATACATTACAGGTGCTATTGTTTCATTTTTCATAGCACACTACTTTATCGGATTATACATGTTTTGACACTCTTCCTCTTTCTAACATGCTAATAGGTGCTTCATGTGCACCATAATTTGGTATTTTTATCTATTTCTATGGTTATTTATTACATTGCTTGTCATTGTTTTCTCTTCGTATGCTCTTGTATGAGGGATTTTACATTTATCTTGTGTGAACACTATTTTCTTTTGGTTTCATCACAATTGATTGCCTTGTGACATCTTGAGTGGTGTCCCATGTTTGCAACCCAATTTTCATGGTCTACATTGTCTTTTTGCGTGTTTACATTATCTTCTTGTGTCTTAGCTTACATATTGTTTGCTTAGCATATATTGTCTTCTACATGTGTGTTTATCTTTGATTCTATTAACACTTGTATCCTAACCACTTTGTTTACGTGTATCTTGGTCTCTACCAAGCACATTCCCCTCCCTAGTAGGGCACAATTTCAGCACAATGGTCGGTATTCTTGTAGGCCACATACTCCTTTAGTGATGTCGTATGCAACCCAAATGAGGGGGCATAATTTGGGTGAATTAGTCACCCCATACAATAGTTTACAGTCATTACACAAGATACATCATAGTTTTCAGTTTCAAGGCTTAGAATAAGACTTGGGTCATTAGCACAACACAACCCTTCCTGGATGCCTATAACCAGGGGGCAATTACAAAGCACTTTGGTAGTTAAATATTGTCTATAGAACTCCACACAACATATTTTATAGGGCATACATTCCTTAGCACTTTCACGTTGGATCAAATTGTTCAAATTTTGCACACCATCTGCACTGGTGTCCTACATTATGGGAAGCAATTAAAAATTGGAGGATAACACTAGACTTTTCTCCCTACACTTCTTCCATGAATTTGTACAAGACCACCCTAAAACCCCGTGGCTGACACAAATGGTGTGAGATCACCCAAAAAAATCGTTCTTTTATAACATCTCTAGGATCCTTTTCTACACCCTTTTTCTCATTATGGATCAGGTGCACATGTTCCTTTTTCATTTTCATACTTTACATAAATTTTTACATATCTCGATCATATACATGCATATTTGAATGCTTGTCCATTATTTTATTTTACAAGTCTGTCCGCATGGGAAGTAGTAGTCAACATCAAACAATATCATCACAACAATAATTGACATCAATAACAAGTATATCATGACATATAAACATGTGTTTCCACCCTAGGTTCATTTTAATCATCACTTTTTATACTTTTTCCTCCTTAGCATCCATGCTTCACATTTTATCACTCCACGCTTTGTCTTTTCCCTCAACACATTTTCGTCATCAATCGACAAGGTTATAAGGTATGAATGTCTTATCTACTTTATGTTACTAAGATTTTTTCTCACCAACATTAAGTGGGGGCAAATGTAGACACAAAATCACACACTTTGGGTAAGTATCTAGTCTTGATTACATACTACTATTCATATAATTCCTAAGTAAGAAAAGTGTTAATCAACCCATGTATTTGACCACCTTTCTTTGCTTTCTATTGCCATTTTTTGTCTCACACTCCTTTTAGATCAGTCTGCCTTTATACACCTTGACATTTCTCATCCTAAAAACTAGTGCCCAGTTAAGATGCCAACAATAGGCACCCTCGTACCCTTTGGGCACCCTTGACCCCCTTGTACTTTGTTTACATCTTTTGGGTCCTTTCTAGCTGTTTGAGTATCTTATTTTTTTGGTAGTCGTCATTTTCAGGGTTGATTACGAAATGCAAGCAAAGGCATCATATAAATATAAACTTATGTGATCATAATAAAGGACCAAACACTAAGCACTAGTTATCACCACCTAAGGTTGCTTCCATACATCACCATCCAAGGGACATAAGGGTTGGTTATTCTACATAAAATTCATAGGAGAGAAGTAAATTCTATTCCATACACACATCTATTACATTTCTTTACATCTAGCTTACTTACTCGCTATTAAGTGTGACACACATAAGAGCCACCTAGGGCACAATTCCACACACACACATAGAACTACATTAGGTATGAGATATAGTACAATACTCAGTCGTAAGATCACCATTGTGACAACTGAGGAAATTTTGATCCCTCATTTTGCATCTTTCTTTTTAGGATTTAATGTCTCTTTAAGGGTTTTGTAGGTCTTTATTTCATTATAGTTTTCTAGTGACCCCAACGATCATTGTGTGACCTCATAGAGATAAAGGTGAACAAGAATGAAAAAATTGTGACCATACAAAGGAGGTTTTCTGAGCATTTCCACAGACACAAACACCTAGAAAAATACCTAGGGCACCCACAGGAGCCCCTATCCCTCTCTAGGCACCCTAGTCTAGGTAGCTCGTCATCCTACACACTTTATCGAGGTTTTGTGTGACGCTTTTTCCTCCGTGTTCATCCAGTCATCACTTCAACATAGTCTAGAAATGAATGCAAATAAACTAAGGCTTTTTACCCTCTCTTTGCACTTATGGTTTTATACTTTCTTGCGTAGTTTTCTTGGGTTAATTTTTGTACTTAATTGTTTATTCATTTACTGCTACAATAACAATTAAATTAGGCTTACATTTCCACATTTAGCTTAATCACCAGGTCATTCTTTATTTCTTTTTGTATACGCCATTATTCTTTATGTTCATATAGTATTTATTCTTTCATGGGATATTCATTTGTTCAATGTTGTCGAGGATGGACAACATACCTAATGTGGGGTAATGTTGGATGGGGAAATTAATTAAGTAAAAAATAAGCATAGGAGGTTTACGTGTTAGAACATGCATGCGTAGAGGAACAAGAGTAGTGTGCAAGAGAGCATGCATAGATGATTGAATAAGGTAGTGCATGATATTGCACACACATAGGAAATAAAGCTGAGACTTAATCTATTTTCCAGATTATGCTAAAAATAGACTTGACGTGCGGATCAAGTAAGTGGGAAAAGAACATATATGATACACATGATGGAGGATATTCATAGAATTAAATAAAGTCTTATATTTGGGATTAGTCTATTATTAGCAGAAGTTGTAAAAGCATGCATGATTTATACACATGGTTATTTTTAGGAAAGAAAGCATGTAGGCTATTCTTGTAAGCATGCCTATTAATAGGAGAGTGCATGGGGGTGAAAGGAAAGTACCCATCCCTATGTATACTTGATGTGTGACACTATTCTAAGTAGTATTTAGATGTCCTAATGAATTCATGAAGTTTTGTTAGGGTTTGATGTTTGTGCGTGCGGTTCTGCGCATCGTTGTATTGACTAGTTTTGTTTTCAACTTCATAATATCTAATGATTTTGAATTATAATGGATAAATGTGGATGGATAATGATTTTTGACATCTCTGATTATGGTATTTTAATGATGGAATTAATCTTGATGGCTACATAGATTGATCTTCTTCCTTATTATATGTGTTTTTAAAGTAATACGAATGTGATGGTTAACTATGCATAAATGATTTCTTGGTTAATCAACATGATGAATATACATGCTAACTTCCTATAAAGAAAAACAAAAGAGGTACCTGGTATTTGCACACACATCAGGTGAGCATTCAATTTTGAATGATTGAGGTACTAGTGCGCATAGATTATGTGTGTGTAAACCAAGGACTACAATGAGGCTAAGGTGCATTTTTCTACCCCTTTTGTCCCTTTTCCAAGGAAAAAAAGGGGATTAAAAAATGTTCCCTCCTCATTTTCTCTCACATGGTTCCTCACGTGACCTAAACTCAACCCCCAAGTGCTAAAACCAAGCTCTTCTCTCTCACTTGCTGGAAAACTCATGCTTGTTGCTTGTCCTCGTAGGACTAAGGAAATTTGTTTTCTCCTTTCATCCATTTTCCAAGGGGACAAGGGGGATGAAAAATGTGCCTCTCCCTCATTAAGAATAAAAAATCTAGAGATTAGTTTTTTTTAAGCACCTCCTCCGAATACTAAAAAAATGCCAGACATGCTGACAATTTTTTTCCAAGAATCTTGTTTCCATTTTTATTAGTTTCTCTTTCCCTCCATGATTCCATGATCGTAGTTGAGAATTTTTCAAAAAATATACCTTTTTCAACTCTCTATGTTCATGATTTTTCCGGAATGAATTTGTCCCTATGAAAGTGAAAAATATGTTTCTTAGAATCCAGTGAACGAATAAAAGTTAGGTTTTTTATAATATGATTCTTTTACTAGTGCCTTCAAGACACATGTGATTACAAATACATGTATTCCCTAGATTTTTAACAGAGAAAAACCCCAACTTTATGCCCTAGTTTTTGTTTTTTTATTATTTCCCACCATTCCAGTGATCGGATGGAGCTGAAATTTTGTAAGTGAGATGTAGAAAAGAAACATATCCTGGTGAAGTTAGTTTCATCTTAATTCAAGGTGTAGAAGGGAAATTTCCAAAAATAGAAAGTATCTATAGGAGCACTTACTATAAATATAAAACTATTAGAAAATTATATTTTTTCATAACAATGTTCTCAAAAAATAACTGAGGCAATAAACAAGGTTTTTCGAAATGAAAAAAGGAAAAAAAAGACATTTTCTAAAATTAGAAAGTATTCATCTTGAGTGTAGAAAGTTAGTATTGACTCTATTTTCATTCATCTCTCTCCTTTTCAACATCTTCACATATTTGTGTGTCAGTTTCTCAACTCAAATGAGGCAATCCACCCTTCATGGGATCATGAGGCATCACTTTGATAACAATGGTGCATGTGAGAAAAGACAAACATTGCAAGGTACAACAGTTGCGAAACAAATGATTATGTGCATTGCAAAAAAAAATCATTAAGAAAGAGTGATTCATTAGAGAGAATCCAAGTTCCCAAATTTGTATCCCCTAATGGAAAATCCTCCTTGTGATAATCAAGAGTTGGTTCCACAACAAGCTCCAAAATTTCTCCAGTGGCAAGAATCATGTCAACTCCTGAAGATCCTTTTCCATGGATTCAATAAATGATCATCAATGAGACAAGAAAAATGTAGCTTGTTATCATACCTAGTCTTGAAGAAATCTTAGGAACCCTGAAGTCCAGGTGAAGAAAGAAGGTCAGGTAACATCTCACTTCTTTAGTGGCCACTAAGGTAATTAGTATGTTGAAGTTAGTAGGCCTAAGGTAATTAGTATGTTGCAGTTTGCATGTTCCAACAATGTGGTAGAGTATGAGGCATTGGTGCAGGGTTTTCTTATCACTGAAAAGAAGAAAAACAAGGTATTACAGATCTTTGGGGACACATAAATGGTTATCCACCAGGTTAAAAACAAGTGCGATGCAAATAATAAGCTTCTCAAAGCTTATAAATAAAGAGTTTAGGACCTTCTTGAGAGATTTGATGCTCTAAATCTGCAAGTGGTAGCATGGAAGATGAATAAGGAAGCTGATCAGATGACTGCGCTTGGTTCACAGTTCTCCCCAACGGAGGACTTTATCAAAGGAAACTCACAACATATCAAGATGGTAATTAGACCATCCATTCCTGATAATAACACCAGATGGAAATTGTTTTACAGTGACGCGTAGATTTTCCAGTTCATTCAAAATGAAGCTGAGTTCTCATCAAGCATGCAACCTAACTTGCATAACAGTTATGGTGACCAAGTGATACAACTGAAGAGAAATAAGTTGCCTAAAGGATTGGTCACCTTATAGAAAATATTTAGCCCTAATGATGAGTTTAAGGGTGAAGATAAATATATGCATGCGATGTAAGAATATTGTTCCCTTGTCACTATTACATGAGGAAAGGAGTTGCTACTCAGTAAAGCTTGCGCGCACGATAAAAATTAGGCCTTCATCTCTCTCTGTCAAAAATACGTGATATATTCTCATGGGAGTATGAAGACCTCAAAGTTTTTGATCTAGGTGTATCTCAATACTCAATTGACCTTGATCCAAGTATTAAACCCACTTGAAAAAAGTAGAGGCCAGTCAATCCAAAGATAGAGCCCCTCATGAGGAAAGAGTTTTCTAAACTCATTGAGGAAAAAATAATATTTCCAATCAAGTACTCTACCTGGGTCACGAATATTGTTCTGGTATGCAAGAAGAATGGTGAAATCAAAGTCTGTGTTGATTTCAGATATTTGAACAAGGCATATCTAAAGGATCATTATCCTTTTCCTTCTATGGAGCAGATTTTGCAGACTGTGGTTGGCACATAGAGGTTCTCAATGTTGGATGGATACTCAAGCTTCAATCAAATCTTGGTCAAGGAAGAGGATAAATACAAAACGGTGTTTACAACCAAGTGGGGGACATATGCATATTAGAAGATTCACTTTGGTTTGTCAAATGCAGGCACAAAATTTCAACACGCCATGGATATTGCATTCAAAGGATACATCAATGAATTCATCTTGGTCTACCTTGATGACATCACTATCTTCTCAAAGTAGGCCACGGATCATATGGCACATCTAGAGAAAGTATTTGAGAGATGCATAAATTTTGGGGTATCTCTTAACCCCAAGAAATGCAATTTTTCTGTGGCACAAGGCAAGATTTTAGGACATGTGATTTCAAAGGATGGCATCACATTCAATCATGAGTGTGTTTCAGCCATCCTGGCTCTTTCATTGCCGGTGCACAAGAAGTCCTTGCAATCCTTCGTTGGCAAAATAAATTTTGTTAGCCACTTCATTCCTAATTTTGCAGGATTGGTGAGGCCTATTACCCTCATGCTCAAGAAGGACACAACCTTCAAGTGGACAACAAAAGAAAAAGATAGCTTCAACAAGATCAAGGAAGTGATTGTTTGCACACCAACACTCATCAACCTAGACTATTCAAAGGATTTTATCCTTTATGCTTATGATGCTGATGCAAGTGTTAATGTTGTTTTAACATAAGAAAATGAAAAAGGACTAGAACAACCAGTGGATTCCTTTAGTCAGACTCTGAATGAATATGAGTTAAAATAAAATCACAAGGAAAAACAGGTCTATTCCATCATGTGTGCCCTCAAGAAATTCAAGAGCATTCTCTCCACAAATCACATCAAAGTATTAATTTCACACTCTAGTGTGAGAGACTTCATCATGGGAGCATAGATCAGTGAGAAGAGAGCACGATGGGTGACCAAAATCATGGAGTATAATGTGACTATAAAATCCACAAAGATGGTTAGAGGAAACATACTCTGCAAATAGATTGTTGAGGATGAACAAGATGAATCTGAGACTTCATTATTTCTGGATGAAGAGCTCCTGCGTGCAGAATCTGAACAAAGCGATACCCTTGGTGCACATGATTGGATGAAGGATATGATTACATTCCTTTCTGAGGGTGCATACCCTCTTGGTATTGGTATGAACAAAGAAAAGAGAATACATATGAGGTTGTAATCTATTCCTTATGTGTTGATTGATGGCCTTCTCTTCAAAAAGAATCTTGATGGTGTGATGTTGAGGTGTATTGAAAACACATAGACTAAAAAACTGTTAGCAAAATTTCATGATGGATTCTCTGGTGGAAACTTCTTTGCCAAGAATACAGCAATGAAGATCATAATGACAATACTTTTTTAGCCTACCCTATTAGTAGACGCACACAAGTGGGTCATGAAATTTAGAGAATGCACTATCTTTGTAGGTAAGAAAATATTGATAGGGCTTCCCCTCTGACCAATCCAAGCAGATCAACCTTTTGTGCAATGAGGTCTTAAATTCATAAGCATGATCAATCCTCATTAAAACACTGGACACAAGCGGGTACTGATAGCTATGGACTAATTCAAAAGATGGACATAAGTTGTCACACTCAAGGAGTCAACTGAGTCAGTCATCTTGGACTTTCTTGAAGGCATTGTAACAAGGTTTGGTGTTCCTCAGACCATTATCTTTGATAATGCAAAAGATTTCCTTGGTACTAAAATCACTGATTAGGCTCTTAGTCTTGGCATATATTCAAAGAATTCTTCCAACTATTACCGTCAGGGAAATGGATTGACATAATCAACAAACAAGAACCTGATCAGAATCATCAAGCACACAATGAATATTAACCAAAGTTAGTGGCATACAAAGGTCTCGCGCGCACTCTAGGTAGACAAAATCACGACAAAGAAAGTAATTAGAAATTGCCCTTACAATCTCGTATATGGAAATGAGGCTACACTTCCTTTGATATTTGAGTTGAATTCATTAGCACTTAACCAAAAAATGGAATTTGAAGGTGTAGACCAAAGGGAAATCATAATAGAACGGTTGGTTGAACTTGAAGAATCAAGAAAATCTGTCATGATCAAGCTAGAACAACATCAATAATTGATAAATAAGTGGTTTGATAGGAAGGCTAGGCCTTAAGCTTTCAAATTTGGGGACTTGGTCTTAAAATGGGATGTTGATAAAGCTAAACTAGGGCACCATTCAAAGTTTGATGCACTTTGGAGTGGCCCATACATCATCAGTTCTTGCAAGAAGGCTAAATCTTTTGAGTTGACTCATCTTGATGGAGGTGCGCTATAAATCCCAGTCAATGGGATCTATCTGAAACCCTTCCATTAATTTTGCTGCATCATTGTATATATTAAAGTAGTTTTAATTCCTCCAAGTGCACCATGTGTACATGGCCTTGTTTATACATAGTTCTTTCTTCTCGCGTGCTTCTTGCATGCACTTTTATTTTGCTTCCAAGATGCCAATTATCTTCCAATAGTTTTAATAGTTTTGTAGGATTCAAAATAGAGTTTAGAGATATTTCATCAAGTGAATTCAAGGGGCAGTTCTTCAAGGTTCCAGATCAGAGATTCACATACATAGCAGACTCTATGCCCAATAGATGCTACATGCTACTGATCTCCTTCATCTAGCAGGAAGTTGACCCTGAAATTTTCCAAAACTATTATCCAAATAACTCCCCTAGTTATTTGGACAACTTATATTAATATTCTAGCTATGAGATCTTCATTACAGGTAGTGTACACTTTAATTATCACATTGGCACATCTCCTTGGATGCATTCCTCGCGTGCCTTGCACGTTCTTCTTCTACACCTTCCTTCCATTTTCCTTTTCATCTTTATTCTACTCTTCCCTTGCATGTACCTTCTACACATTCACCCTTCTTCTTTGCACCCTGTGCATGCACGCCTTGACTTGCTTCCTAAAAACAGATAAGTCCTTGGAACTCTTGCGTTCCCCACACATCATTTTGTGATGATTGCACCTCTACCATGAATTTCTTCCTTTAGTATTTCTCCCATTTCCTCTCACGTGCATCACTCTTGTACGTACCCTTCCTCTATTTTTCTCATGCGCCTCATTTTTCCACGTGCATGTCTTTGCACCTTCTTTTGTGCCCTCCTATTCCATGTCATCAACTATTAGATGTTGAGTATGTTACACATAACTAATCAAAGCACGCCAACAGACGCTGAATCTTGACAACACACCAATGGGTAACACGTGGCAGAAATAACAAAACAAATCAACAGTTGGCTATTTCTTTATTCAATCCATGTGTGCCACATGTCTTACATGTTCAGTTAGCGCTATAAATCTTCTGATAGTCATAACTTTTGCTCTAGTGCTCAGATCCTTACACGCCCAAAATTTTCAGAAAGCTGTTGACGTGGCCTACATGCTAGGCCATTTAAATTCAAATTTTAGAAAATTTGGTAGGTGAGGAGCTGGAAAATGTCTTTCATGCCATTAATATGTGATCCAATTGTTTTAAACACCCATATTTGATCCGATCTGCCTTCCTTCCTTCTCCAACATGCGAAACAGACATAGAGAATCACACTTGACAAATTGTAGGTGGATTTATAGGCATTGATGGCTGGTGGTTGGGTTTTCAAATCATATTTCCCTCTTTCTCCTCTTCTTTTCCATTGATTCATCATAAATGTAAGAGCTCTGCTCATTGTAAAGGGTTACATTTTGCATCCCTTAGTTTTTGCTAAGGATCTTATATCTCTACATTTTGAGTCGTAGACCTCTAGATCTGTGTCGTACATGTGAATATTGGGCTTCAGATGCCGTTGTAATCAACCATGCATTCCTGGAAATAATAAAATCCTCATTTTGTGGCTAGCTTTTTCCTTGACATGTTTGTATTCTTCTTTCTTGCCTTCTTTTACATTGTATGTTTGTTGTGTCATTTTAAATTCCTTGCAACTCCATTTTCTAGTTTTGTTTCATGAAATCGATGGTGTAAATGTGTTTGGGTTTGCGTTATGCATGCCTATCCTTCCCTCATGCTTTCTCCTTCATTTTCATTTAGAACATATAGTGGTGATCCCTATTTTTCTGGTGCTATCACCTCCCTTAGTTTAGTTTTCCTTTATATTATCCTTCTATCCTTGGTCCCTTAACATTTTAGCTTAGATTTCCCTTCTACCATTAAGAGTAGTAGTAGCAGTAGAAATAGGTAGAGAAATCTTCCTTCTCTTGAGATCCATCTCAAACATGCAAGGTGAAACAACTTGGAGATGGTTCCATTATTATCACAAACAACTCAATTTTTTCAGATCCAAGACATGGGTGCATGTTTGATAACCAAAAATTCCATTAATAAAGAGTCCCCTGAACTATTGCATCTGATCGAGGAGTAGAGATCAATGCATGCTATGTGTAGACACAAAATCACGCACTTTGGGTAATTATTTAGTCCTGATTGTATACTACTATTCATATGATTCCTAAGTAAGAAAAGTACTAAATAACCCACGTCTTTGGCCACCTTTCTTTGCTTTATGTTGCCACTTTTGGTCTTACATCCTTACTTTCTCAGTCTGCCTTTTTATAACTCGAGATTTATCATCCTGGACACAAGTTCCTAGCTAATATGCCGGCACCAATCACCCTCGTCCCCTTTGGACGCCTCTTACCCTTTCTACTTTGTTCATATATTTTGGGTCATTTCTATCCGTTTGAGAATCTCATATTTTTGGTAGTTGGAATTTTTAGGGTTAATTATGAAATTCAAGCAAAGTAATCATATAAATATAAAGTTATGTGATCATAATAAACAACCAATCACCAAGCACTAGTTATCACTGCCTAAGGTTGCATCCATCAAACATCTAAGAGCTCAATTACATCTATCTAGCGCCATCCAAGAGACACAAGGGATAGTTATAAACACTTTATAGGAGGGAAGTTGATTATATTCCATGCACACATCTATTACATATTTTTACATCTAGCTTACTTGCTCGCTATCAAGTGCGACACACATAAGAGCCACCTAGGGCATAATTACATGTACACACATACAAAACTACATTGGGTCTGAGATGTAGTGTAGTGCTCAGTCGTAAGATCACCATTGTGATAGTTGAGGATAGTCACAATAAATGAAGAAGAATTTTTCATCCTTAGGATAGATGAGAACAAATCCTACACCCACTCTGTTTCTACTTCTAGATCTATCGAAGTATAAATTCCACAGATCTGTGTTTTCTTCATTTTGCTTTAGCGCGCGATAATATATCTTCTTCTTCAAGGATGCAATATGTCCCAAGCCCTATTTCAAATGCTTTAAGATCCCTAGCATATGGATCAAACTTATGGTGCCTTTCTGCCCATTCATCCAGCACTAATTCAGGAATAGGAGGCACGACAAGCTATTCTTCATAAACTGATACTTGTTCTTCTTAGATTAGGTAGTTAGCTTGAAGGGTAGATGGGTCATATGAATATACATGATTAGAAAATATTGGATCATCTTGTATGGTAAACCGGGTACCATACCTTGTCTTGAGTAACATATGGGACCAATTAAAAGACAAGTAACCACTCACTTTAGTAGTAAAATCTCTTAACAGACATATGGCAAACAAAGGGGGTAGATCAATGATTGACACATCTTGAGTTATTGTGAGGCTTGGACATGCATGGAGGGTTAACTCAATATCCTTGATGATTCCTAAGGTGGTGATAATTTAACCATCAAGTTGTAGGACTCTTTTTGTAAAGGGGCTATACTTAAGACCTAAGACATCAGAAATTTTCTTAGGCATGACAGAAGTGCTAGCGCCTGAGTCAACCATGCAGTTATGGACAAGATGTTTTCCTATGATCAAAGACATATATAAGGGTGGGGTTTTAACAACCTTACTTGCTTACTTCTCCTCTTCTTAATGCATATTGATAGAGGTGTGTGGCTTTTGAACAACTAGATCAATGCACGGAAGTTGAGCCAAAGATTCATGCAACAGGTCATGCTGAGATGGAATGGTCAGGGCATCCCACATTGTGACATTTATTTTTATCTTCTTCATCTGGTCCACAATGTTGAATGGAAGGCTAATAGACTTGTGCATTAGGGGTATCACAGAATCCTTCTTTTTTTGTTCAGGCGCAAAGGTTGGGGCCTTTGCTAGCGAAGAGAATTGACCTACCAAAGGAGGGACACGCGTTGCTTCAGAAGGAGTATTGCGTGGAGCCTTGCGTGTAGGAACTTGAGCACTTTTACTATTGGATGCCTTAGTTGATTCCTTCTACTTTTGAGGATCATCCTACGTTGCTGGAATTGTGACATGTGCACTAGACTCAAGCATTCTCTTCTTGTATCTTGTGTTGTCAGCAACCTGGGTGCATGATCTATTTGCGTAGAATTCCTCGGCGCCAAAGAATATCAACTTGTATTCAGTAGGAACTTCTATCTTATCTTGGCTCTCAGACTCACTTGTACTTATGGAAGGTTCACAATTAGAAGCATTCTAGATCATGTGGGCCTGAGCGCGTGTAGCTTTAGCATAGTGATATTGGCTATAAGGCATGTTGCAAGGGAAGCACCATCCTGACTCTTGTGCCATGTTGTTCTGAACAGGGAAAAGTCCTTGATTTGTGTTGGGTGCTGGAAGAGGTTGTGTTGGAGGGACAACTTGTAAGGGAAGATGTGTACTAGCATGCAATATGCCATTTTGTTAGCTTTGTGTGTATCTCTAGTTTCCATACTGATTCCATCAAGGTTGATTGCTTTGGCTTTGCGCTTAGCTAGAATTACTTTGATAGGTTTGTGATTGTTACTTTTCTAATGATGTGACCTTATGTAATGCCTCTACCATGGTTGTTATCCTTGACCAGTTCTGTAATTAAATTTGCAAACGTTGATAGGTGATTCTTGTTTTAAAGATGATGTACTCTTTAAAACTGATTAATCATGTTTGTTTTAGATTATATGTTTTATCTTATAAAAATTAGATACAATCATGCCATAACAATTCTGAATTAATAATGCAATATTTCACATACTCCTTATGTTGAACTTTGAAATACATTCTTACATTGATGAATGAAATAAATTCAGTCTTATTTTTTCCTTGTCTATTTTGCAATATTGAACTTATCCTTCAGTCTATTGATTGTAAAGTCCAGGAATAACCATACCTTGGATCAATTGTAGTGATCCAAGGCATGTCTTTGATTTTTCGATGTTTCGATCATTTGATCAATCCAGTCAAAATGTTTGATAGTTGAACTTAGGCTTGCATTGGGATCACAGGGGTGTCCTGTAGCATCTTTTGAATGCACCATTCTAAGTGATCTAATAGCGTCATTTTGATAAAAGTTGAAAAAGGTAATGTCCTTTGATTAATTTAATTGGGACCTAGTTAATCTAAGTTGATTTGATTATTTATCCTATCCTTAACCTAAGTTAAAGTGAGTATATTTATTTGTGACCTAAATAATCTAAGAGCCTAAAATTGTCTACATTACCCTAACTTGAGTTATGTGAATAAATGTATTTTGATGGTAATTAAGGGACTACCCTAGGTCTTGGATACTAATTAATCCTAAGCTATATTGAATTATTCCTAAGGTCCTAAGCTATGGTTTATAAACAAATACTAAGGGAACCTAACCTAAGGACATCAAACTAACCTAAGGGAAATGTGGTTGGCCAAGTTATTGGATGGCAGTGGCACCAGTCCAAATGCATTAGCAAGGTTTAAATGCTTCATTTAATATTTTGTTGCCGCCAATTTTGGCCAAGGCAAGAAGGTAGAGGAAAGTGCTTGGTTATCAACTCTGCTAAATTTGATTGAATGAAGTTTTTATTTGTTAGTTGTAATTAACAGTGAGTTGGCATTGGAAGGAGTTTTGTGAGGGACACTTTTAGTCCTGTTGGCATTAATGAGCCTTGACTTGAGTGAAAACCACCTGGGGAATAGTAGAATGGGTTGGAGGAAAAAGAAATGGTTTAGTTTCATTTTTCATTCAGATTTTTTGAGCTTCTTAGCTCTGCATGTGGTATTTCCATTTTTTGTGAACTTTAGTTTGATTCTATTACATGTTAAACATCACCATTGCATGGTAGAAATAAAGGCAAAATTTGGTAGTGGAAACTATAAAGAAGAAATTGGGATGATTTTTTTTGGTGTTTTTGTTGGAAATATTTTTGTGGAAGCTTTGCTTGAAGGTTTGAAGCAAGAAAGAGAAGTCAAGAGCACAAACATGCATGATAGGCTCTATATCTCTACAATCTCTTGCTTTTATTTAAACGTTTTCATAAAGATAATTCTGCTCTTCATGAAAATGTCTCTAAGATGGTTTTCTTGTGTGTTGTTTGCTTCTGTGAGTTCTTTATGGTTATGGCTCTTATGGATATGAATGATTATGGGGAATGAAGTTGTTATACATGATTCTAGGTTTTGAATAAGGTTGGAAAACAGATGTGTTGTAATATACTTAACTATGAATTATTGTTATTGGGGATATCATGATATCTTGCTTCTGGTAAATGTATCGTCTTCTGTCTGCAAATGGTTGGTGTTAAAAAATTTCACAGGATCTAGTGGAATTCATTTCGAGTACTGGTAACGACCCAGGTTATCGTTAAATGGTGTGTTAACACTAGGATATAATATCACTTATTACATCTAAAATGTGGCTCTGGTTTTGATTTCTAGGTCATTCGTTTTGGTTAAAATTTGTAACTCATCTTTTGATTTATTTTTTTATGAAGTCAAGCTTTGACCCATACTGGTATTTTCGATGGTGGTATTTCAAGCACTGCAAGTGCATAATATGAAGGGGACTGGTATAGGTTTTCTGTCTCTGTCATTTTAAGTTACGTGTTGTTGTTTTATATACCCTTCACTGGTGGATCTATTTTGGAAACATGGACTGGTTGATTTTATGTCTCCTTCTTTGGTTGGTTACATTTTGGCTTGCAATATTACCCTTCTAGGGCCAGCTTAAGTTTTTAGACTTCGCAGATTTTTGGGAAGAACCTAGGTTGTTTTACTCTTTAAACTCAGTTTTGTTTCTTTTGGTTTAATGCCCCTTCGAAGATTTGTTCTAATTGAGCATCATGAGTAGAATATTTTGGTTTTGTAGCAGTTCTTGTTCAATCATGAAGATTATCATGGTCTAGGTCATCAGTGTTTTTAAAGGATGTAATTGTTATCACAAATTCACCCCTGGCAAATTTCGTCAAGTCAACTCCTGCACATAAGGAAATTATGAGGGAAAACGTTTCGGACCTACGAGCTTGCAATCTAGAATGAGGCAAAGGAAAAAGTCAAAGTTTGAACCTGAGTCAAAGCTAATGTGGGGATGCGGGACTTTGGAGGTAAATTGGTTTTTTTGACTTTTTGTCAAAAAATGTAAAATGGTAAAAAGGAAGCCCCTGCCTCCACCGACCCCAATGGATGCCATGTCATTAGCAGATTTGCGGGGAAAAAGTTCAAAATTTACCCGAAGCCAAATTTGTAGAAAATGTAAGGAAAAACGTAGAAGGTTGTATCTTTTGATCTAGAGCTCCATTTTTTATGATCTTGGTGCCAATGGAAAGATCTGGAGATTCTCTTCATCATGGAGTCTTCAATTTTTTATTTTGGTAGAGATTTGTGGGAGAAAATTATAAAATGTGTTTTGGCATGGAAAAGACAAAAAAAACCCAGTTCCAACCACCAGATTTAATAAAGTATGGGTCATTTTCTTTGGTCTGCGAAGTAGATACATGGAATTATGAGCTTTTGCATCGAGCCCATCAATAGAGGAAGAATTAAAACACATTTTGAAAAGTGGTTGAAAGACAGATTTCGGGATTCAATTTTTCCCTCTTCTCTCTCTCTTATTCTTTCTATATATTGTAACACTTCTCATTTTGAGAAAGAGAGACATTCTGGGCATACAGAAACTCTGTCAAATTTGTTTCTCGATGCCATTTTTGAGCAGTAAACCTTCTCCCACGCCTGGAAAATGTATAAATTGTGCCTCTATTCTAGAAATGTAATGGTCTGTGCACCTTCTAGAGCAATAAAAATGTGTTTTGTGGTGTTCTTCAACCCTTTGCATCATTTTATTGTTTCTTCATGCCTCTCCCTTTTAGTCTTCATTTTTTGTGCATGTATTTCACATTTGCAGGTGCAGGATGTTATGTTTCATGGAGTTTAATTGATGATTTGCAGATATAGGCCGTGTCACTTCTGTCTGACCTCCCTCATCTCCATTTTTTTGTTTCTTCCTCCCTCAACAGAATATCTCACTCCCTTTTCTTGGTGTTATCACCTCGTTAGTGTAGGATTTCCCTCTTTATGCAATTTCTCTCTCCCTGTCTCCTTGGAATCGTTAGATTAGGAGTAGATAGTCACGTTTCCTTCCTTAGGAGTAGTTTAGCATTAGGATTAGGAAGAAGAATTCGGATTTCTCCGAAGGGCCGTCTCAAGTCCGCAAGTCCCATAGCTTGAGAGATGGTCCCATGTTATGCAAATCACACCAAATGACCCTGCCTTATAAAAGCAAATCCATAACTCATTTGGGGGTGTTGTGATTTCGCATTAACATTAATTCTTGGTAACTGTTACATGTTTTTTTTAATGTTTATGATCCTATGAAACATCTCCTTGAGATTTTACTCACATCTTTGGGATAGTTTAAAATGTCTCAGTGTAAACTCTTGCTCGTATTTTCATTTCATTTCAAAAATGTTGGAAGATGTGAGTTGTTGTGATCATTGTTAAGGAAGTTTTTAATCCTTAAAACTTAGATCTTGGTCTTTTTGGGTAAGGTCATACTCTGTGTTTTGTTCTTTGAAACTATTCTAATTTCATTATCTCTAGCTTGGAAGTGGGAGTTATTTGGGCATTCAACTACTGATTATTTATTTGAGATGCATGTTGTGTTACGACCATCTCTCTGTCGTATTAGTTAAATGGATATGTTTTGATCAAATGGATTTTGATCTCAGATTTTTGTTTTCGGCAGATCCTTCAAGAGTTCTGTATCTTTATGTTTATTTTGTCTTGACCTTGGCTAGAGTAAATCTCATGTAGGAATGTACAGTGAGTACGTTTGTACCTGTTAAATTTGTCTCTGTTTTTTTGGTATTCTTTTATGGGTAGCAACCGGGATTTTGTTAGAGGAAGTATAGTGACATCATTTTGTTCTTATCAATTAAATTGTGTTGTATATCAATTCCTTTATGAATGTTGATAGGAAATTGATGGTAGCATAGTGAAAAATATGGCTTGTTAAATTATTGGATATTAAAGAAGACTGATTAAGAATTTTTACTAATTATCTTCTTTAATAGGTAGTTGCAGTTTTAAATGTTATCATGTTGAAATGATATCATGATTGTAACATAGTTCGAATTAAATTTGTTGGATTGATTAACTTATTTTTGGGTAGTCTTTCTAATTGATCTCGATTAAGAATTTTTACTAATTATCTTCTTTAATAGGTAGTTGCAGTTTTAAATGTTATCATGTTGAAATGATATCATGATTGTAACATAGTTCGAATTAAATTTGTTGGATTGATTAACTTATTTTTGGGTAGTCTTTCTAATTGATCTCATTTTGTGTGTTTGGAACCTTTTCATAAACAGCAGGGTTCCTTTTACGAAATTGTTAGATAAAAGCATATCATTTTAACATTATAGTGCTTATCATGCTCAGTTCTTGTGAACTGACTCATGCTAAAAAATTTGTAAATAGGCTTCATGAAAAGTGAAAGGAGAAATACTTATAAAAATTTGCATTTGTTTTATTAACGAAGTCATTTTCTTCATTCAGATGTTTATGTACTGAAATTCTCTTGAAATGAACTTGTTGGAGAATATATCAGGGTGTATTAAATTAGTTTGTAATGATGAAAGATGTTTTCTTATAAACTTATGGAATATTTACTAATCTTGGAGTGAAGTGAAGTCTCATTTTTATAAATGATTTCTTGTGTAAAGATTGTTGATTTCTAATTTATTCAAGGGTCATATATGACTTAGATTTGATTAAAATTCTTAAATATTAGCATGCACGATGAAATTTTATTAATATTCTTAAATATTAGCATGCATGGTTGAATGTATTCTAAGGTATAGAATAATGCTTGGATAAGGAAATATATATAGTTTGGAATCATTTAATCTTGGGGTAATGGTATAACTATGATGATTAAGATACATAGACCCCTATTCGGAAGGAATAATAAGGATAGTTACTATATAGTTGAATGTGGCATTCTTATTATGAATCTACTCCTTACGTTTTTTAATTTAATGAATAGGAAAGTGGTCCATAATTATGAAGAAGAGGATGCTTACTTTTATCTTTAAATCAGAACTAAGTATTTTATCCTTATAATATAATAAATTATAACCATTATTGATGATTGGTTGTATGCTCTTCTATATGAAAACAATAAATGGAAATGGGAAATATTAAAAGAATTAATAATATGGATTAGATATTATGATATCACTAAGTCTAATGAACGAGCTTTCAATCAAGATTGTTTACAATGCTAAATTGTAGTAAAGAAACGTAATAATCTTACTTACTTGAGATTGGAATAAAATTTATCGATAAATGGAAATAATGGTTTTAGATTAAAAATTTCATGGTCATGAACGTATATTTTATCTTCATACCTTCAATTGGTGTACGATTACATTTCAAATCCTTTCTTTGGATCAATCGTACTTAGTGGACCCTTAGGTGCATTGTTTAACTATTATTTTAAAAAGATAATAATTAAAGGTTAAATAATCCAATGTTTCTTAAGTATGTTACTTTAGTTGAAAGAACTTAGTAGGTTGTTGTAATATAGGGGTTTCCGTAGAGTACCTTCATAATGACAGGAGTCATTACGAGGATACTGTGATGCAGCCAGCTATGTTTCAACACCCCACTTAGTCTAATTAACTCAATTGACATAAGTGGAAATTTAGTTCATAGTTCTACTCTAAACAGAGATAGACACATGGACTAGTATAGTGGTCAACTCATGTTGACTTATGGTAACTAAACACCCAATCGACGAGAGTCAATTGAGTATGTCTACTTATCCTTAGTCACCATGAGTAGACAAACACACTAGTGTATGTGAGCTGCCCCTATTTAGTGTGAAACTTTGACTCGAGTTTGGTTGACAAAAGTCAAGGAAGACCAACCTAGATAAGAGTTCGAGTGGGGTGAAATACATATTATTTTTGACGAGTATGTCATCTTGGAATGTAAACATGGTAAATATGTTTAAAACTTTAGCCAAAGTATCACAAACTACCGGTTGTGTTGTCTTATGTCACCTAGTCTAAGATAGCAGGATTTCAGATGAATATCAGTAACAGATATTAGGATAGGCTTCTTAGATAGAACATTTGAGTGACCAGTAATGGGTAAAAGAACCAAAGTATACATAATATACACGTGAACAAGATAAACATGAGAGATCAGTTTAATACCAAGTCATGAAATGAGAGATCAAAGTTACAACGAGTCATTACAACTGCATATGGTTTTTTGTTATGAGATGGATTGGCAATGGAATGTGTGTTCTGAATTGTAGGAATTTAGAACAGAGAAAATTATGTAAAAAAAAAATTCCCTTGTTTCTAAGTCACAAAAAGTGGATGTTACACCTTATTGGACAAGTTTCTAATCAGGGTCTTCAATTCTTCATTTTTTTTTTCTGTTACGCGAGAGAGTAGGACATGGATGCAACTGGTTGCATGCTCTACACTGGAACAAGAGCAATGGAAGGTTGGGGCACTGGAGACATTTCTAGAAATAAGGGCGCAGGAGGTCTAGGAGCTAACTTTCTAGCTTGGATAAGACTGTTTACTGCCCTTATTGTAATGTTGTATGCAACAAGTAAAGTCCTTCCTACCATGGATTGAATCATGACTGAAATGTCACTATTCAAAGCCCTTAGATAATACAAGAAATGATGTTGGGATGTAGGTCTTACCACTTGAGGAATTCTATCCCAAGTCTTCTGAAATCTAATATTTAAATCAGCCATTTACTCGTTTGATTCCCTATTTGGTGTAGTCAGTTGCTCCACCAATGATAGATGGTCTAATTTATCTTCAAATTATTTGCATAGAGTTGTTCCAAGCTCATCCCAGGTGGCAATAGATGCAGTTATAAGGCCACGGTACTACTAGAGATATTTACCTTTGAATGAAGCTACAAACAACCTAACAGCTACATCATCATGTGTGATCAGATAAACAGAACATATATTAGCCACATCTTTAATATGTTCAACAGGAGTAACATGATTCTCTCCCGTGAAGTATGGAACTCTCTTGAGCATGGATATTGGCATATCATATTGTGCATTGAGATCGAGTGGACTTCCACCCATGAATCTAGCAAAGTTCCTCAAAGGAGGAGGTTGAAGAGCTATAGTAGGGCATGCTTGTCTGTTTCTGTGAGTAGAATGTGCACGGCGCACTAGATATGGGGATGTGTATACTGGATATGTGTTGCATGTGTTTCTTGGTGAAAGCTGGAGATACTCAAAGGATCCTTCGGCTGCAGTATTTTTTCTGGTATGCACTCTTCTCATAAAAGGTGCTCTAGTTGCTAAAATGGTAGGATTGAGTGTAGGGAGTTGCCAGATGTGTCTGAAACAAGCCTCCAAAGTATGGAAATTGCTAAATCACACACCAAACTTAACAATATTGTAAATTTAAGCTATCAATGCTTGTACCACCATGCATGCTAGAAACTATTGGTTATCAAACATGCACCTATGTCTCGGATATGAAAGAACTAAGTTGTTTGAGATAAGAATGGAACCGTCTCCAAGTTGTGGGACCTTGCGCCCTTGAGATGGATCTCCGGAGAAGGCCGGTTCCTCTACCTATTTCTATTATTTCTGCTACTCCTAATGCTAGAAGGAAAATCTAAGCTAAAATTCCAAGGGACCAGGGATATAAGGATTATAGAAAGGAAAAATAAACTAAGGGAGGTGAGAGCACCAGAAAAAGAGGGATGAGCACTATATGTTTTAAGAAAAAATAAAGTAGAAAGCATGAGGGAAGGCTAGGCATGTGTAGCACAAACTCAAACGTATTTACGCCATCGATTTCATGAAACACAACCAGAAAATAGAGTTGCAAGGAATTTCAAGTGACACAACAAAAATATAATGCAAAAGTAGGCAAGAAACAAGAATATAGACATGTCAAGGTAGAGGATAGCCACAAAACAATGCTTATATTACTTCCAGGAATGCACAGTCGATTACAATGGCATCTGAAGGTTGATATTCACATTCACGAACCAGATCTAGAGGTTTGTGACTCAAAATGTAGAGATATAAGATCCTTAGCAAAAAATAAAGGATGTAAAATGTCCAACCCTTTACAATGAGAAAAGCTCTTACATTTATAGATGAATTGATGGAAAAGAAGAGGAGAAGGAGGGAAATCTGATTTGAAAACCTAACCATCAACCATCAATGCCTATGAATCCACCTGCAATCTATCAAGTGCAGATCTCCATGTCTATTTGGCATGTTAGAGAAGGAAGGAAGGTAGATCGGATCAAATATGGGTGGTTGAAGCAATCAGATCACATATTAATGGTGTGAAAGACATTTTCCATCTCCTCACTTACCAAATCCTACTAAATTTTGAATTTGAATGGCCTAGCATGTAGCCCACATCAGCAGCTTTCTAAAAATTCCAAGCACACAAGGATCTAAGAACTGGAGCAGAAGTTATGATTATCAGAAGATCTACAGTGATAACTGGGCACGCAGGACACATGGCATGTGTGGATTGGCTAAAGACATTGCCAACTATTGATTTGTTTTTTCATTTTTGCAATGTGTCACCCACTAGTTCATTGTCAAGATTTGGTGCCATGTTGGCACACTTTGATTGGTTGTGTGTAACACACTTGATGTCTGACAGTTGATGACATGGCATAGGAGGGCACAAAAGAAGGTGCAAAGACATACATGTGTAAAAATAAGACACTAGAGAAAAATAGAGGAAGGGTGCGTACAAGAGTGATGCACGTGAGAGGAAATGGGAGAAATACCACCAAGGAATAAATGCATGGCAGAGGCACAATCATTAGAAAATGATGTGTGGGGTGCGCGAGAGTGCAATGGACTTAGCTATTTTTAGGAAGAGATTCAAGGCATGCACGTGCAGGGTGTAAGGAAGAAGGGTGAATGCGTAGAAGGTGAACGTAAAGGAAGAGTGGAATAAAGATGAAAGGTAAAATGGAAGGAAGGAAGCTACAGAAGCAGAGTGCACAAGGAATGTGAGGAATACAGCCAAGGAGATTTGTAAATGAGACAATTGAAGTGTACAATACCTGCAATGAAGATCTCAGAGCCAAAATATGAATACAAGTTGTCCAAATAACTAGGGTCATTATTTAGATAACAGGAAATTTCCAACTCATCCCACTCTACCATCCCCTTGGTATATGTTTCTAGAACCAACCCAGCTACCTCCATCATCTACTCAGGGATCATATTTTCTCCCTTCTACATCAGCTCCCTTATAACTCCAGTTATGCCTAAGATCAATCCTTCTATTTCATCCATCCTTCATGTAATGAGGGATCTCATCTCCTTAAGCCTTATCTGATATAAATATTTAACCATCTTCAAGGCATCATGCTTCTGTGTAATCTCTTCCAAAATCTCCTCATGACCAAGCTTTCCTTCCTTCTTCACAACATGTATGTGCACCAAATCTATGTCCTTTTGAATATTATATACCTTGAGGATTGGGTCAAGGTCTTAACAATGGTCAAAATCCCATCCCACCTTCTTCAATGCAAACTTCATTGTCTAGCATAATGCCTCATACTCTCTAATCTTACACGTTATGATATTCTTATTCTTTTCTTTCTCAGTTGCTTTGTCTTCTTATAATGTCCCCTACACACTCAGCTTCTCTTCCAAAAGCATATGGACCAAATCTTGCAAATAATGCAATGTCGAGGGATACTCTTCCTTGGTTCTATCTTCAAACTCAAGGCGTGTTGTCGTAATCTCATCTGCAATATGGACGGCCATGTCAAGCAGATTCTTTTTGAGATTTTTTTCTTTCTTATACGCCTCTGTAACCCGTTGAACCTCTTGAGCCTTATCCCTTTTTTCTTCAAGTAATTTTCGGATGGTGGACCTCTTGTCTAGGTTTCTTTAAGATACTACTAATATCATCTTATTCAAACCATTGTTAGCTTGCTCATTAGTGAGTTTTGTTGGCTTTATTGTCAAGAGTTCCCTTAGTGCCTTCTTTAGTTAACACTTATAAAATTATTCTTCAATGATCTCAAAGTTAGGCTCATCCATATGAGTCTGCATACTCCATGACAACATATTCCTTGTGTGTATAGATGCACCCCCTAGGATGATCACCTCCTAACCATAAACTATTTTAGATGCCACTGAATTTTGAAACTGTGCGCACAACACCTTGGATTAACCATATATGTAACTAACTTGAGGTGTGCACATGAGCTCATCCTTGTTCCTCCTTTTGCTAGTGCACTTCCTATCGGTATATGCTACTCGGCCTAAGTGCGTGCACTGGTTCCATCATTTCCTGAAACTTATTCTCTTGTTTTCTCTTCTCCCTCAAGATCTCCCCTATGTTCCTCATAATCCTCTTCATCATGCTTGGCACTCACCCCCTTATGCTCTTATTCCTCCACATCATGAATTGGGGCTTCATGTTCTTCTACTTCCTTCTCCCAAATGATATTTTCTACTACTTATTCCTCATCAATGTCGCCTTTACGCACTAGCCTTCGTCTCATATTATTTTTCTTTTATGGGCTTAGCTTAGGTGGAGTGCCTTCTGGTGACTTCTTCACAAGTTCTAAAGTCCCTACGCCAGTATCTCATTCCTTGTGCATTCTCCTCAACTTGTTTCTTATGCTTTGATCAAGTGCAATGTTATCCTCTTTTTCTTCCTCCTCCTCCTCCTTGTCCTTAGTATTTTCTTCTTCTTCCTACCTTAGAGGAGTGGCCTCACATGTTTTCCTTGTCCTAACTATTTTCCTTCCTTTTGGTGTCTCTGGGATCTTGAGTTCATCCTCAATATATTTTCCATTAACCAACCGCGGCTTCAATTATATATAAACCTTCATTGCTTCCTCATTATCGATTGCCAAGGTCATAAAATTGATGTTTATATCATATGATATCATGGTATCTATGCATGGTTCCTTTCAAGGGTACACATATGTCTTGGGCAGCGTATGATAATCACAGTCCACCTTATCAACATCAAATTTGATCTTGTGCTTGTTGAAGAACCTATTCACCAATGCCTGGAAGTATTGCGTTGTAAATACATAAGGTAGCTTACACCACATGCTCTTCTCACTAGTCTTTAAGTAGAATCTTCCCAGGCAGAAGTGTTGGTACACTACAAACTCAACTTTCCCCTCCAAAACTATAGGCAAATCAGTTAGGATGTGCCACTTATGCTCGAAAGCATCACGCATTCACCTATATAACATGTCCACTTGTAACTTATAGACATTGGATATTGTGTTGCAGTTATACTCTGTGAATCTCTTTGTAGGGGATTTATTCATAACAGGGTACTTCAACATTCTGTCACTTGGGCCATCTGGTACCACAATTTTTGTGAAGAAAATTGAAGGAAGGATTACTCCCTAGGTTATCATATCACCAGCACGTGCTTACTCTATTATTACTTCTGCAATGAAGCCAACAATGTTGTAAGCAATCCCTTCAGTTAATTTTTTTGGAATATGGAGCCTTTATTTCACATGTGTCCATCTCTCTTGTGCTCCCCAATTTATAACCATATGCATGTCGATTCTTAAGACTAGGTCAAGAATATTGATAATATCTATTGTGCACTCACCTATTTGATGCTTCACCTCGACAATAGTGGCATATACTCCCACTTCATCATCTAAATTGGTTTCTATTTCTAGGTGTGAACTACGTAATCCAGTCACTTGTCCAGTCATCTAAGCAGTAATGCACATCCTCCTACCTACAAAGTAAAATATGTCCTCATAGACCCTCAACATCAGCCATTAGTAGAGGTGCTCAGGATTTCCAAAATAATGGAGTTCGTAAAGTTCAAGAACTCTCACGCCCTCTAATATATGTTACCCCTTGTCATCATAGATCGACTTCCCATCCACCATCCTCTCATTGGTCTTCTGTATTAATTCATTTTTTATATGTGCTTGTTTAAGTCTAAGAAATGGTTATAATCACTCACTTTACACTTTCTGATGTGGGACTCATAAATATGTTCCATGATAATGTCATCTAGATACTGCATTTCTAAGAATCGCTCCTCTCATGCTTTTTCTGCCTCAACCTCCATTTCTTTCTTTTTTCATCTACCCTTAGTTGCCACCATGGATGCCCTTCTATGTGCCATATTATTATATGCACAAAGTTCCAACTTCTCTAAAACTCTTGTGCCCTAGGTGCCTAAAAATCATTTTTCTCAACCACCTGCACTTAATAAATTGCTCTACTCTTCTTACCTTCTCTCACTCCTTAGTCTTCTTCAATAAAATTTGTGCCCTATTTCAAGTTTTGTGTTCTTGTGGTTGAAGAACCCTGTAAACCCTACTTCAAAACCCTCCATGCCTTTTCCACGCTTCAAACTTCCTTCCGAAGGAGTTCCACAACTAGGTTGTGTGCTTACTCGATCTGGATCGCTTGATTCTTCAAGTTCTCATGAAAATTCACACAATTTCACACAATTTTTCTCAAATTCACACTCTTCAATGATCAAATTCTTCACAAGGAAAAGTCAATAATAAACCCCTTTCATTTCCTTTTTATAGATTTCCAAATTTTTACCTTATTAATTTCTCCTCGCCTACCACTATACTGCAGCTTTAACTACACTTTTTTATTTTTCCATACTTTTCTCTACTTTCTTCCACGCACTTCACTATGTTTTACATGTTGGAGTCCTATCCTTATAGCATGTTTACTAAATCCAAGCCACATACATTCTCGTTCTCTTTCATGTACCGCAACACATCTTCCCTCTATGTTTTATACCAAGTAGTCCATCTTATTGCTTCCTACCTCACGTTATACTATGGCATCTTCCTCGCGTGGTCTTTATTCTAAGCATTTATTCTATCATTCTTTACTCTTATGTCATCTTTCCCTTGTACTTGAGTGCACTTAAAAAACATCCCACCTTTCCATTGTCGCATGTAAACCTATACCAACTATCTTACAAGTCCCATTACCAACTGATTCTCTTTTTCAATCATGTGCACCTGGTTCACCCAACCTTAAATTCATGTGCGGTCCTTTATGCATCATCTCAATAGATAATAATCATCTTCCTATATGTAAGTGTGTTTATTACAACAAAACAAGAAAATCACAAACAACTAAAATGAAACATGAAAGGGAAACTAAATCTAAGTGGTAATACTACCTTATTACAAATAGTAATAAGCTTATTTATAGTAAGGATTCAGCCTACTCCCATTGAAGTAACTAGGAAACATGGTGTCATCCAATGGCTATAATTTACATGTGTCTGATTCAAGTATCTCGATTACTACAAGAGGTACCAACCAATGCACCTTAAATTTCCCTAGGTGGCATGGAAACTTGGAGTCATAGAGAAACACCATCTTCTCAACCTCAGACAGCTTGCACTTGATATGCTTATCATGTTAAGCCTTATGTTGTGCCTTCTTAGTCTTTTGACTCTAACATGTAATTACACACTACTCATCTAATTGCATTAGTTTCTCAATGCGCTCTTTTAAAGCCTTTTCATCTAAAAATACACTTGTGCACGTAATACAAAGGGATGGTAGTAATAATTCCACGGGTAGTATTGCCTCTATGCCAAACACCAATTGAAAGGGGTGGATTTGTTCAACCTCTTATATGTGGTCCTATAAGACCAAAGTATAGCTAAGACTTTATCATCCCAATCCTTTCTCCGAACATCACAAATCTTCGTAGGAGTTTGTCCCAAAATATTGTTGAAAGCTTCTGTAGTACCATTAGCTTGAGAGTGATAAGGGGTAGGTTTATGGTGTTCTACCATAAAATCTGCCAACAAAATTTTGATTGTCTCATTCAAGAAAAGAGTTCCTCTATCATTGTTCAATCTTAATAGACAATTGTACTTATTAATAATGTTCTCCCAAAGGAACCTTGTTGTTGTGGCTATAGTGTAATCGTTTGTAGGCACAACCTATACCCATCTGGTTAAATAATTTGTATATCTAATGATGTTGTGTGCCTCAGTCCTGCACGCGAGTGGTGCAATAGGTCTTTTAACTTCAACAAGCCACTTCTCAAAAGGTTTCGCGCTCACAATAGGTCTCAGAGGCATATCATCCCTACTCCTAGGCTTGTCAATTCTCTGAAAATGGTCACATGCCTTCATAAAATCCTTACTATCTTTGTATAAATTCTCCCACCATAAACAAGCCTTAAGGATCTTGCGCACAAATGCATCTGATGTATAATTACCTCCTGTAATACCTCCATGAGATTCCTCCATAATGGGTTCACGTTTATATTCAAGAACACACCACTCCATCTCTACCCATTTTGTACAAATCACCTTCGATCAGTTGATAAGGTACAACTTGAATAGCAAGTTGTTTTTTCTCCAACGTTTTCATCCCCTCTAACGCTAATCCAATGTGCAAAAGGACCGATATGTCCTCCAAATATGTGGGCGTATAGTTAAACCTAAACAACTGTGCATCAGGCATTGTATCCTCAATATTATTTGCGTCCTCGCCATAATTAATTTGAGAAAGATGATCAGGTCCTGAATTTCTCTTGTTGGACTTGAAAACAACTATGAAATCAAACTCCTGAAAGAAAAGTATCCACCGACAGATGTGCCCTTGCAAAATAGGATTATTTCCCAAATATTTCAATGTCATATGACTTGTATAAAAGATAGAGATAGCCAACAAGTATTGTCAAAAATTGTGAAGCATGTAGATCATAAACAGTGCCTCACCTCTATTGTTGTATAATTTTGCTTTGCTAGTGTAAATTTCTTGCTTGTAAAGCATATGGGGGATCCACATTTCCCTCTCCATGTTGTTTGAATACTGCATCAATCACCATGCCAAAAGCATCAACGTGTACATGGAAGGGTTTGTTTCATGAAGGGAAGTGCAAAACTGGTATAGTGGTAAGCTTCTCCTTCAGTGTTTCAAACACTTGTTATTGTATGTTACCCCAATGAAATTTTCCTTTATCTTTGAGTAACTCTTCTAGGGGCACAAAAATATTTGCATATCCCTTAATAAAAAAAATTTATTAGATAGTATGCCCCAAAAATCGATGCACCTCACTCTATTTGTAGGTTTTTCTAATCCTAAGATCAATGTTATCTTCACCAGATCTACCAACTATCCATCCTTGTAAATGATGTGCCTAAACAGAGTGCAAAAAGGTGTAGCAAAAATACACTTATTATTATTAAGGGAAATTCTCAGTTAACTGCATATCTCAAACATCAGCCTCAAATTATCACAATGGTCTTTAACCAAGCCATAAACAGTCCAATCATAAGGATAAACCTATATCAATTTTTGAATGAAATCATTAAAATCCTACACAACAATACGTGAAACCACAGTGGGAACATTCTTTGATATAAATGACATAACAATATATGTAAATCTTCCCCATTCAGTGGTGAAGGTGGTCTTTTCCTGGTCCTCGTGCACAATACGCACGTGATGATATCCTAAAAATCCATCAGTAAAGGAGTATATCTCACGCCCAGTGACCCCCTCAAGGATTTCCTCTATGAATGGCGTAGGGAAAGTATTTTTCACACACGATGCATTAAGTTCCATGTAATCTACATAGATCTTGATCCACCCATCCTTATTGATACTGATTACCATGGGGATAACCCATTCAGACTCCTCAACTGGCTCAATGATTCTAGACTTAATAATTTTATCTATTTCTTTCTTGACCCACACGCACAAGTTTAGATTCATCCTATAAGGCCTCTTCTAAACCATGTGCACACCTTCCTTCAGTTTAATCTTCATTTCTCCCAATGAGGGGTGTACTCCTTTTAACTCATAGTAACCTCACGAGAAAAAATCATTGAAGCTGCACAAAATCTCTTAGATCTTTTATACCTCCTGCTCTAAACAGTAATCACCAAAAATGGCCTCCTTGGGCGCATCCTTAGTACCAATTTTTACCTTCTTTGTCTTCATGAGCACATGATACATGTGGGCCTTTGCATCTGCAGTTTCTTTTACTTCACGTGCAACTTCTGTATGGATAATCTTCAAATTCTCTACCTCGTCATCATCAATGAGGTATACCATTTTCCTTTTTCCTTCTCTTTCCAAGCACGACTCATTTATACCTCTTTTGTCTCCTCTATATTTATGTGCGCCTCGGGATTAGGTTATCCAAACAACTCTAGCATGAGCTCTTCTACTTTCACGTAATCCCCTATTGTGATGTGCTTCATGATCTACAATGCTTCATGGACTAGATGTTTTTTAGAAAAATAATCAAATGTATGTACCATATCTGCAATCATATCTCCCCAACTTATAGTCTCTTGTTTGATCTCAACATGAACATACAATACATATGTATACCCACACAAAGTGGGATAGAACTTATGCACCCACAGAGATGGTGGTAAACCCTCCGAGACATGTGTCCATTGTCTCTCATATTTTTGAACATGTACCAAAGTAGGAGTCTTCCCATCATAATCATGGATAAATATAGGCACATTGCTCTAAGTGAACCTTGTTGAAAAGGTGATTCTCACTTCTCACCATCCTAGCAAGTTATCTTTGTATGTCACCCAACAACGCATTTTTTTTCCTTACGAGGTATAAACCAACATGTTTCTTCAATCACTTTCGTTCTTCTAGTGTTCCTCCATGACACATAAGAAAGACTCAGGATTTTCTTCACTGGTATATCTAGGTAACTAAATTCTTCCCATATGCCTAACCATGCATGACCTGATCATTTTGGTTACTATCCCTTTCATCTCAGACTCAACCATTTCATACGTTTCATAGGCCCAGTTATCACAAGTAGCACTTATAGTATCACTGAATAACTGTGCGTCATCCCATTAAAACACACCTTCCTTAGATGGTTCTATTGTCTCAGGGTCTCGTATAATGCATGAATAAATCCTATTTAGATCTTCTTCACTCATAGGTGCGACATATGGTGTAGATCTTGCCTCATCTAAAGGTATGATCATGCACCCGTCCTTATTCTCAAAGTTAGTATATCCCTTATTGAAGCATAGATCTACATTGTTTGCATAACACTAGGGTCACCCAAGTAGTGCTGGGAAGTTGTCTGCTTCAGCAAGCTTCAATACCTCAAAATATCCAGTAAACTTGGCTACCTGATTTGTAATGGAAGCATCGTTCAAAACCCTAATGGGCATAGCCCTCATCTTTTTCACCATATACAATACATTTGAAGATGGTTGTAATGTAAGTCTATCCATCCAATTCCATGAATCCAGAGTTAACACATTCACCTCAACACCTGTATCTATCAAAATATTGTTTACCATCCACCAATCAATCACTACATCTAAAGTTATTTCTTTATCATACACATGGTTTTATGCTAACAAGTTCGCATGTAGCATATTTCACTTGTACTCAACTCCAACACGTGGTACCTTCTCATGCAACCATTCCCCTGGCAATGGGATGATATTCTCCTAGTGTATCATCTTACATCTCCTTCACATCATCTACATATTTTTGTGGGATCTCATCATTCTTCACACATTCTCTCTCGTGTGCATTTCCCTTCAAGCATTGTATCTCACCCTATAACTCCCTAATGACTCCTATAATATCTTGGTGGACCTCCTTCTGATGTACAATATTTGAATACTTGGCATGTATAATATCTTCTCTCCTGATTAGAGGTTTATCTTTAAGTGGCTCACGCATGTGTGTTGCCTTCGCATGAGTAGTCACTAACATAGGTTACAATTCTAGATCAAGAATCTTCTTAAGCGTCCATTAATCACCCTTTGTGTGTTGCATCTTGATCATTCCCACGCCTTTTTCCTTCTTTTTATTCTTACACGTGTGTTCATAAATGTCAATGTAATCCTCAACCTTACGTCATTTTCCATATTACACACATACTATGTTTTGAGGGTAATTGATACATTGGTAATGATCGGGAGACCCACAAGTATAACAAGTCCCATGCGGAAATATAATTCTACCACCTCAACCTCTACTCCTATATCCACCATGTAATCCACTTGTTGGGTTGTTATGTTCTTCATAAGGCTAAGCTTCATGTACTTGATAACTACTTGCCATAATATTTTATCATAATCTAGTCTCGTATGCCTCATGAATTTGATCTATTAATTGACAGTCCTTCATGTCATGAGTGTGTGTGTCACAAATATTGCAGTACATAGATACATTCTTAATCTTCATGCATTGTAAGAGAGGGAAATTCTAGACACCATAATTCTTATGATAAATCTAACAATATTATAATAGTGTGCACACCATCCTACGCGGGTAGCTATCTTTCTTATTTCCTTTAACCTCACAGTCTGTACACCATATACCATTACACATTTCGGGAACTAAATTGGTGGAAATATTTTCCAATTGATTTTTCATCATTGTTATCTATGCCTCTAAAAATGGGCTCACACCAGTATAAAAACTCTTAACTTCTTCATAATGTAGTGTTGTTTCCAATGCCTCATGCGGATCCGCATGTCTTGTGAGATAAATCCATTCAAAATGGTGTCAGCAAACCCCCCAAAACCCACTGTGATTACTAACGTGGATGAATATCATAATACAATTTAGACAAAAATGTCTTAAAATGTGTTTCATACTCTTTCACACCTTTTGATAAACCATGCTTGATTTCCTTAAGCACATTGATGCTTTAATGTTTAAATGCTAAAATGTGAAACTCAACCAAGAACAGTGCACGCAGAGCATCATAGTCCACTACAGTCTGGTGCAGGTCATACTTTTTGTACCAAATATACACACACCCTTGAATTATAGGGGCTAACTAAATCATATTTTTATCTGAGGTTATAATTCCTTTTATGTGTTGTAGTAATTTGCACTTGTGCACGTGTTCTATTGTATCCTCTACACCTATATACTTTGGTAAGTGAAAAGACATCTCAAAGCATACTTGAGGTGTCTACTATAGTTGCTAAGGTTGGGTCTGATGAGGCTGATTCGGTGGTGGTTGTGGACCTTGTCTTATATTAGGGCCAAATTTTGAACCTGACCCACCATCAGGGTTTCCTCCAGGTGACTACTAAAATGATCCTCCCACAACACTTTCTACAATTTTTGGTCGAGTCGATGAACTTTCATATGTCCTGGTTGTATTATTAAATAGAACACCCACTATCTGCATTGTTATAACACCTACATAAATGTTTCCAATGGTCCATGGACCAATACTCTATCTTCTTGATGAACCTATAAGAGCACTCTCAATGCCATGTGCATGTTCCTTGAATGTTGTTCTGAAGATGAATTAGTCCTACATGTCTCTCCTTCCCTACGTGGAGATGTTTTCTCTTTGTATTCACTACTCTTCCCTTCAACTACCTTTGGATCTAGAACATCAAGCGGAAGGGTTGGGTAGCTACGTTGAGTCAGATACACTCCCGCAGTTCTCATTCTCTCCTCTGATGCACTCTCATCCAAATCCGATGAGAACTCTATATTGTGATTTCCCAATGTCAGGAGGACCTGATGTCATGTCTCCTCATCTTCCATGAGAGCTTCAAAACCTTTTTGAGCCATCATTCTTCTTGACTACAATTCTAACTCAATTTCCCTTTCTCAAGCTTCATTATACTTGAGTCATTTTTCCTCTCTCAATGTATCTTTTGTCAGGTTTACCACCATCCTTCTCCACACCTACTCCTGCCCCTGCATATGGTGGGGAAATAGCTATCCGTGTGTAATCTCTCCAATCCAAATTCTACCATAAAGATATTGATAGCTAAGGATTTAATATGTAAAAAGGATCATATGGGCTCGCATAAGAACTTAAACTCAGCTTCCAATGGACAACAATACGTGGAAATTTCGTACTCCAAAGTGTAATTGCACAATACTCTAGCCCACCAACAATCTACATATCTAGTTCATTCTTCATCTACATCAGAAAGTGTTTGATAATATTCTTGAGTCTAAATTTTGTCACTAAGGCAGTAGATCCTGGTTGATGCGTAAGCTCCCAACCATTGATACAACTCTACTAGAAAGAAGTTGAAAAACATCTCATACGATTTGTGATAAATATTATTTTCCACCCACTTACACGTGTCAAAGCCAAATCCGATGTTATATCTCTTTGCAAAAAATTCATGGTCGTCTTCTACCCAACTCTAAATACTCTCCAAAGATGGCCAATACGCCATCTACATGCAACATCCTAGACAACAATTTGAAAATTGGTCCGGGTAATAGAACCAAAATATAGTCCTTAGTTTGCACGCACATAGGCTATACGCATTAGCACCTCATTCAGTCAAAATTGAATGCTCACCCGAAGCATGTGCAGCTACTAGGTCCCTCTTCTTTATTATTTGACATGAAGTTAGCATGCATATTTTTCATGTTAATTAACCAAGAAATCATTTATGCATAATCAACCATCACATTCATCTTACTTTAGAAACACATATAATAAGGAAGGGGATCGATCTATACAACCACCAAGATTAATTACATCATTAAAATACCATAATCATAGATGTCACTAATCATTATCCATCCACATTTATCCATTATAATTCAAAATCATTACACGTTATGAAGCTGAATACAAAACCAGTCAATACAATGATGCACAGAACCACATGCGGAAACATCAAACCCTAGAAAAATAGCATGAATTTGCTAATACATCTAAAAAATACTTAGAAAAATGTCACACATCAAGTATATATAGGGATGGGGACTTTTCCTTCACCGCTCATGCACTATCTTATTAATAGGCGTGCTTACAAGAATAGCATGCATTCTTTCTTTCCTAAAAATAGCCATGCATGTAAAACATGTATGCTTTTACAACTTCTGCGAATAATAGAATAATCTCAAATACAAGAATTTTTTTAATCATATTAATAGCCTCCAAAAATCATATTTTGTATGTGTTTTTCCTTCTTACTTGATCCACACTCCAAGTCTATTTTTATCCTGATCTGTAAATTTGGCTAAGTCTCAGCTTTGTTTCATGTGTGTGCAGTCTCGCTCGTTACCTTGTTCAATCATCCACACATGCCCTCCAGCATGCTACCCTTATTACTCTATGCATGTACCTTCCTTCACATAAACCTCTTATGATTATTTTTCACTTAGTCAATTTCCCAATCCAACACTCATGGTGACAAGTGGTAGACTTGCGTTGCACAAGGCGGGGGCTAGAAAACATCCTAAAAGTGCTTACGGAGGCTTCCCAAAATCATGTGGTGGGTCCAAGAGCTAAAATGGGGGAGGGGTGATTATTTTATCCCATTTCTTCCCTTGGAAAAGGGAAAAGAGGGACACAAAATTGTGCCTCATCCTCATGCTGACATGTGGCACTAGAAAAAGTTTCTAACTACGAGAGCATACCTTGGGAAGAACCTTGAAAACGAAGTTTCCGGAGCTCTCAGAGGTATTTTTTATGAACCCATATATGATTTTGAATCCCAAAATCATTCTAAAGAGAATGGAATGGGTATAAAGGTTTGATTAATCCTAAAAACCCCTCAAAACTATCCTTCTTTCTTGGGAACAGAGGGTGATCCTGCCAAAAATGAGACGTGGAAAGAAATTCATGGGTCTTGTGATAAATTTGAAAATATAATCATTTACGGAATTAAATTATATTTCCATTGGTATCTAGTTTGGCATCCAAATCATTCCAGATAACTCATAATCATCTTCTAAAGCTCAATTACTTTTTTGTAGTGCAAGCTCCTTCACCTTCAAAAACTCATTTTTGTTGAACTTGCTCCTAGACTACCGAATCTTCCCTAATTCTTCCTAAGTAACTTGAAATATGATCTTATCTCCTTGGTACCACTTCTTGATGAATTTAGGACTTCAAATATACTCTAAAGGATGTACACCTTCCTTAGAAAGGCTAAAAATAGCCATTCCTAAGTCCATTGAAAAGCCTGCCTCGAGAGGCACTGTCTCGAAAGAATCTCATGAGCTTGCTTCCATAATTTCAAAAAATGGGAAATTTCATTATAAAACATGAGAGAAATAAAAGTATTGGGATATGCCTAATAAAATGGATGAACTGGTCTAGAAGAGTGCTCGTGAAGGTTTATAATCCAAAATTTTGACATCAGGGTCCGTTGTCATGCTTAAAATTTTGAAATTTTCATGTTGCACATTTACATGACAACATAACTCTAGTGTGTTTAAGGTTTCATAATGGATAATGGAAATATCGTAGTACCACTATTGAGTGAAGAAAAATTGTATGTGCACAATTAGGTATGTTTTTCTTTAAGAATACAATTTACAATTACACACTTAAATGGGACGAAATTGTAGATGTCAAAATTTGTTAACTTGTCCTTGTGCAATGCCAATTTTTTATCATGTTCTCTTGTTAAGACAAATTCTTCAATTCAAAATTCAATCTCCTCATCTCTTTAGATCTTCTACAACTTGGTAATATTTACACTTTGATCTATAATAGGTTTTGAGAATACAACTTTATCAAAGTAACATCAAACCTTTTATATTCAGGACACAAATTTCTATTTTGGTATTTAATTATTTGGTTCAGAAAATGGAATATTTTATATGTAAGTGTTATCCTAAATTACCCCATTGTAATTTTGGATAACAATGGACTTACACCTTTTTTGACATACTGCCAACATTCAAATGCATGTCTATTTTAAATGCTCCACATCTAAATCTTAGGAATTTGGCAGGTTTAAATATTAAATCTGGGTTGGGAAAAGTGGCACCAAAAATATAATTTAGGTGGCACCATTCTAGGTGAGCTCAGTGCAATGACCCCCCTGTGGATGTGAAGTCTCCATAATCAGATGGGGAAGATAAAAATTTGGGTCTATAAGGGATTCAAGGCAGGGCAGAGCTTAGAAAAGGGAGAATACATGGCACAACTGAAACAAAAATAGGTGGTGAAGATAAACAAAAGGGTAGACACATGGGCAATCCTAATAGCCAATAAAAACATGACACGTGTTACTAATTGTTTTCTCGAGCCCTAAATATTTAAAGGGGAAAAAATTTCTATCCACAACTCCAAATCAAGTAAAATTAGTATCATCGAAGAGGTCTCGAGGAGCACTTCATTATGACATTATAAGAATCAGGGAACGATGAGGATGAGATGGAAAAAAGTAGGGAAAATTGTATATGTAGTGTAATAATGTGGTTATTGATCCTTTCTCATCATGATATCCTCCTGATATCTCCAAATAACATATTCCCCCATGTACAACTGAAATAATGAGTGATAACAACATGTGAATACAAATTTGGTACATTTGGCACTATTTTATTGAATCCATCTCAATATTTTGTGGGTTACCATTGATTTGGTACATTTGCCAAGAAAGCAATCATGAGGAATGAGGTAACAGGTTAGAGGTAGATTCAAAGGAATGTTATAAGGTTAACATTTCATTTATTATGGAGAATCTTTCTGATCCCATGTCCTCTCATTCATTCTATAAATATTTCAATTTTATCAATTGTAAAAGATCCCTCTCTGGCTTAACAATGTTATAATGTCAAAATTATGACAAAACTAAATATTTGTATACCTGGGCATGTGTTTTGTGAAGCATTCTTACCTCTAATCTTGATTGCAGTAGTTTGTCCATACAAAAACGCTAATATGATATAAATTGTGGCCAAAAATTCTCCTTGCGTTTATTATTGTGTTCTTTCCTTTTGCTCATTTATTTTCAATTGTGTATGCATGGTGTTTTGTAAAATATTATATCAACTGTGTTTAATAAAACATGTTTGTGAGATGATTTAGTTAAAGGATTAAAAAGTGACAATAATATGCCCCCTGTACCATGAAATTGATCTCTTCCCTTATTTGAAATTTCAAAGGAGAGTGATCAACCCCTTTCTTGGTGTTATCACCTCATCTCTCAGCCTTAGTTTCTTTATTTTACCCTTTCTCTATATCCCTAGTCACTTGGATCTATTAGATTAGGCTTAGTCTAGGAGTAGTTTTAGAATTAGGATAGGTGAGGAGTCATCCTTCTTTGAATCTTTAGAGGTTTGTCTGAAGAGCAAGTCCTATCACTTGGAGACACTCCCATATTATCCATAATTTTTTGATATACCATGATCAAATCCTATGGTGTTATTATGATCTATAACAATAAGGTTTGGTCTTGGCTAACCTATATGGTCCCACCCCTTCACATTCATTGAATTTGATTCAAATTTCAAAATCTTCTTTGTTTCATTGCATCCTCCTAGGTTCATCCTTATTAGAATATCTCACCTACAAAAGTATAAAATGAATTTATCCTCGCGTTATAACTCACCTGGAACTCTTATAATATTATATTGAACTTATATTTGTAAAAGTAGTCAAAGGGTCCAAAATCTACCCAAATTAGTTGCACATCATCTATAACAATTACTAATACAAGTATGTAGCACTTAACTTGGTTAAATAATTTATGTTCCTCCATTTATAATCATACGAAGGTCATAGAGCCATGTTTTAGCAAGATAATTCACTCCAACCATTACACAAAGGTTTTTATCAAGAACTAGTTAGGTCATATAGTTGAGGCACACCATATCTAACTACTACCATGTTGCGTACATTTTATACTATGTAATTATCCTACTATATTGATGTTAAGAGTGAAAAGGGAACCCCTAATGGGTTAGTTAGTTATTCAAAATTTCACAAGAACCTTAGAGAACTACACGAAGACAAATTCCACAATAACATGTAGTGTAGAACATAGATTAGTTTAATACTTGGGATTCTGACTACCAAGGTTTATCCAACCTCACAACACACACATGTTTTAGCCTTTGGTTTTCTAATGATATGATGAAGTATTTTATAGGTTGGTAGGATTCATACTTTGTTACAGGTGAGTATAGGTCATATCAAAGTTGTGCAAGCAAGAGTGACATACAGTGAAGATCATTTCCATAAAAGTGAAACATATAGAAGCTTACATGTATAGAATATGGAAGGGTTGAAGGCCATACAGTTCTATGTCGGGACTACAAAAAATTATGTCTAGTGCATACAAAAGTTATATGGTCCCACCCTTGTTGGGTTCCTAACTCTATATCTTTCACAGAAGCATCTACAATTACATATCATCATGTTGCACTACCTTACACATCTAGATCACTCCTAAAAAAAATTGTTGGGTTTTTTTTATAGATGCCTTTTGTTGGTTGTGAGCTCTCAATGTAATATATATTTGTATATGGCCCTTGGAGTCTTTCCAAATTTTATCTATTAAAAAAATTATAATTTATTATTTGTTGTTAGTGTAAATAAGTCAATTTTATTATTAATTATGATAGTAAATAATAATTCATTGGAAGGCATCTACCTTTGAAAATGCTCCTACTGGAAAGTGTCAAATTCTGACGAATTTTCCCAGCTTACATTTTTCGGCTGCCATGTTGTTGTCTCATCCGCTTGAGAAATAATAAAACCTTCATTCACAGCTTTACTCATTTTCATTCGCCCATATCACCTAAGCAGTTGATTTTAAAAGCTTCGAAACTAGGAAGAAAGCCAAATCTATAAAATTCCAATTCAAAATGCATACAAAATTAGTCTACCAGCAAACAATTATAACATAAAAAAGAAAAAATATAATTGGGATTAAAATGAGATCACATGTAATAAGTTTGTCGCAATCCCTTGTGATTCTTTCCCTCACAATCTCAGGATGGACGTAATTTGTCATCACATTTGCCTTCATTTCTTGTAAACACAAACAATATGAAACTCACAATCTGAAGGATAGGAAATCTACGCATGATAAGATTGCAAGTTATACCTTGAGTCTCAAGGAAAAAAAAATTGTGTGAAGAATATTTGCCAGTTCATAATCAGAATATGCAGTGGTAGCATTATAGCTACAAATCTTACAGGTTAGGTATGAAATTGCATGATTTTGAAAAGGAAGAAAATTGAAATAGAAACATAGTGCTTAAATTCTTACCTTTTCAGATTTGTTTAATTTGTATAATTGAATTCCTTATGTGCCAAGAAAAGCTATGAATGAAAGAAGAGACATTCATAATCCTTTCTTCAATGCCCGTCTCCTATGTGGTTTGCACCATTTTGCTTAGCAGAAGTCTCGTCAAAAGAAAATGACTTGCATGCAAAGCAGGGTAGCCACAACCTTTAAAAATATAAAAAATCTAGGCCCTGAAACAAAAACAAAAAAATAAAAAACAATCTCGGCCTCAAACAAAACAAAGCAAATAAAAAAATTGGTTTACCGAAATGGTTGGTAGTGAAGGTCATTTCAAAACTGTTCTCTAATAGTTCACATTGTTCATGTCAGTCTATATTTTCCAGATTGCTTATTTTAAATTGACTTATTTGTGAAAATATCTATTTATTTACATGTATGTTAAGTGTGGAAGTTTGATAGGTGTCCGTAAAGTGTTTGACCAAATGAAAAAATGAGAAAACTTCTCATAGAATACAATTATGCCAGCAAATCGAAGATATGGGTTTCCTCAAGAGACATTTATTGTTACACAGTATGCAACAAACTTGTCTCTAACCAGTTTAGTTTACAGTTGTCAACATATTCTTGACCTGTGCCAAAATACGAGCTCTAGAATAGGGTGTGGACATCCATGAAAGCATAAAAGATGGAGGAATTTTATCAAATGTTATAGTTGTAAATGCTCTGGTAGACATGTATGCAAAATGTGGAATGTTACACAAGGTATGTGAACTGTTTGTCAAAATGCCTAAAAAAATGTGGTTTCATGGACAACTTGGATTACAAGATATGTACAATGCAATCGCCAGGTGTAGAGCCAAATTCCACATAAACTTGTGGGGGTTATGTGGAAGTATTTTCTTGGTTCCTATAGATCACATATGAATATAAGCTTAGGAGTATTTACATCCATAATGCATTTTGATTTGGCTCTTTAAAATGATGCAGCTTATTTTCTTCTCTCAAGCATCTATGCAAAAGTGGATAGGTGAGGTGAGGCTCAAAAAGATTGATGAAAGATAGAGAAATCAAGAAGATCCTTGGATGTAGTTGAATTGAAGGCCATGGGACATATCATAAATCATATTTCGCATCTATAGACAAAGGAGATCTATGCAAATTTATTTTTTATATTAAACATATTTATGTAATGATGTGGAAGTGGAGGAAAAAGAATTATTTATGTCACCATAGTAAAAAATCATCCTCTCCGACATAATTTGCAACTCATGTGCAATTGCTAGTTTACATTTGTATCTAGGTAAACTCATTTAGGGAGTTATTTGGTTTTATTATTTTTCATAAACCAAATTTGTTGTTTATTTGGTTTATATTGATTCAACCAAATTTGTTATTCAAATTTGGTCTTTTGTAAGAATTCGTTCAAACAAACTTTTGGTTGAACATGGTTTGTAAAGCCTATTTAATAGGCATCCTTTGTAATGAAGAAATGAATTTGGAGGTTGCAGAAATAAATATTTCTCAAATATTTCATCAAAGATTGAAGGCTTAAGGTTTTACTACTTATTAATATCTTGTTGTAAAATCTGATATGGTATCAGAGCATTGGTTTGCAGAAGAAGCCCATTCTTACAAAATAATTCAATCAATTTTTTTCTTGTTGTGTTCATTTTGGTGAGTATGTGTTCTTATTAGTGTTCACTTTGGTGACTACGCTAGAAGTCATCAGTTAATGTGTAGTCCACCATCTAACTACTAAGTCACAAAATCATCTTAGTGCAACTAATAACAAACCCATCTATTACTCGTACACTAAACCCCTCAATATCCTCAACCTGTAATCCTCACTTCGCAGCCAACCCCTCATCAATGAAGTTGTGTGTAGCTCCATTGTCAACCAAACAAATAATATGTTGTCCCTTAAGCACTCCCCTTAACAGAAAGGGATAGTACCTAGGAACTCCAGAGAGTGTAGCAATAGTGACATTAGATGAATCCAATACCTCACTCTCTCTAAGATTTACTCAGGGTTGCTCCCCATGTGCATCATGGCCACTGTCCTCACCCTCTCCATCTATATCTGGTGAGTGGTTAGCATCCTCATCTAAAATCACCTCAATGAGATGCACCTTGCCTTTATCAAGGCAACGATGTCTAGGCTCCCAATGATCTTTACAATGAAAGAAAACCTTCTTCCTCCTCAACTCATTACGAGTTTCCTGATCTACCTTAAAAGAAGGTGCACTCTTCTGCTGATTAGAAGAGCATTGGAATGGCCTAGAACTCGTGGGAAACTTCTTATTGGGATGATAAGAAGTGAGGGATGTGTCTAATTCCAATGTCGTCTGAATGGCATCATGCAGTGTCCTAGGCTTAAGAGCCTTCACCAAACCCCTCAATTTGTCGTGAAGTCCCTCAATAAACAACATCACCACATGTCTCTCAGGCATCTCTAACACCATCACAGTTATACATTGCAATTCGTTGATGTATGAATCAATGTGTCCACTCTATTGAAGTTGTGTCGAGTCCCTGTAATAAAGCTCCACATCCTTGTGATCAAATCTTGCAATCAACCTCTCACTGAAGTCCCTGTATGACCACAGAAGATCTTGATTCTATGTAACTAACCCATGGTGCCACCAATCATAAGCCACACCCTAAAGGTGTAAAGTAGTGAACTATATAGCCTCATGTTCCCTCATTGGTTTGAGGGTAAGATAGGTGTTGAGCTTGTGAATCTAATCCCTGACAATGATCTTTCCACTATCATCAAAAGTGGATAGGGTTACCTTATTGGTCACCTGCTTCAATTCCTTGTTCTATTACGCTCTAGGCCTCATATCTTGTCTAGCCCTCATATTATCTCTCCTCTGAGCACAATACTATGGGAGGGGAAAGACATCCCTCACATGCTGTGGAAAACTCCTCCACTCATCACTGACTGTCATAATAGTATCCAAAAAAGCTACTTCTTCCGGCCGCACCTCAATCTTTGGTGGATCATCTCTATGTAGAAAGTTAGGATGCATAGGCCTATCTACAGTGCGGGTAGGCCTCCTCTCATTTGTATGAGTGTGACTCCTCTCATGACATGGAGATACCCTAACTCTTTCAATTTCTGAAGGTGATCGGATGTGTTCCCTGTAACTACTAACAACTAATATGGATTTGTCCCTTCTATCGTGTTTATCCCATGGCCTATCTAATGCCAACCTGTCCAAGGTAGAGCCCATGCACTCCATAGTCTATAGCAACTGCCTCTGAGTGGTTTCCATATCCCTAATGAAGTCTCTATCTAAATCTGCATGCTCATCCCAAGGAGGAATCTCATGTCTATCGCCCCTAAAATTAGTTTTGTCACCTCTTACAAAACCAACCTCAAGTCATGCTCACCTGTGGGTGTAGTATCTATGTAGACTAACCTCTCTATGTTGCATTCAAAGCTAATTTAAAAAAAAAACACTCTCTACTTCCTTCCCACATAGGTTGGGAGGATACACTGCTCTGATACCATTGAAAGATACCAAACCCTTTTTTTTAATAGATTTCTCAGGATTTGAACTATACTGGTAATGTCAAAGGAAACCATAGAACATCATTCTCATATTGCACAAACAAATTAAATAATACAAACCCTGTATGCCGGATAAATACAAAAAATGTGCCTAGGGTTTAAACAGGGAGATTTCTTCACAAATAATTCAGCCGTGAATTTAATATTGATTTATAATGACAAATATTTAAAGCAAAATAACCAGAAGTCTGCAAATGGATTGATAACAAAATATTTCCCAAAACCCTTCCATAATTTATTCAAACTAAATTGATTTGACATATATTTGAGGCTGGAATATAAAATAATAAACTAGCATGAAAAATACCTCAGATACTACATAAAACAACTGTAGAATAAGTCGCCCCACTCTATAAGTTGTTTGAATTCCCATTGTTGCAATTTATTTATCTTTCTGATACTGTTGAAATGATAAATAACCTGTGAATACAATGAAGTTCCCTGAATAGAAACTTCTCTCACTTCTCCTGGGGTTTCCATCCACAAGAGGAATAATCCAAAGGGTTTCCGTCCTTGGATTTTGTCTACAAAGCTTCAGAGCTAACTGCCGGGAAGAAAAATAATAATAATTTGGAATGCCCTAACACAGGTCGCACTTTTCCCTTTAAAAGACAAAAACCTCTCCAAAATGCAAGTAGCACTTTTCCCAAGGGATATAATTTATTTTTAATTAATTTTTTCCCTTTCCCAAGGAAAGTCACACTTTTTGTTGAGGAAAGCACATTAATATTAATTAATGTAGTAATTTATTCCCATATACTTTCCTAAGTCAAAGTCACTTTAAGTCTATTAAATCATTATATGTGCTTTCAGCGATATTTTATTTATTTATTTATTTTTTCCAGCACCATATAATAAAATTAATAAACTTAAGTCACCCTTGAACTCCCCCCTTTGGCCGTCAGGTAGACTAAAAGGGCCAAAGGTCATCTAACAAACTATTCAAGAAAGAGGTACATTACAACTGAACACAAAAAAATGTCACATTTGGAAGCCAAAAATGCAACAATTGCTCCATTCCAAAGGGTTATGGAGATTTTTCCAAGACAGTGTGTCGGTGTTCACATCAGAGAAGGATAAATATGCCTATAGATGCAAACAAGATGAAGCTCTTGATTTAATTGGTATGAACGTATCTGACAACCTACAATTCCACATTGTCAATGCTAAGACTCCAAAAGAGGTATGGGACAAATTTGATAGTTTGTTTGGTAAAATCAATGAATTTAGAGTACTACAGTTAGATGTCAAGTTAGCTTCATGCTCTCTATTAGAATTTCTGTCAATTGAAGAATTTTTGGCAAATTTTAAGATGATTAGAGCTCAGTTAAAAGTAGGTGGGAAAGAAAAAAAATGACAACAAATGAATTTTCTTGATTCTATCAAAATTGAAGGGCCCTTATAATGAATTTGCTTCTACTTTCTATTCAACAATGGATGCCTTAGGTGATGAATTTAAAATGCCATCCTTTGAGATGTTTTGTGAAAGGTTATTTCATGAACAAACAAAATTACAGTCACTTGATGCATTATCTACATTTAATCAAGGTAGCCATACCTTGGTGGCAAACAATTTTAAGATCAAGTGGAAATCGAAGCCCAAATCTAGGCATCCTAATAAACCACTAGAATCAAACAAGTCTCCTACCACCTCTGAGTCCAACAATTCTTCTAAATCAAATAAGTTCTTCAAAAAAAAGCTTGTGTATGATCCTTGTCCATATTGCAACAAAACCAACCACCCTGAGTATGTGTTTTTTGAGAATTGAGGCATTAGAAAGGGCCTTAAAACAACATAATATTTTAGTACCATCTTCATCCTCTTCTAATAAAGGGAATGGGAAAACACTCTTTATTAGGGCATGTTCTTCCACATCTAACAGTTGGATTTTTTATTTTGGTGCTTCTCATACTCATTCTCATGTCTTGTTGAGTTCTCTTTCTGATTGCAACACTTCCTAGATTCTGATGGGAAATTCTTCATCAGTCAATTTTTTTGGATCTGGTATAGTTAATATGCATGATGAGTGTATTAATGATGTACTTCCTATCCCTAAAATTTCTTCAAATATGTTTTCCATTTACCAAATTTGTAATTTGGGAGATGGGAAAATAGTGGAGTTTACCCCAAATAATCTTATAATCATAGAATAGTGTGATCCATATAATGTGGTAGCAACATGTGTGGTAGACCATAGATCACACTTATATGTATTCGATAAATATGAATCTAATACAAGTACCTCTCTGATTTCTCATGCTAACACAATGAGCAAATTATGGCACGAGTGTTTTGGTCACTTAAATTACAGGTATTTGCAGTAGTTACATTATCAACATATGGTGACTAGACTACCAAAAGTCTCCTGTAGTGATGATATTTTTCCAAGGTGCATGCTTGGAAAACAACATCAAGATCCCTTTCCAAAAGGGCAAGCAAAGAGAGCTAAGGCTCCACTAGAGTTAGTACAATGATATAATGAATTTTCCAACTAGGTCATTTTCATGTGCTAAATATGTACTAGCATTCATTGATGATTTTTCTTAGAGAACTTGATTATATTTCTTATAGTACATAAGTGATATCCTAAAAAATTTCAGGGCTTTCAAATCCTTCGTTGAAAAATAATCAAGACATACCATACAAAAGCTCCGCACAGATAATGGGAGGAATATATAAGTAATGTATTTTATGATTTTTGTACTAATCATGGTATTTTACACCAGTACACAGTGCCTTACACCCCTCAACATAATGGTGTTGTTGAGTGAAAAAATTGAACACTAAAAGAGATGGCAAATTACATGGTACAGTCTAAGAACCTTGCACCTAAGTTCTGGGCTGAAGTAATAAACTGTGTAAATTATATTTAGACAAGGATATTGTACAGATGAAAATCGACACGCGACCTCCACCTATACTCTACCCCTCAAGGTTGTGCCGAGGAAATCGATATGAAAATGTGAATGTTTAAATGGTAGTGAATGTGGTAATGGGCGATAGTGTGGGGATAGGTTGTCAAGGTAATGCAATGCGTCTAACTTGTAATGGTGGGACCTTCTCGTCAAGCGCAATGAAAGCCTCTCTAACTTGGGTGGATCAGATGGAGAACTCAGAAATAATGGCAACACGGAGACTCCAGTCAATATCGAGCTCCAGGGATATCCTGTCTATCAGTTGTGGAATGTGTGGGAAACCAACAGGTGCCTCATAATGATTTCTAGACAAGGTCATGAAACAAACGAGAGAGGCTTGGGCCCGTTAGCTCTATGGATGGTTAGTGGGTTTGGTCTAAAATGAGAGGGCTTGATGAGCTTCTTCATTTAGAATGTTTAATTGCCTAATGATATCTAGTAGTAATGGAGAGGTTCGAAAGACTAACTCCCTCAATCTAGTATTTACGTCTATTTGGTTCTTGGTTCCATTCGGTTGGAGAACCATTAGATCACAACCGTAAGTTCTTTCTAGTCATGGTCCCTTTATGATCATGTGGTATGATCTAAAATCTATACCTAAGGGTGGTCGGGTAATCTACACACTGGAGTGGTCCAATAGTTATAAGCCTAATTTGATACGATTTTCAACATGTTAATTTGTTCAATTTTCTTGGCGTGTCGAGCTGGTGTTCTAAGTACAAGGAAACAGATTCCCGTATCAATGTCTACAAGTAATTTGGGGTTGTTTGGTTGCAGCACCCTTGGGTCACTTCCGTAGGTTCGTTGTTATTCTGGACCCTTAATGGTCATGAATTGACAATTCTTCAGGGTAGCCTATAGTTGGGTTGATTTGACCAATACTCAAACGCTTTGTCATATTCAATGTTTAATACATCTAGTTGTTGATTGATTCTTTGAATATCTCTAATTGTTTTGAAAATCTTAAATCTAAGACCTTGATCAATATCTGCTAATGGAATCACTAGGTTTTCCTGAGGTAGTATTGGTTCAAATACAAAGTCTCTGGGTTCTCCAGGTCTCGTAATTGTCATGCATGTTATAACTGAATTGATCTAATGAAACAAATTAACTAATCAATATAAATCTACACTATATTTTTGCATTTTCAATATATAGACTGAATAAAGTAATGAAAATAACTAATCTAATGATAGTAAATGTTTTTTATTCTTTTCGGATATTCTGAACAAAGCTTCTAATCTAACAAATGAAATTAATACAGACAATTAACTGGATGTAGCTAAAGCAATTAATAGATTGAATCCTTCCCAATCAAAACCCCTCAATCCTACCTCAGAGGCAGAGAATAAATCACAACTTCAAAGAAGCTATTATTCCCTACAACTTCCTTGGTAATATTGAAGAGAAAGCTTTCTAGTGTGATTTGATCTTTTGTGATTGTTTGATAACTGAAACAACAAAAAAAATTCACTACTTTATCTGATATGAATTTTAATGAATACGATTTAGATTTGACAATTAAATCAATGAAGCAAACAAAAAGCATATCCAACCTGGATATACAAAAACAGTTGTAAATCTAGTTGTGTGGATATTCGTCCCCTCAGTTTATTCTTTCGATTTTTGTGTCCACGTGATTCCAACGGGTAGGAATGTAGTGACAGATGAAGAAGAAAAGTGCAGGAGTAACATCAACTTGAATTGGTAAATTGGGAAGTAATGCAGGTGGAAGAATGCAAGAACAATTGAACTAAGATTGGCTTGGCAATTTCCAGCAAGAAAGGCAACATCTTTGCAATAACAATAATACTCAAAATTTCTTCAACCCATTGCGTGAATACAAGCATGGTATTCATAGGAATTTGGTTGTGCAATGGTTGAAGCCATTTGATATCCAAATGATGACATAACAACAATGAAGAGGGATTTCAAACTAATTAATTTCATTTAAAAATAGAAAAGGGAGTGAAGAATATGCAATCAAGCCTAAATTTAGCTAATTTGGTTCACAAACGCGCCTTGGAAGTGAAGTTAACAGAAATCACGCATGTCTAATTTATGCATGAAAGTTTCTGGAAAAATCACGCAGAACTGCCGCTCTGCACAAGGTGACAAACACAGAATTGTCGCCCTACCTAGGCAGCATTTTTTACATTAAAGGTCAAAACATGGTTAAAAAGAAGTGGGAAGCTAGAAGAAAGCATGCAAAGGCTAAGTACGGATGTCTAGGCTACAAATATATGTTGTGAATGTGTTTAGGAACTCGAACACCTTCTGAAAGGATATGAATCTTCATTGGGGACCTTTTGTAATTGTTTTCTGACAATGTAACATGTGTAATTTTGGGTGCATACAAATACCACACAAGATTGATGAACCCCATTGTGCGATGTTTAAACCATATTCAGCCCTATACCATTTTGATGTCACATTGCATGATGTATAATGTTAACTATTTATATTTAATACTTTGCTATGTTTTTGAAGTAATTATTGTGCATATGTGTGTTATTTTTATCTTGTTAATTCTTCCTCGGGAATGGCTTAAATTGATTTGTTTTTAATCATTAACAGCCCTTTGGAAAGTATATGTTAAGATATCACAGATAGCATGGGACTTGATTCATACACTGACACATGACTCTAATTGCCATGTTAGCGCAAGACTCGCCTCTGCGTTAATAGGGAACTCCCAGTACTGCATCGAGCTCATCCAGATCATCAATTCTAAATTTTTTGAAACTGGGGATTTGCACATATATACAGATAGCTCAAACTACCGATATCACAGTTGGCAACACTACATCATGGACAGAAAGCGGTGCCGTTAACGCAACAGATATTCAAGCCAATTTTGAGGATTAATTACTCCAGTCACTGGGAGACGGGATGCGGCCAACAACTAGAGATTTACTATCACCACAATTCTCTTCAATCAGTTAATGATACAAAGAATCTTCCAACAGTGATTAAATCCTTCAAGGGAGCTAATCACGAACCTCCTCTTTAGTTGTCAAGAATGATTCAAGTCCAGACACTTTAAGGATTGCTCCTTCCATTAATGTATTTCTCAAAATAGAAAAACATTGTTTCAGTCAACATTTAGTTAAGTAGATGTTAGTCATCTCTCCTAAAGGGAATAGAACTTCTCTTGTATAAATGAGATAATGTACTTAGATTTAGTGGTTTAGTTAGGTCAATTTGATTTATTGTACAAGAATAATTTTCAATTCAATAAAAGATAGCAGATTTAGGGGAAATTTTTGTTGTGTGAATTTTAGTACTAACTTGATCGAAGGGAGGGAGCAAGGGCCACTCCTACCCAATGAAAAGGGAGATTTACATTTATTTCCTTTCTATATTCTTGGATGTATTTAATGTTTTAGCATTGATTCCATTACTTTGATGCATTTATGTTTCCATACTCAATGACTTTAAGAACTTTCCAATTTTTTCTTTGATCTTAGTATTTCCTTTCAAGCATTTTATTTTGTAATCATGATCATTTCAATAGTTTCTTAGTCTTTGTTATTAAAATACATGTTGATACATTACTCCTACTATTTCCTTTGTTGCAAACAACCATAGACACCACCTTGGATTGATATAATAAAAGTACAGACATCAATGACACTCGTCACTTTTTGGCGTAGTTATCGGGGATTTCAAGGTGTTATCAGAGGTTAAGGTGTTAGTTAAAGGTACTGTTATCCCAAATTCGCCCCCCAGAAAATTTGGTCAAGACAAGTCCTGCACATAAGGAAATTATGAAGGAAACAACTCAAACCCGAGAGCTCACATTCCAGGATGACAAACAAGGCTGCAAAGGGACTTCACAATGGAGTGACAGGGTTTGTGAAAGATCAAACGACCCTGTGTAAAAAGAAATTCAAGAAACGACTTTGTCGAGCGAATCTGTGCCTCAAATCCAATAAACAAATTACAAGCAGGGCTCGGAAATGGAATCGAAGGGTTGGGGAAGGAGGCCGAGTGGTGTCAAAGGAACTAGATACTCAAAGGAAAAGAAATGGAAAAGATTCAAAGTCTTTGGGCTTTGAAATAGTTTAGGACGGACCCCGAAATCGACTAAGTATGGAGGAGACAACGGAAGCTTCCAAGTGTCCAAACGATGCACCTCCAAAAGTTAAAACCAAAGGGGTAGGCTGAAACAAGCACCAAGCCTCCATGCATCTAGAGCTCCAAAAAGTTACACCGGTTGATGAAAATTCTTTGACTCAGCGGAAGGGGCCAAGTATCGGCTCAATGCAATTCCAAAATGGGAGCCCAAGACGGAGACTCAAACTTGCACCAGCCCTCCACGCAACCAATGGTCAACAAGAGGTCAAAAGGAGAACGTGCCCAAAATGGCTAAGTAATGAATGAAGGTGGAAGGCGCCATGTGTCCAAATAGTGCACATTCAAAAGTGGGACCTTGAGCAGATTGTCAAATGAGCACGACCCTTCCACGTGTCTCAGAGCCCAAAAAGGTGAGGGCAACCGTTGAAAAGTCCAAAGGCCCGTGGAGGTCTCCATATGTCATATCCATGCTACTCCAAAGGTAAAGTTTGAGGGCAGTTTCTAAACATGCGCAAAGCCTCCACGTGTCTTGGGTCGGATATAGTGCCTCCACCCGTGGAAAAGACTCAGGAAGAATACAAAAGAAATAGGGAAACCTGCGAACGTCGCCACGTGTCACATGGGTGCTATTCCAAGAGTGAAGGAAGGATTCAAATCTTAAACAAGCGCAAAGCTGCCATGTGGACCCGGTACAGACAGACTCATTTAAATATTATGTGCCCGCGACCCAAAAATTCAAATGACCATATATTTTGACTGAGAACTTAGATTTGGGTGGGAGAAGATTTTTTGGAAACGTCTTGACGCCCTCTATGCCTTGGAAACATAAAATATCATTTTTATAGGCGTTGGTGGGTGAAAATGGGAAAACGTCTTCCAGGCCATTAATACAGAGCCCAATTTCTCCAACTACTAGATCTGATTCGATTTGATCCGTCGTTCTTCAATACGCCGGACAGACAGAGGGACCTAGAATCAACATATTTGGGGTGGATTTGAGAAAGGCATTGATTGATAGCGGTTGAGTCTTCAAGGTAGGATTCAATGCATATCCCGTGGTAGTTGAAACATGATTCGACTTTTCCCTCTTCTCTCTCTTATTCTTTCTATATATTATAACACTTCTCATTTGAAAAGGGGAGATTATTCTGGGCATAGGGAAACTCTATCAAATTTGTTTCCCGACTCTATTTTGAGTTTAAACCTTCTCCTATGCCTGACAAGCATTTTTGTGCCTCTAAGTAGAAACATAATGGTCTGTGCACCCATATAGAGCAATAAAACATGTTTTTGTGGTGTTTCTTCAGCCCTTTGCATTGTTTTGTTGCCTCTCCATGCCTCTCCCTTTCAAATCTATTTTTTGTGCATGTATTTCACATTTGTAGGTGCATGGCATTGTGTTTCATGGAATTTTGATCATGGATTAGGGTCTGGGTTTGTGTCACTTCTATTTGACCTTTCCATCTTCGTTTCTCCCATGTTTCATCCTCCCTCAACAGAGCATCTCACCCCTTTCCTTCGCTTGTGTATCACCACTTTAGTGTAGGATTTTCTTTCACCCTCTCTTTCTCTCTGGTTCCTTGGAATGGTTAGGTTAGGATAGCTTAGTTTTTTCCTGCATTAGAGTAGCTCGTGGTAGGTAGTTTAGGAACAAGAACCAAATTTCTCTGGGGTATCATCTCAAGTTTGCAAGTCCCACAACTTGAGAGATGATCCAATGTTATGCAATCACACCGAATGCCCCATTTTAACCACTTCACATCTTTGGCCATTTGGGGGTGTTGTGATTTTACACTAACATTTTTGGCACTCCCGGTGGGACAGGTCTGAGGTACCTTACCACTTCATTTCATCAAGTAGATGTGTTCTTGGTGGGATTCAGCCTTTTGAGGCACATGTAAACACATCTGGAAACTCCATCTGATCAAAAACCCATTCTCTGAGTTGCAGACCTTTTCCATCCATTTCCACTCATTTTCATCCATTTTCTTTTTCCATCTCTTTCATTTTCTCCCATTCCATGAGGTTTTACAATCATGACTTCATTCCCTTCATGGAACTCACACTTACAACAATGCAATCCACCTCTAACGTATTTCCAAACTCCTTCAAATCAGCATTATAATCATATCCATGACCATTAGGCTTGCCCATATGAGCAAGGTCAAAGTCAATTTGGCCATGGAGCATATCAAGAACAAGGGGACACATACAATGGTGACAACTATGTGGAGAATGCTAGTTTATTGGAGAAAATTCAAAAAATGGAGGATAACATGGTTCAGTCAAGGGGAATAACACAAATTAAGGCATTCAAGATTGGTTGTAGGGCACCTTGTCCATGGGAAGGCCCTTTTCCAAGACATTACAACCCTCAAGAGAAGATTAACTTCATGGTTGAAGTGCTGCATCAATTTACACCTTGGATTGAGGACATTGAGGCTTACGAGCAATGTGTGAGACAGCCTTGTCAATGGGTAAGTCAATCACCAACTCCCTGTCCTTCATTTTCTCTTTCTCAAGCTTTATCATTTCAGCAGTGTCATGAGTCAAGCCCCTCATCTGCTGCCCCAAGTATTAATTTATTTTCTCCATCTTCTAATCTCCCATCCCACCTTAGTTCCTCTCCCCCTTTCCCTTCCAAATAGTCATCCCCTCTAAATAAACAAGAAGTTCCACCTTCCTCCCCACCACAAACAATTGCAAAGTTGGTTGAACCCCAACCTGTCACTCCTCTTGCTTTCCCAAGTCCATGTTGGGAAGAGACTCAAGAATCTAGTCAAGGACAAAAAACAAGAAGGGGAGCCCAACAGAGAAGAAACGATAAACAATCTGAAGATTTGGGTTGCCAAATTTTGGTTTATAAAGATCCCCTTGATGGTCAAGCTAATATAAGAGGTCAAAGTTGAAGAGCCAGTGGTGGTTGAGACCGAGTTTGCAACAGAGAAGGAACAAAAACAAGAAGGAAATCGGTAGTCTGGCTGCTCCGGATGCAGTGTCCATGATCGACACTTTGTCTAAAGAGGATGCTAAGCTGACCCAAGTTGCACAAAAAGTTGAAGAGGAAGAACAACCAGCTCCAAGTCCCATTGAAGAGGAGTAACTAGGAGAGATTGAATCAGAGTTGAGGCCACTCAATGAAGAAGGCATCATTGAAGATTTTTTGCTCTCATTTCAAGGGCCTAATTTGATTGATGAACCCATGATGGAGGAGGACCATACAATTTTAGAGGTTCTAAGTGTGGAGCATGCTACAAGAGAACCTTCAGTTCTTCCTTCCACTTCATCCCCTTCAAGCTCTGATGTTGAAGAAGAGTTTCATCTTTCAAACTTCATGTTTGAGGAAGAGGGAAACCATGGTGAGCAAGTTTTAGATCAGGAAGACATCATGGAGGAGGTTGAACACATACAACACGAAAATAACGAGGTAGAATTATCTGTCTGACTTGGAGGATTGCTTCAATGGAGAAAAGCTCCATGGAGATCACATCATTTTCTCTTCCATCATCCATCTTCCAAGCACATGATCCTTCTACCATAAAGGAGGGTACTCAAAGATAGCAACTTGTGTCTCACAACATCCCTCTGGAACCAGGGTTGGAAGATCATGGTCTTCCATGTTCTTCACAAGAGAAGGAGAAAAAAAGCAAGGAGATGTCATCATCTCCCTCTCACCATCCATCCAAGAAGGTCCATAAAAATACTCCATTTTTGGAGTTAGAGTTCAAAACCATGGGCAGATTCAAAGGACCATACCTTACCCAATTAGATATTTGGCTTCGTTGGAGCCAAGGGAGAAGCCAAAACCAGTCATGCCTATTTCAGAGCATGAGGATGAGCATCAAAGTACCAAGGGTCATCATCAACGTCTCCAGGAGTCCAATGCCAATCAACTTGAGGAGGTATTTTCGGTTAATGTAGATACCTTGATGATTTGGATGGAGGATAGGCTTAAAGTTAGTTTTTTATTCATCCAAGCAACCATATTCAGTGTTAAATCATTTGTATGGCTGCCCCTTTTGAGAAAGGGGAGCTATTTCTCCTTGCATGTAGCGGGCTTTGTTTAAGCTTTTCTTTCTTTCTGGTTAGTATAGGAGTAGGAGTAGATTTTGTTTTCAGCAAAAGAAGTGCTCGTGAACACTCTACATGTCTCATTTGAGGCATGTATGATTTGATTCTTTGTACATAGCATTGTTGTTTTGTTTTGTTGCTCCAAGGTTATGTCATTGAGAAGTTCAATGTGCCCCGGGTAAACATTGTAACAGTCCATTCTCAGGACACAAGGCCAGGCTCTTTAGTATTCACGGCAGAAAGATCCATAGCTGTCTGTAGCAGTTGCTAGTTCCAAAAAATGAAACAAATGTAGAGAAACCAAAGGACATTTTTTAAGTCAACCCATTCAAGGACAAATGAAAGCCCCATGTCAATACAATTTTCTACTCTCAGAAACTCCATTTTAAGATTTTCTTATGAAAATTGAGAGTGCAGACGCGTGAGCAGGCTCTAGGATAGGTAAACATAAAAAGTGTAGGCAGTCAGGGAGTCCATTTTGAAGGAAGGGTCAGTACCAGGCCATTAATTGTGACTCCATGCCCAATGGATGCTTCAAAGCTACTGGTTTCTTCATCTAATAGGCAGATGTCCCCGTGAGTCGCCAAATTGTTATCCCGAATTCACCCCCAGTAAATTTGGTCAAGACAAGTCATGCACATAAGGAAATTATGAAGGAAATGACTCAGACCCATGAACTCACATTCCAGGATGACAAACAAGGTTACAGAGGGACTTTACAATGGAGTGGTGGGGCCTGCGAAAGATCAAATGACCCCGTACAAGAAGAAATTCAAGAAACGGCTCTGTCGAGTGAATTCGTGCCTCAAATCCAACAAACAAATTACAAGCGGGCTCAGAAATGGAATAGCAGGGTTGGGGTAAGAGGCTGTGTTATCCCAAATTTGCCCCTCGAAAAATTTGGTCAAGACAACTCCTGCACATAAGGAAATTATGAGGGAAAATGTTTCAGACCTACGAGCTCACATTCCTGAGAGAGGCAAAGGAAAAAGTCAAAGTTTGAACCTGAGTCAAAGCTAATGCGGGGATGCGGGACTTTAGAGGTAAATTGGATTTTTTGACTTTTTGTCAAAAAATGTAAAATGGAAAAAAGGAAGCCCCTGCCTCCACCGACCCCAATGGATGCCATGTCATCGGCGGATTTACAGGGAAAAAGTTCAAAATTCGCTTGAAGCCAAATTTGTAGGAAACGTAAGGAAAAATGCAGAAGGCCATGTATCTTTTGATCCAGAGCTCCATTTTTTACGATCTTGGTACCAATGGAAAGATCTGGAGATTCTCTTCATCATGGAGTCTTCAATTTTTGATTTTGGTAGAGATTTGTGGGAGAAATTTGCAAAACACGTTTTTGGCGTGGAAAAGACAAAAAAAACTAGTTCCAACCACCAGATTTAATGAAGTATGGGTCATTTTCTTTGGTCTACGAAGTAGATACATGGAATTATGTGATTTTGCATCGAGCCCATCAATAAAGGAAGAATTAAAACACATTTTGAAAAGTGGTTAAAAGACAGATTTCGGGATTCAATTTATCCCTCTTCTCTCTCTCTCTTATTCTTTCTATATATTGTAACACTTCTCATTTTGAGAACGAGAGACATTTTGGGCATAGAGAAACTCTATCAAATTTGTTTCTCAACGCCATTTTTGAGCAGTGAAACTTCTCCCACGCCTAGAAAATGTATTTGTGCCTCTATTCCAAAAATTTAATGGTCTGTGCACCTTCTAGAGAAATAAAAACATGTTTTGTGGCGTTCTTCAACCCTTTGCATTGTTTTGTTGTTTCTTCATGCCTCTCCCTTTTAGTCTTGGTTTTCTGTGCATGTATTTCACATTTGCAGGTGTAGGATGTCATGTTTCATGGAGTTTAATGGATGATTTGTAGATCTGGGCCATGTCACTTCTGTCTGACCTCCCTCATCTCCATTCTTTTGTTCCTTCCTCCCTTAATAGAATATCTCACTCCATTTTCTTAGTGTTATCACCTTGTTAGTGTAGGATTTCCCTCTTTATGCACTTTCTCTCTCCTTATCTCCTTGGAATTGTTAATTTAGGAGTAGATAGTTGTATTTCCTTAGGAGTAGTTTAGCATTAGGATTAGGAAGAAGAAGCCAACTTTCTCAGAGGGCCATCTCAAGTATGCAAGTCCAATAGCTTGAGAGATGGTCCCATGTTATGCAAATCACACCAAATGACCCTGCGTTAGAAAAGTAGATCCATAACTCATTCAGGGGTGTTGTTATTTCACCTTAACAAGCCGAGCGGTGTCAAAGGAACCAAAGACTCAAATGAAAACAAACGGTGAAGATTTAAAGTCTTCGGGCTCTGAAATAGTTCAGGACGGACCCCAAAATCGACTAAGTATGGAGGAGACAGCGGAAGTTGCCAAGTGTCCAAATGACGCACCTCCAAAAGTTAAAACTAAAGGGACAGGCTCAAACAAGCGCCAAGTCTTCATACATCCAGGGCTCCAAAATTTACATCGGTCATTGAAAAGTCTTCAACTCGGCGGAAGGTGCCAAGTGTCGGATCAGTGCAATTCCAAATGGGAGCCCAAGGCGGAGACTCAAACTTACGCCAGCCCTCCACATAACCAATGTTCAATAGAGGTCAAAAGGAGAATGGGCCCAAAATGGCTAAGCAATGAATGCAGGTAGAAGGCGTCAAGTGTCTAAATAGCACACATTCAAAAGCGGGACCGTGAGCAGGTTGTCAAATGAGCGCGGGCCTTCCATGTGTCCCAGAGCCCGAAAAAGGTGAGGGCGGCCATTGAAAAGTCCAAATGCCCATGGAGGTCTCCACATGTCATATCCACACTACTCCCAAGGTAAATTTTGGGGGTAGTTTCTAAACATGCTTAAAGCCTCCATAAAGCCTCCATGTGTCTTGGGTCGAATACAGTGCCTCCACCTGCGGAAAAGACTCAGGAAGAATACAAAGGAAATAGGGAAACTTGCTGACGCTACCATGTGTCACATGGGCACTATTCTAAGAGAGAAGGAAGGAGTCAAATCTCAAATGAGCGCAAAGCTGCCACATGGACCTGGTACAAACAGACTCATTTAAATATTACGCGCCCGCAACCTAAAAATTCAAATGACCATATCTTTTGACTGAGAACTCAGATTTGGGTGGGAGAAGATTTTTTGGAAATGTCTCGACACCCTTTATGCCTTGGAAACATAAAATATCATTTTTTACAGGAGTTGGTCGGTGAAAATGGGAAAATGTCTTCCAGGCCATTAAGACAGAGCCTAATTTCTCCAACTACTAGATCTGATTCGATTCAATCCGCCATTCTTCTTCAATACACCAGACAGACAGAGGGATCCAGAATTGACAGATTTGGGTTGGATTTGAGAAAGGCATTGATTGATAGTGGTTGAGTCTTCAAGGCAAGATTCAATGCATATCTCATGGTAGTTAAAACAGGATTCGACTTTTCCCTCTTCTCTCTCTTACTCTTTCTATATATCGTAACACTTCTCATTTGAAAAGGGGAGATTATTTTAGGCGTAGGGAAACTCTATCAATTTTTTTTCCCAACTCCATTTTGAGTTGAAAAACTTCTCCTATGCCTGGCAAGTATTTTTGTGTCTCTAAGCAAAAATGTAATGGTCTGTGCACCCATATAGAGCAATACAACGTGTTTTTGTGGTGTTTCTTCAGCCCTTTGCATTGTTTTATTTTCTCTTCGTGCCTCTCCCTTTCAAATCTATTTTCTGTGCAGGTATTTCACATTTGTAGGTGCAGGGAGTTGTGTTTCATGGAGTTTTGATCATGGATTAGGGTTTGGGTTTGTGTCACTTCTGTCTGACCTTCCCATCTTCCTTTCTCCCCTATTTCATCCTCCCTCAACGGAGCATCTCACCCCTTTCCTTCTCTGGTGTATCACCGCTTTAGTGTAGGCTTTTCTTTCACCCTCTCTTTCTCTCTGGTTCCTTGGAATGGTTATATTAGGATAGTTTAGTTTTTGCCTGCATTAGAGTAGCTCCTGATGGGTAGTTTAGGAACAAGAACCAACTTTCTTTGGGGGATCATCTCAGGTTTGCAAGTCCCACAACTTGAGAGATGATCCAATGTTATGCAACCACACTGAATGGCCCATTTTAACCACTTCACGTCTTTGACCATTCGGGGGTGCTGTGATTTTGCACTAACATGTACTGATTGGTTGTCTGGTAAGTTTCCATTTAGAATATTTATTTCCATAACTCTTTGTTTTTTAAGATCAGAAGACCTTGTAGTGATAGCAAGAATCCTCTGAGTTTGGAGTATGCAGAACACACACAATTAAGTTCAGTACTGATAGTTATGGAACCATTGTAAGTATGATAGGAGTGTATGTTTAGACCTAGAGACAGTAGAGGTATGTTCATTAGGATAAATCTTTAAAAAAACCCTTAAAACCAGCATGTGGAACAACTCCTGACCAAAGAAGAATGGATGTTGAAGTACATAACCCCAACGGTGCAAACAATGGAAACCCTCTAATTGGATGAACCTTTACCTACCCCATTGAATTGGACTCTAATGATCATGCTCCTATGAAAAATATATTCCCTTTTATCTTGCCAACCTTTCGGGGATTAGTTTCAAAAAACCCTGACCAATTCCTCTTTGAGTTCAAGGTTTTATGCCAAACATATGACTACACTTTTGATTCCCAAAAGCTTAAACCATTTCCCTCCACTTTAAAATATACAGCTATGAGGTGGTTTATAGGGTTAAACCCAAATTCCATCCATAACTAGGAAGAAATGGAACATGTTTTCCTAGATAAGTATCAAAATTATTGTAGAGTCGGGGATAGGAAAGAAGAACTTTATATGATTTAACAAAAGAAAGATGAAAGTATAGAGGATTATCTGGACCGGTTCCTTTTCCTTCACAGAAGGTGTGGTACTGGTATGGATATTAATCTACTCAAAACCTTATTTCTTAAAGGATTGGATGAAGACACACAATAAGCATTCAATTTAATGGGAAAGGGAGACATGAACAAGTTAGAGTTCATAGACATCATCGACCTCTGTAGGAATTACTCTCAAACTCGCCCCAATTTTAGAAGACAAAAATTCATGATGGCCAATGGGGACCTATCCAAATTGAGGGAAGAGATTACAAATTTGAGAACATACCTCTTGGTTCAACTCAATACAACTATGGATAGAGAGAAGGCTAGGAATACAGAGCCTTTGTTCATTTACTGCCCAAGATGTAGAGCTAAACATGGACTTAAGGACTGTCCCTTGGACAAGACAGAAATTTGTCTTCTTTGTGAACTCAAGCATGCCACATATCAATGTGGATTGCTTCCCTTGCTAAAGAATCACCTAAAACAAAATAATCAAGAGGAATCTGAGCTTAACTATATGGCTCAAAGGCAAGGAGGAAATTTTCAGTCCAACCAAAATCAACCCTACACCCAAAAATCACAATGGGCCCTAAATCAATGGAATGCACCATGGTTATATCCTCCACCTTGGGTTCAATAAGTTCCACAGGAGTGGAGCCCACAGTGGAATACCCCACTAAATTATTTATCAACAACCTTGGGCTCCACATCCAAACATTCCACCATACCAACAGTTTAATCCTCAGTACAAACAACAACGGAATGCACCTCAAGGGTTTGAACAACAATATTATAATCAGAGAAGACCTCAAGGTCAGCAAGCTCTGTTGACTGGACCCATGAATGTTGCCCAACCTGATCAACCTACCTGGCCATAGATACCTGCACAGACTGTGGAAAATCCTAAAAATGTGAGGCAGGGCAACCGAACGTATACTATAGAATCAGACAAAAATCCCACAATAAATTCGTTGGATTGCAAGAATATCTTGTTGCATTCAAGAAAGGTTACCTCCAAACCTTCCTCCCTTGTCATCGAGGAAATTCCTGAAGAAACAGAAAAATCAGAAGAAACACAACCTAGTTCTGTTGAAGAGACTTCTCCATTAAACAAAGGCATTCCCTTCCCATCTAGACTCTCTGAGAAACAAAGTACTATAGTTCCTGAAAAAACAAGAGTCAAAATTAATTCAAGGATTGAGGAAGTTGAGTATTGGCATTCCCCTGTTGCAAGCTCCTAAGGAAATTCTTGAACTAAACAAAACAATTAAAGAGCTCTGTTTAAAGACTCCATGAAGAAGGAAGAACCAACCCAAAACTATCCACGTTGATGGGAAACTTGTTAGTATTTTGGAAGGAAATAACCCTCCTCCTAAGTATGAAGACCCTGGAAGTCCCATTGTAACAGTCTGCATAGGAAATGTTCATATTCCTAATGTTCTGATTGATCTAGGAGTTGCCATCAATGTTATGACAATGGATACTCTGTCCACATTAGCACTGCCTAAACCATAGTCCACATCTATAGTTTTGTAAATGGTAGACCAATATGTAAACAAACCCAAAGGAATAATAGAAGATGTTACCATTACCATCGAATCCTTAGACTCTGCAGTAGACTTCAAGATAATAAAAACAAAGAATAGGAAAATTGGATACCCCATAATCCAAGGATGCCCTTGGTTAGCTACAATTGTCACCCTTATTGATTGTAAGATAGGGAATATGGTGATCACTAATGGTCAAGATTCAAAGAAATTGTCATTATACCCTACTGCTAAACCATTTTCCACAGACAATAAACAATTGTCTAAAGATGATTCAGATGATATCATCTCCTCTCTTTCCATGGTCATAATTCAAGAGCACTCAGATCAAATTCAATGCGACTACCATGAACCTGGTGTTGGACATAGTTTGAGTCCTGAGTCCTGTGCTAGATTCAATTTGATTCATGTGCTTCACTCATGCGTTAAGTCTTGTTCTAGTCCTAGACTATAACTTACAAAAATAAGAGATGATTTCGTGGATGAAGATAACAAGCCCATTATTAGTCCTTTTGTGAAAAATATAGATATGACAAAATCTATTTTCCAAAACATAACTTTTGTTCACAGGTTGTTACCACATAAGTGTCCATTAAACACACTCTTAAGAGAATACCTGGTCTTAGATTTGATTCACCATGATACCAAACAATTACCTATTCTTCCTGGAAAAACATTGACAATTGATAGTTGGCTGACTGATCGAGAGGAAAATGCCTTGTTCAAAATAATTTGCTCTCCCCAAGCTTTTACTTGGGAATATAGTGACATGAAGGGTATTCACCATGGTATTTTTACACATCGCATATATACCGCTAATTCCAAACCAATCATGAAAACCTCAAAGAAGGATAAACCCTACTCTAAGAGATATTGTGAAAACTGAGATTGAGAAGATTTTAAATGTAGGATTTATTTATCCAATCTCAGATAGTCAATGGGTTTCTCCTTTGGTTATAGTGCCTAAAAAGAATGGGAAATGGAGAGTTTGTGTGGACTATAGGGAATTGAACAAAGCCACTCATAGGGATTATTTTCCATTACCTTTTATTGATCAGGTCTTAGAAAATATGTCTGGTAAGAGGTACTTTTCATTCCTTGATGGGTTTAGTGGATACAACCAGATAACAATGGCTCTTGAAGATCAAGATAAAACAACTTTCACCTGTCCTTGGGGGACATTTGCTTACAGAGTGCTACCTTTTGGGTTATGTAATGCCCCTGCCACTTTTCAAAGAGCCATGTTGGCAATCTTTTCTGATCTCACCCATGATTGTGTAGAAATTTACATGGATGATTTCATAGTCTATGGGGCAACATTGCAAGAGACAATCAACAATCTGGATAAAGTTCTTGCTCAATGTGAAAAGCATCAGTTATCTTTGAATCATGAGAAATGCTTATTCATGATGGAACAAGGTATAGTTTTAGGCCATCATGTCTCAATTGAGGGAATTAAGGTTGACCCAGACAAAGTTAATATCATTGTAAAACTGCCATCACCCACAAACCAAATTGAAGTAAGAAGCTTCCTCGGTCATGCCAATTGCTATCGAAGGTTCATTTTAGATTTTAGTAAAATTACTTCCCCATTATTTTCTCTTATAACTAAGGATTCTAAATTTGAATGGATAGAAGCATGTCAACAAGCTTTTGATGCAATCAAAGACAAGCTTATAAGCACACCAGTATTGAGAGGTCCCAATTGGAAGCTACCCTTCCATATCCAAACAGATGCCTCCAATGAAGCCATAGGTGTTGTCTTGGGACAACAAGAGGAAGGAGAACCTATGCATGTAATTTACTACATTAGTAAATATCTTTCCCCTACTAAGAGGAACTACACAACAATTGAGAAAGAAATCTTGGCAGTAGTATATGCAATCAACAAGTTTAGACATTATATTACAGGATATGAAGTGATTGTTCATACTGACCACTCTGCTATCAAATATCTAATGAATAAACCTTTAGTGCATGGCAGGATTGTAAGGTGGTTGTTGCTACTACAAGAGTTTAATATTAAAATCATTGACAAACCAGGAAAATCCAATGTGGTAGTTGATTTTCTCTCCAGACTTACCACTTTAGAAGAAGGGGAACAAGTCAATGATGACTTTCCAGATGAGCATTTTTTTGCACTTTCCACTACCTCTCCTTGGTATGCAGATATGGCTAATTACTTAGCTACAGGGAAGTTTCCAAACTTTTTCACACAAAAGCAAAGAAAACAACTGATTAAACAGAGTGTGATGTATACTTGGTTAAATGGGATTCTTTTCAAATGTGGACCTGATCATGTCTTACGCATGTGTGTAGCTGAAAATGAAGTATTTGACATACTTAGAGCATGCCATGATGAACCATCAGGAGGGAATTATTCAGTCCAAAGGACCATTCACAAATTTTTTGGGGCTGGTTACTATTGGCCTTCCTTGTTTAAGGATGTCAAAAAGTATGTGTGGAGGTGTGATCAATGCCAGAGAATGGGGAAACCAAAATTTACATCAGAAATGCCACTCCATCCACAGGTTGTCTTTGGAACCATTTGAGAAGTGGGGGTTGGATTTCATTGGACCCATGGACCTTACTTCCCCAGGAAAATAATAATCCTAGTTTGTAATGACTATGTTACTAAATGGGCTGAAGTGCAAGCAATGCCACATGCAAAGGATGAGAAAGTTTCATAGTTTCTTTATGAGCATATCTTCCAAAGGTTTAGAGCACCAAGATCCATTGTGTCAGATCAAGGACTATAGTTCATGTCAGGATTAATAAGCTCTTTTGTAGAAACATATCAGCTGAAGCACAAGAATTCATCTCCCTATCATCCACAATCTAATGACAAAGTAGAAGTTACTAACAGGGAGCTGGAGAACATAATAACTAAGACAATGGACATCTCAAGGAAGAATTGGGCTCAAAAAACTACCTAAAGCAGTATGGGCTTACAACACTACTTGGAAAACAACAACAAGATTTACTCCCTATGAATTAGTCTATGGTAAGAAGCCAATTCTACCTATAGAATTTGAGATTCAAACCTTAAGGACATAAAGTTGAAGTGGGCATTGATTTGATTGAAGCACAATAGGCCAGGATTGTTCAATTGAATGAATTAGATGAAATCAAACTTCAGGCACTACATCACACTGAGATCATCCAACATTAGCGGCAACTTTGGCATGACAAACAGATAAAGCCAAGTAAATCTCAGAAAGGGGACTGGGCTTTGTTATTTGATTTAAAGTATAAAGACTTTAAAGGGAAACTGCAAATGAGATGGATGGGACCCTACCAGATTGCTCAAGTGTTTGACAATGGGACTATTCAACTGGTTCCAATAGATGGAGAAAAGAAGGTAATGTTGGTTAATGGTCACAGAATGAGGTTGTACCATAAACCAACATCTAGAGAAGAGTTTCAAAAAGCAATTCAAGAAGATTCAGATCTGAATTGTGTGGGAAAAATTTCTTTTCCCAGCACAACTCAGACCTGAGCAACCATCTTCTAAGAAATAAAGAGGAGATGATTGAAAACCAGATATGGTGGTTGTCATCCTCTAAAACATTGGTCGAAAACCAGAAATGGCGACCAATGCTTCCAAAAGAAGGAAAATGAATATAAATAAATAAATAAATAAATATATATAATAAATACAAAGGACTGAAAACTAGAAATGGTGGTCGTCTCCCCTGAATCTGATCAAAAATAAAGGAAATACCACATGTGAATGGAACATTACACCAGCATTGGAATGGCAACGGTGGGATTTGACAAGTTCAAATATAAAGGTATGCACAATTAATTTGCTTCTTAAATATAGGAAAGTTTTAAATTATGAATTATTAATTATTAAACATCATGCACATTAATTAACCACTCCATTTCTAGTCACTTTGCATGCTTCACAAATCCCAACCAAATCCATAATTCATTGCCTCCATACTCTTCGCAGGCATCCAATCACTTCCATCAACAACTCAGGATACTATCATAACTTTCCCAATTCAATTATATTCATTGCATGTCAATTCTGCTCCATTTCTACTTTCCAAATTAGACCATCTCATTCATGCACCCCCAGTCTCTTGCGTATTGCCCACAACCCTGCAAATTTTGAATTGTCAGTCATGTTCCCTCTTTTCTTTTTCCTATCTGTTCAGATTCAGACATGGGGCCTAGATTGTGACATGAACCAACAAGTTCAGTTGAAATTTTGGCTGATGCAAAGGTAGTTGAGATTTTTCAAAATGCAGGATGGTTGGACTTTCTACTGACATATGAAGAATTCAGTGTTCCAATGACTGAAGAATTTTCAAGGAATATGGAAGAGGGGCACTCCATCGTCCACGGTAAGAAAATTTCATTTTCTACAACTGTAATCAATCATCTTTTGGGCATACCTAATGAGGGGTTGATAATGAGTGATATGAAAATGTATAATGAGGTGATTAAGAGATTTGCAGTAGGAAAGAAAGAGAAACTACAGTTGGTCATAGATAACAAGGGAAAAGCAAAAGGGGTTAAAAGAATAACCATACTTGAACCCTGGGCCAATGTGGCCAAATGGTTGATTAAATATTTTACATGTGAGGGACAATATGAAATTGTACTGGGTCCTGTATTAAGAATGTTAATCCATCTTTGACATGGTCAAAGCATGCCCAATATAAAATTAATTTTCCCCAATTTCTATATGATTCCATTTGTGTTACTACAGAAAAATTCTGTTGGGGTGCTTCATATTTGAAATTTCAGGGTTTGATTCATTTAATATGCAAACACCAATTTGTCAAAAAGAAGTAGGGAGTGAAGAAGTGGCTCAATTTTCAAAAGGAATGTGCTTTAAATCTTGAGGCGATTGTAGAGCAAATGCCATCTACCTCTGAGAGACCCAAGAAATGCCTCTGTACTTCCAAGCCTACTCATGTCCTTCATGAAACCCCAATTGAGAATCCATTGTCGCACGAGGAACAAGAAACAGTTGAAATAATGAAAACTCTGGTCCAAACCCCACCTTCATCTCCACATAAACCAGTACCCCCATCTGTTCCTAATGTAAATTGAGAAAGTGAGCATTCCTTACCTATAGCTAAAGAGTCACCCACTATAGATAAGGGCGAGGCACATATGGAAGAGGGAGAACCTAGTTTCCCCTGACTCTGATACTATCATGCCCCAAGTCTTGTCCTTATCTAAAGTTCAGTTTGAGCTACAATTAGCTCAAGAAAGAATAAACCATCTACAGTCACTCTTGGAGGCCAAAGAAACCCATTTCTCCCAGCAGATAACTGCTAAAGATCAGGAAATTAAACAATTTTAGGAAACAGTAACACAATAGGAGGAGGTAACTCTTCAACTACAAAAGGCTTTAGAGGATCGAGAAAAGTAGATAAACTCCCTTCAGGCTAGAACCAAGGAGCTTAGCACATCTCTTACACTGTTGTAGGAAAATATAAGAGAGCAAGATCCTGTGGCCATGGAAGATCAAACAATTCAAACTGATTTTGTTTTTCCTCATATTGTTGTTTTAAGAGGTATGGTTAAGTGGATGGAAGAATGCTATAGGCTAAGGGCAGTGGCAGATGAAAACAAAAATTTGAAAGAAGAAAATAGATTGTTAAAAGAAAATGTGGTTACAGTAAGTCGACTCTATGACCAGGTTCTTCTTTCCGACCCCCTTCAAACTTTTATGCATTATTTTTAAAGGAACAATTCTTCAAATGAAAAATATCTAGGGCTTGTGCAATGTTGGACATAGAGTTTGAAGATGATAGGCAATTTGTAGGGGCATATACTGTAGGAAATGATGTTGAGAAAAATTTGTGTGTGAATTCTATGTTCACAAGTTTCTTCTACCAGAGCAAATTGAAATTCCAATTAATCTTTATGTGGGGGAAGTGCAGTTAAGGGCCTTCATTTCTACACTCAGACATCAGGGTGAATGGAGAGATCAACGAGCAGTTTTTGTGCAGTCAGAATCCACCATTGGCCTCTTAATGAGGCATGATTTACCAACACCAATTTGGTTTCTCAATAGGTTTCATTCAAAGGTGTATTGTCTACACCTAGTAGACAGATACACAGATATCCTTAAGAATTGTGTCTAGCAATTTCCGAGAGCATGTGATCCCAATGTTCAATGTCAATTTCCTTGCTTGTCAGGTCTGATATCAGCTTCTTGCAAAGCCATATAAGAAAAAGGAGTTTTATTTCACCAATAAATCTCCGATGGTCATTAAAACGAGCCAAAGATCTTTGTAAGACAATTATGGAGCTTAAAGAACAATGGATTGGTATGAGATACAAGCCCCCACTGGTCATTGCACCTATTCCAAGATGGAATTAAACAGATGACCAGCTCGAGGGCAGCTACAAGACCTGGAGGGATCATGTTATTGAGCATTTTGGATTCTCTAACACATATTTGGATGAAACTTGGCAAACTTTTGCCAATGAATATAATTGTTCAAGAATTGTAGAGCAATTGAACGCTAGGTAGCAAGAGGACCTGCTAAACCTTTAGTCTGGGGGAGTGATGAACCCCATTTTGTGATGTTTTAACCATGTTTATCCCTATACCATTTTGATATCATATTGCACGATGTATAATGATAACTATTTATATTTAATACTTTACTATGTTTTTGAAGGAATTATTATGCATATGTGTGTTATTTTTATCTTGTTAATTCTTCCTCAGGAATGGCTTAAATTGATCTATTTTTAATCATTAATAGCCCTTTGGAAAGTATATGTTGAGTTATCATAGATAGCGTAGGACTTAATTCATGCACCGGTGCAGGACTCTAATTGGCATGTTGGCACAGGACTCACCTCCACATTAATAGGGAACTCACAGTACCACATCGAGCTCATCCAGATCATCAATTCTGAATCTCCCTAAACAAGGGATTCACACATACATACATATAACTCGAACTACCGGTATCACAGCTGGAAGCACCATATCATGGACAAAAAGTGGCGCCATTAACTCAATAGATATTTAGGCCAATTTTGAGGATTAATTACTCCAATCACTGGGAGACGGGATGCAACCAACAACTAGAGACTATCACCGTAATTCTCTTCAATCAGTTAATGATATGAAGAAATCTTCCAACAGTGATTGACTCCTTCAAGGGATCCAATCACGGACCTTCTCTTCAGTTGTCAAGAATGATTCAAGTCCAAACACTTCAAGGACTACTCCTTCCATTAATGTATTTCTCAAAATAGATAATCATTGTTTCAGTCAACACTTAGTTAAGTAGAAGTTAGTTATTGTGAATAACTAGTTCTCTCCTAAAGGGACTAGAATTGCTCTTGTATAAGAGAGCTTCTGCACTTAGATTTAGCGTTTCGGTTCATATATTTTAATTCATTGTACAAGCATAATTTCTAGTTCAATAAAGATAGCAGATTCAGGGGAAAATTTTCTTGTGTGAATTTCAGTACTAACCTGATCGAAGGGAAGGAGCAAGGGCCACTCCTACCCAACAAAAAGGGAGATTTACATTTATTTCCTTTCTGTATTCTTGAATGCATTTATTTTTCTAGCATTGATTCCATTACTTTGATGTATTTATATTTCCATAATTAATGACTTTAATAACTTTCCAATTCTGTATTTCATTTTAGTTTTCCTTTTAAGCATTTTATTTTTTAATCATGATTAGGTCAGTAATTTCTTAGTTTTTGTTATTAAAGTATGTGTTGCAACATCATTCCTACTATTTTCTTTCTTGCAAATAGCCATGGACACCACCCTGGATTGACAGAATAATATGATTAAAGTATGAGCATCAACGACACTCGTCAAAGGCGGTCCAGGGGGTCACTCCTGAAGAAGCATGGTTAGGTGAAAAACCTGGTGCTTCAAATTTTCGAGTGTTTGGAAGCAAAGCCTAGGAATTTGTTCCTGATGACACGAGGAAATCCATGGAGAAGAAAAGCAAAGAGCTTATATTTATTGGACATTGTGAGCATGTGAAGGCATATCATCTTTTGGATCTGACTACCAATGATGTACTATTCCAGAGAGATGTTTGAGTCGAAGAAACCGAAACTCCCATGGACCTTAATTTTGTTACTTCTCCACCTCCTTTTGTAAATGTATAAGAGGATGAAATTATTGATGTTGATGAGACAACTATTGTGGATCCTACACCCCCTCCTCAGTCCATGCCTAAATGGGTCACATTGACCTTGCAAGCAGCTGGTGATCTGGTCGGTGATCTAAGTGATCTTCGTCACACTAGAGCAGATTCTTCTGGTGTTGTTGATCATCACCCTTATTTTGGTATCTCTCTTATGAGTCAAGCTATTTCTTCTAATCCTATGAATTTTTTTGATGCCTTAGGGAAGCTAGAATGGGATACTGATATACAAGAAGAATATTCTTCTCTCACGAAGAATGACACATGGGAATTAGTGCCTCTTCCTAAGGGAAGAAAACTTGTGCGTTATAAACGGGTCTATAAGACCAAATATGCAGCATATGGTTATATAGGTAAGTACAAGGCATGTCTCGTAGCTAAGGGGTTTCATAATTTTTTTTAAAATAAAAAAAACACTTTTAACCAGAGCTATGAACCAAAGGGTTTAATGGGAACCCCACCCTTACATCTATAGAACTAAACTAGCACGGGTGAATGTAGAGATTCACTCAGAAACTACCTTGCTACCAAAAGTTAAAGCATACATACTGAAATACTAGGACGAAGGGCTTGGAAAGAGATCTCTTGAAGACCAAGCCCATAAAGACTAAACAAAAACAACATTCCTACATACGCATAACCAAAATGAGAAGACAAAAAGAGACCTTCGCTAGAACCACAAACCTCTGTCGATCATCAATTTTGACCACTTCTTCCACCAATTTCTTCCTAGATGAGATACGATGCTCCTCTAAACTGACCTTTGCAACTTTAAGCATGAAAGAGTAGAAAAATTTACCCTTTTTTTTATCAGAGTAATGATATTGTCCAGAACTGGTTCAATAAGATCCGTCAAAGTTTCCATATGCAATGGGTCGAAGAAGGAAGGACCCCTATCCTTCTGCCTACATATATAGTGGACATTGACTGCAAAATCCTAGAGCTTAGCATGACGATGCTCCAATTTATTGATGTAGGCTTTTAAGACATACTTAGAGGAACTCGACACAACTGTGGGAGAAAAGGCTTACAGCGAGTTGTAGTTTTCCACCGCCTCTTCCAATCCGACTGCATGCTTTGGAAGGATGAAACGATGGGCAATCAACAACGAATCCTCCTTACTTCGGCCGATGAACAACAAATGAAAAAGAAAGGTAGAAGTGATTTCCACATTAACACTGGCTCTACAATTCCCGTGCAGATACTCATCCCCAATAATCTTTTCAATTGCTTGACCAATAGGCTTCGAGCTAATGTGAATTTTTTTCCCCAACCTTGCCTTTGAAATGGAACTGTAGAAAGCCATTTCACGGGCTTCACCTTGCATGAATAAGGCAGGGAAAGGAGGAATGACCATGTCTAGATAGAGCTTTTAATCGCCACGAGACTAAACGAAGAGAGACAGAGGGGAAATGTGCTGTCATCTAACCTGGGCCGATGATTTAACCTTTCTTTGCACGCAACAGGCTTATGGTGAAATTAATGAAGCATCCGCCCTTATGATACTCTCTAAGCTTTCCCACTTGGAGTAATCATGCACTATCTCCACCTCAACATCTTGATTGGTGCCCGAGTTGGCTAGTAGATTGGCCGCTGAGTTGGCCTTGTGGTATACGTGGACAATTGTCCATTCATCGAGTTTGTCTAACCAAAATTGAATGCTTAACAAAAATGAATCAATAACCCAATTAGGAGCTTTCCCTTTTGAGATGACATTAATTACAACCTGGGAGTCCCCCTTAATTTTGATACGCGTGCAGCCACATTCAAAGGCTAGCTTGACACCAAATAATAAAGCCTAAATTTCAACCTAATTGGATGTTCTGTCTTGCAGGCGACAAGACCCTGTCGTTATACTTACATCCAAATTGTCACGAATTGCACACCTTGTCCCTGAAATTCCTAGATTACCTCTGGAAGCCCCATAAAAAGTCAGTTTGTAAAACCCAGGGGGGTGGCATCCATTTAACTTCACTTCGGCACTTGATCTTTTCTCTATTAGACAAAGGAATGAAGGATAGAACCTGGAGCAGGTAACTTGATGAGAGGCCAAGCTCTCCTAAGAGCTTCATCTCTGCATGAGAAATTGACAAGGCTATTACAATTTGAACTAACAATTTCTGAGATGGCCACCTCTAATTTTCGGATGAAAACATTGAAATCAGACGCAGAATTTCTACATAGTCTAAGGTTCATCTCCCACCCTAAATGCCACAAGAAGGATGAGGGGACTGCAAATCCATATTGATCCCAAGGGGAGATCCTTTCCAAGCAAAGGCCATGATTGGAGAACTTCTGAGATTGAAGCTCCGGGAACCCAAACTAAATTGAGCTTGTTGCATAGCCATGCCCAACATTGGGATGAGAACGAGCAATGAAGAAGAAGATGGTCCAAATCTTCTTCGACATGTTCACAGAGAGGGCATCAAGTTGGACCATGGTACCCCCATTTCCTCCTCCGACATTGGGTAAGAATTTTCTTTTTGTAAACTAACCAGCAAAAGGCCCTTGCTTTGGGGAGACACCTTGAATCCCAATAACCTGTCCAAGAAATCTGACCTCTACCTGTTCTTTGAATTAAGCAGTCATATCTTGCTTTGGCAATATAAACACCTAAGGGGGAACCCAACCAAAGAAGTTGATCTTCTTTATTTGAAATGCAAAGGGTTTTCACAAGTTGAAGGGTGGATTACTCTGAGACTTTTTCTCCTGTTACAAAGATGGATTCAATACGCTTTGCTCTCTCTATTGCTGCATCACAACGATGGCCAATTTACTAAATGGATGTGAAGAGTGCTTTTCTGCATGGTGATATCTAAGAGGAGATATATATGGAACAACCACAAGGATTTGTGCAGGACTCTTCACTAGTATACAAACTGCATTGTTCTCTCTATGGTCTAAAACAAGCTCGTCAAGAATAACAAATATTTGGTGGTAACTCCTTTAACAATTGAGATTAAAACACAGAGAGCAAATAATTTGACACAAACATTGTCCCTCCCCCTAACATCATGTGCTCAAAATCATATCCCAAAGCAAATACCCTTTGCCAAAGTATATCTAGAAACCCAACATAAGTATCGCTACATACAATACTTTTAATATTTGGCCCTAAAAATGCCCCAAACTTCATCCACAACTTCTACATCAAGGGGGCGGGAAAAACAAGCTAGAGTCCTATATTGAAGGTCGATTGAAAAAAGAAGAATCCATACCTAAAGGCAAGTTCCTTCGCCGAAATTTAAAAAGGCATCGCGGACTTCAAATAGAATTTAAACTAAGCATAATTTCGCACCCCATTTATTTCTCCCTTCATTCACTTCCGCGGGCTAAATTCTGCCATTGCTTTCCTGCCCTCATTCTGACGCCAAATTTAGCGGATTCAATCCAGATTTAGCGATATTTTCGTCTGTGAAAACCCTCTTTGATTGAGATAACAGCCATGTCTCTGTCTGGAGTGGATAATGGGGGAACCCCAGGCGCCGCTAACCAGGAGGAAGAGAAGAAGCCCATGGATCAGGGAGGCGCCCATATTAATCTCAAGGTCAAGGGCCAGGTAAGTCATTTTTTCATTTTCGTTTGTAACCCTCAAAACCCTAATAGCCAATGTTACGACTACGGCGTTTTCTAATAAAAATATTTGTTTGTTTGTTTTTTCCGTTTTTTTAGTTTTTGTTTTTGTAGGGAGGGAAATAGTTTACCGTGTGTATGCCTTAAATGGGTGCCTCACTTTCTGAACTGGAAGCATTTCTCTTGGAGTTAGTGTAAACCCTAAGCAAGGGTTTTGAGAAATTTTGTGACGGAACTCTAATATTAGCAGGTTCTGTGTAAGGCGTATGCCTTAAAATTATTAGCGGCTGAAGGCATGATTGGAGCAGCTGCTGTTTTTCTTAGAGAGAGGGCCTGTTATGTAGGTGGCTGTGTAATTCCTGTGGTTTGAAAAATTGTCTATGATTCGCACGCCATTGGATCATCTGCGCTAGGTTTTAGGTTTTAGGGGGCTGATAAATGGTTTGCTGCTTATTAGATTACATTTTATGAGACGATTTGTTTTTTCTGTAGATGATATGTGTTACGGTCCACGGATATGCAAATTCTTGAACAAGTATGAAGTTTTTTTTTTCTTTTCGAGACTGTTTTTTCCTGTGAAGAAATAGCTTCGTAATTTAAAGTGTAACTGATTTATATTGGCGTGCTCGTAAGTTGACCGAGTTTGAGCTATGCTACTCGAATTATCTAACAGACCAGTGAATTCTTGCATGCTAAGTGGATAGAGGGCAAGATAAGAGAGTATGTATGAAGAAATTAGGCGAACTAGTGTTTGTGCAGGCAATTTTGTGTCTTTCACTGGGGTTTGTTAGATTCGTCTTTAATATTGTAATTTTATGCACGGGTTGGCTGTGCGCTGTAAATTATCTTGTTAATCTTGATCAGAATTGGTACTTCTACCCAGTTTTTGGGCCAATTGTTATAAATTTAGCCTCATTATGGAGTTTGACAATTCTACTGACGGGTACCATTTCTCCTTTGGCAACTTTGCTAAGTTTATAAGAGTCTTAAATAGGTATTTGTGTAAACTCTAACTTAGCATCATTCCAATTGGTTTTGCATAAAGGATAAGATTTTTAATAATCTCATGCCATTAAATTCTATTAATCTTGAAGATATCTTGTACATGTTTTGAAATTAAATATTATTGAAAGAAAGAATGAATTTCAACAATTTTTTTTATTAATTTTAACCATTTTGTAAGCATATTTGGTATTTGGCGAATTTCAAGATTTCATCTTAAACACTCTCTGGATGCTGCAACCAAGTGTAAACCATAGAAGCTGAAGCTGCTCATATCTCAAGCAATTGTCAGTCAACCGTCACTAACATACTATTTTTTCATAAATTTTAAAGTTATTTAACAATTCACAATTTTTTGGGAATAATGTTTCCCTTTTTTGATAAACTTTGCAGTTATTCAACAATTTCAAATTTGTGAAATAATTGGGAGTAAGCTGCCTATGTGCTTATAAAAAATGGTTCTGATTTGTTATGTTTTTCAATTTTACACTTAGTTTGCCAAATTTTTCGTGGTTCCTGTTATAATCCCGAGTTATTGAATTCCATTTACACATTAGTTTGCCCTGTCAATACAACAAAATGGAATGCAACTATGATGTAAATCAACAGGTTTGATAGATTGCAAACAGAGTTGTGATCTTTTAATGAATGCAGAGCTGTGATAGATTGTAACTTTGTCTGTGCTTTGGTGAATTTGGGTAGCAAGGGTTTCTCATGCTTTGCTATGCCTGGTTAAAAACTTAAATGTGATTGAGAGTGGGAGCACTCTTCTCTAAGTCAGAATCTTCTTCAAGTGAATCTTTTGAGAGACACGTAAAGGCAACTTGAAATAGAGAGTATATTTTCCTCTCTCATGCTTTGTTATGCATGGTTAAATGTGATTAAAAGTGGGGTTTGTCATTTCTCAGTGAGAATGTTTTGAGGGGCATTATAAGGCAACTCGGAATTGAAAGTAGGGTTTCTATTCTGTTTGGCTCTGCAAAGGCTGGTTCTGATTTCTTGCGATATTCTTTGAAGGGATAAAGATATCCAATTTGTTAGGAATCTGTATTTTGTGTTTTGATGTGTTTCTTTTCTCTTTTAAGATGAATCTTGGCATTTATTTGTGACAAAAGATGAAATCCTGTTCCATGTGCATTTTAATGACACCAGTGATAACTTATCATCCAACATTGTTGTATCCAGGATGGCAATGAAGTCTTTTTTAGGATTAAACGGAGTACTCAACTCAGGAAGCTTATGAATGCTTATTGTGATAGGCAATCTGTTGATTTTAATTCCATTGCTTTTCTGTTTGATGGACGTCGCTTGCGTGGGGAACAAACTCCCGATGAAGTAAGTTGTTATTGTACCATGTGGTTTCACACACACCCAAATTTGTTTAGTTTACAAGCTACTGCCATTTTGAGAGTTTTAGAGAAGGGGCTTCAGCTGATTTTGAATGATTTCTGCATTTGTAACTTTTCTTTGATGTGTGAAACAGCTTGAAATGGAAGATGGCGATGAAATTGATGCTATGCTTCACCAAACAGGTGGCTCATTTTGATATGAATTGGAAGTAAATTGAGTATTACATCCGATAGCAAAGATTTGAAAAACCTTCAAAAACCTTCTTGGACTATGTTTGAGGATGTAATCCAAAGTTGTTTCAGGATATATATAGAAACCTTAGTATGCATTAGATTGGTTCAGATTTAGAATTCGACTGAATGCGAATCTATAGTAGCAATCTTTGATGTCGTTTTTCAAGTTACATTCTATTGTATATGTTTGGTACATATGAATTTTGTTTCATTCCCTGCCTTAATTTTTGGTCATGCACAAAATGTTGCGCTGTTGTGTTTGATGAATATAATTAGAATGAATTCTCTTTATGATGGCAGTTCCAGCTATCAGTGAAGATGACTATATACTTAGTTATGTAAGCAGTGCCAATATAGGACATTTTGTATTGCATACAAACTCAATCCGGGTAGTATAGGGTGCTTTTTAGTGATCGTCAATGTGAGTTTTCTGAGGCATTTTTGAACTGTCCTTAATATAAGAGAGTTGAAATCTAGGAATGCAATTCTAAGAATGTATGCTTTTTTGCATGTCTCAAGCATCCTACTAATTTTTTAGGTTTGAAATTTGAATGCAAGACACTTTATGGAAATTCTTTATATCATGCATCTTGTTGAGTGTGCTACTAGATGGCCCCTTTCAATTCAAGATTCTCAACTCTGTGCTCTTGCCGTTGAGCCTTTCTTAAAATGTTCTTCAACCCTGATAAATTAACAGTAAAAGCATGGCTGTTAGTTTTGCAAATCTCTGGGTAGTATAGGGTGTTTTTTTGTGATCGTCAATGTGAGTTTTCTGAAGCATTTTGTACTGTCCTTAATATAAGATTGAAATCTAGGATTGCAATTCTAGGAATGTATGCATTTTTTGCATGTCTCAAGCATCCTATTAATTTTTTAAATTTGAATGCAAGACACTTTATGGAATTCTTTATATTATGCATTTTGTTGAGTGTGCTACTAGATGCCCCTTTCAGTTCAAGATTCTCAACTCTGTGCTCTTGCCATTGAGCCTTTCATAAAATGTTCTTCAACCTTGATAAATTAACAGTAAAAGCATGCTGTTAGTTTTGCTATTGCAAGTGCATCCCTTAGCTATTGGCTTGCAAATTGTTGAGAGTTTTAGAGAAGGGTTATCAGCTGATTTTGAATGATTACTGCTTTTGTAAGTTTTTTTTGTGATGTGAAAACAGCTTGAAATGTTTATAAGCTCCTACCATTTAGAGAGTTTTAGAGAAGGGGCTTCAGCTGATTTTGAATGATTACTGCATTTGTAACTTTTCTGTGATGTGAAACAGCTTGAAATGGAAGATCGTGATGAATTTGAGGCTTGCTCCACTAAACAGGTGGCTCATTTTGATGTGGATAGGAAGTATTTGAGTATCATGTCCATTAGCAAAGAGGACATAATATGGATCTGAAAAACCTTCAAAAACAATTTTGGGCTATGTTTGAAAATGTAATTCAATTTTGTTTCAGGATATATGTAGAAGCCATAGTATGCATTAGGTTAGCTTAGATTTAGAATCTAGACTTGAATGTGAACTTATAGTAGCGATAATTGATGTCATTTTTCAAATTACGTTCCACTGTATATGTTTAGTACATGTGAACCCTGTATATGTTTGGTACATGGGAACCCTATATATGTTTAGTACATGTGAACCTTGTTTTGTTTTTAACCTTAATTTTTGGTCATGCACAAAATGTTGCCGGGTTGTGTTTGATAAATATAATCAGAATGAATTCTCTTTATGATGGCATTTCTAGTTATCAGTGGAGATGACTATCTTTTGTAATGAGAGCAGTGGCAATATAGGACATTTTGTATAGCATATATAAACTCAATCTGGTTAGTAAGGGTGCTTTTTTGTGACCGGCAAGAGTTTTCTGAGGCAATTTGTGTTGAAATGTAGGAAATGTAATTCTAGTGCATTTTTGTAATGCCTCAAAGCATCCTATTAGTTCTAACTTCTCAGGTTTGCATGTATAAAACTATTTTTGGAATTCTTGATATCACGCATTTTGTCAAGTGTGCTACAAGATGCCACTTTCGATTCAAGGTTCTCAATTGCTGTCAACCTTTATTAAAAGGTTTTTCAACTCGATGCCTATGCTGTCAATCTTTATTAAAAGGTTTTTCAACTCTGGTCAAGACACAATAAAAGCATCACTGTGAGATTTGGTATTGCAATTGTGCACGTCTTAGCTGTTGGTATTTGAGTTTGATTGGTAGTGGCAATATTGAGAGGATTATATAGTTTAACAGTCCAGCATCTCACAGCCCCTAGAAAACTTCAATTCAAAGGAAATCATGTTCAGGAATTCCGTTTAATTTGAACAGAAGTGCAAATTGTATATCAGTCATGTTACAAAATGTCAATGCCAAAGATTATGTTGTACTGTAGTCTGGTTGGTTTTTGTATATTTAATATATGAAGAATCTTTGAGGATTTTAGAATAGCTTAAGAAATTCCAAGATGTGAGAACAATATATTGAAAATGGGCCCAAGGTCTGCATTCAGGTCAAGAAACATAGATAATAGAGTCTGCACCATCAAGGCAAACTCAATCTGGTTAGAGTTTCAAGTTGGCCATTTTGAGGTGATAAATTCATTGCACTATCCCTTGGCGTTGTTTTTCCCGTACAACTCTCCTAATTGATTCACCACCTGTTTTGACCCTATAAAATGAAACACACGGTTATTGGAATTCTGATGAGTCGGAATACATGACTTGAACTGCAGGGGAGTGCAAGTGTAATGATTGCATGATAGATGTTTTGAGTATGAAATGAGCAAAAGATGTCGGTAAGGATAGAAGGGATTGTCGAGAAGGGGTAAGTTGTGAATATTTTTTTGAAGAGCTATTGGAGAAAGGTTGGGGTGTATATAGTTATGCCTCTTCTATTTTTTTTTATTTTCCAATACACCACAATAGGCATTTTTGAGCAGCGTTGGAATGAGAAAGGTGGTGAAATGCATAAAACTTGATAATGTTAGAAGTAGATTATATTGTTTGACAAAAGAGAACGCTTTTTAGGACGTCCTATGAGTGTAGAGGCGTGCCCACAAGAGGAGTGGATTAGGTGTTTGCATTCATAATGTCTTCTTCACCGCTACCTATAGATAGAGAACCTTGTAGACTTCTTAATCTCTCAATGTGTTATTGCTGCCCACCATGCCCTCCATCCCTTATTGTAATACCAACCACAAAAGAATTCTTGACCAAGAACAATGAAAGTAGAAAATTAGAGAGAACAATGAAGATTGTGTTGTGCTTTACCTATGGAATTAAGGCAATTCACAAGTTGATAGCAATTGTGGCACCATTGCTTGCTAGAACACAACATTCTATTTGTTGTGTTGTTGTCATGGGTGGGGAAGTGGGCCCACAATAGCATGGGATTGGGTGCATGCATTAATAGTCTCCTTCACCCTTGCTTACATATAGGGAAGCTTCCCTCACACTTTTGCCCATTCTAACAACACTTTCCATCTTGCCTTGCACCTTCTTTGGGCAATGGATGGATGCATTAATAGTTTCCTTGGCCATTGCCTACAGACAAGAGAGCTTCCATCACACTTTTGCCCTTTCCCACGATACCTTCCAACTTGACCCGCACCTTCCTTTGGGCAATATCATCGTGTGGGTTCCTCAAAATCTCCTTTTCTTGTGCATATCCTACAATCATGGTACTACACGACGCCACATCTCCATTGAGGCATAATAGATGAACTCCTCACCTTGCATAGTTGTCCGTAATTTGCATACATATCTATCATGGTGTTTGCAAATAAAACTTGCAACAAATTTGCATTCGTCTTTGATTAGATGGGTGGTTAAGGCATTTGCCAAGTTCTCACTTTGGTGTTGTTGGGAGGGTGCATAAAATTGAGAGGGGGTATGAAGTTATGTTAACTATCGAATAAGTGAGCTCTTGGAAGTGTTGCTCGTAGCATGCTTGACCTTCAACAATTGCCCTTATGCCCTGTATGATTCTACATTTGCACACATATCTACTAGGACACTTGCAACTATATCCAACGAAAAGGATGTTTTCCATTATGTTGCAGAACAAAGCCCATCTTTGAGCAACAACAAAATGAGAAAGACAATGAAATACACATGACTCAAAGGGAGTGGGTTGTGGGGCTACATGTAAATGTAAGGCTATGTTGATTAGTAATAGATGATAGCTTTAAACATTGGTCTTGGGTATAAAGGTGCGCCCATGAGAGGAGGTAACCATGTGGTTGCATTTGCAATGTCTCCTTCACCATTGCATGTAGACGAGGAAGCTTGTAGATATTTGAATCCCTTGCCCTTTCGTTGCTGCCCACCATCCTTTACCTTGTCCTGCATAGCGAAACATGAATGAGTTCTTGACCAAGAACAATGAAAGTGGAAAATAAGAGAAAAATGAGTATGTTGTTCTGCCTAGAGAACATAGACCATCTACAAGTTGAACATGGTGGTGGCGCCCCTGCTTGTCAAAACACAACATTTCATCAACTGTGTTGGTCTCTTGAGTGAAGAGGTGGCCTCCATAATAGGGGGGACATGGTGTAGGCAATAACAATCTCCTTCACCATCACGTGCAAACAAGAAAGTCTACATCATGCTTATGCCCTTTCCTACCATGCCTTCTAAATCGACTCGCACCTTCCTCTCAGTAGTGTTATTGTGTTGGTTCCTCAAAATATCATTCCTTGCATGTATCTTGCAATCATGGCACTCTATGTTGCCACATCCATCGAAGCATGGTAGTTAAACAACTCATATGCCTTGTGTAGGTGTCCACAGTGTGCATACATATGTATCATGGTGCGTGCAACTAAGATTAGTAGCAAATTCACTTTCTTCTATCCTTTGTTGTGTGGCTAAGCCCCATTTCAATTTCTAATTTCGACATGGATGGAAGGGTGTCATAAGCATAAGAGGGGCTATACGAAATTACATTGAATTTCAAATAAGCAAGCTCCTCTTAGAGTTGCTGCCTACAATGTGCCTAACAATCAACAATTGCCCACATGCCTTGTGTATGATTCTACATTTGCATACATATATGCTAGGGAACTTGCAACTATATCCAACAAAAGAACACTTTTCATTATATTGTGTTGGATATATATGCTTGCATTAGAGCTCTTCATTTTCGTATGGGCTATAAGTGAATGTTGCATAGATATGAAAGTTGAATGAAAAATCACTTCCATTTTAGAAAACAACATTCATTTTTAAAACAAGCTCCTCACAAAGATACATCCATGTATTATAATTGTTTTGAATCTCAGCAGATGAAGTGTTCAATTTGATATAGTGAGTCGTGATTAGAGACAAGTAGGTGTTGGGGTCAAGTTTCCATCTACATCAAAGTCGCACAATGCTCAAGCTTATAGCAAAGAGCCACAAAAGTGGTGGAAACCAAGAAAGGTGCAATGTAGTGAATGAGAATAAAAGCTTGCATTCATGTGCAAACTTCAGTGGAGGTGAGTTGGTGATGAAACATTTGCTAAGTTAATATGCAATGAGAAGGTAGATCATGATGGTGTTTAAAAGCCATCAAGAACGATTTTGTTACAGGCTGAGCATGGAGAAACTAAGGACAAGGCTGAACTTGAGATAGTGAAAGAGCCAAACAAGTTGACATGGGTCCCTACGCGAAGTAAACAAAGTGATATGCTCAATCTTGAGGCCAACAAAGAAGCGAAAAATTGAAACCAAAGCAAGCTAGTGCAAAGCTCGAGCGTTCAAGATGGAACCAAGTTCGATTACATTGAAGTTGTTGAAGTTCCAAGTGTTGATGATGTGAATGAGGGAAAATATGAGCTAAGAAAAAAAGGTTGGTTGAGACAAAATTGAACAACAACAAATGCAAAGTGTTCACGTTATGTTTTTGCATGAAAGTAGGCCCTTTAGTTCATCATTGATGCGATGTGTCAGTTTTTCCTCACCCTTTTGCTAATAGGGAGCGCCTATTGGTGTACTGAAAAGCTAATTGGTTGCATTAGAGACATATTATATAAAGTTGACTAATAATTGATAAAATGAAGTATTGACATGGTTGCCACTAATTGAGAAGAGAATTTTGTTACATTGTGGTATAGAGACGAGAATGTCGGGTGATTTATGGTGATGGTCACTAAGATAAGATTGATCAAATTGAGGGACCAATTAACAAGATAAAAGTTATTTATTTAGATTTGCTTTGTTAAATGACATTTGGGAAATACTAACTGCCCTTGAGATATTCATGCCTCTTGTTTGTTGTGGCTATGTATTTGCAATGTTCATAACTTCGAATTTCACTCGAAATACAATGAGAGGAGGCTCCCTCTTATGTGGGATGGCTTATGTGGGATGGCCAATACATTTATCAAGTGGATGGGCAATAGAGTCTTCTGGCTGATTTTTGTCACCGAATATTACTTAGACTTTATTGGGTACCATGGTTTAGGAAAGGATTTATAAATTATTATGAGTGTTGGTTAGGTTGAACCATATAGTTATTTAAGAGGCTAGTCTAACAATGTTGTATTCAAAATCACACTTCTTTACTTCTTTAACGTTGAATTGAACTCTAATATTGTAGATCGTATTATCATCCTTTCTCCCCTTGGATCACTTTGGGTTCAAAAGTTACAACCTTTTAGGGCATATATACTTCATGATATATATATATATATATATATATAGTGATTGTCACACCTCCATTTGCCCTATTTCCATTTGAGAAACTCTAGTTTTATTATTTACATCATTCGAGAGGACATGCATGACACATTTCTCTCTCCAACAGGGTGACCAATGATACCATACTTTGCATAACATCATGTGTATTGTTCAATTTATTTTTAGTTTGGATACTTTCATTAAGGTCACGAACCTTATATTTCATCGTTATGCATTTATGGGAAAAGAGTTAGGAAACTATAATATTCATAATATGCGTTTAAGCAATTGTTGTAATACCTTCCGTGGGCTTATATTTAAAATTGTAAATGGTCCACACTTTCTTTGTTGTCACAAGACTATCATTTTTTTTAGTTTCCACTACGTTGACCACTTTCTTGGCCTCAAGGTTGGGTTGGAAGATATTATTACTAGCATTGGCCTTGATTTTTTGACTTGGATGAACATTTTCTCCACTAGAGGCAAGGGCTTTGACCCCATATTTCAGCATATTAGCCTCTACAAGCTTGACAAAGCTCACCAAATGATTGGTAATTGTTGAATATGTATTACTTTATCTTCAATGGGTGTAATTGAGATTTGAACTTTAATAGTTTCATTAGCCCCTTTTTTAATTGAGCAATTTGTGTAAATGTGAATTTTATGCTAATGTTGATTAAACAAATGTGCAAGAAACTCATCAACTAATAGGGTAAAGGCATGTAAAATTCCATGAGGTAGAATGTAGAACTAGTCAAGCAAAATCTTTCAGACTTGTAAGAAATAACTTGGTCAATAACTAATGATAAGAAATAACTTGATCAATAACTAATGATAAGAAATAACTTGGTCAATAACTAATGATCACATGCACAATTGAAGCTTGGGCATAAAATGAACTAAGGTGGTAAGATGGATCTTTCTCATTATATATTTCAAAACATGGAGCAATCAAATTGATTGGGAAGGGGTATGCAAACACATCATAAACCAAAGGGTTAAATAATATTTGAGAACTTGAAGATAATTTTTTAATTTGATTTTGCAATTCTTGCGCTATTCATGCATTATGATTATCATAATGGTCATATCATAAGGAATGGAAACATAAGACACCTAATTAAATCGAGAAGCATTGGGAACAATAGATGGAATATGAGCACTTAAGGAGTTGTCAACATTGACAAGCAACATGAAATTTAGCTATAGAAGGTGAATCAACTAGATAAATATAAATATTAGGAGAAACAAGGATGAGTGATGTTGGATGAAGTTTGAGAAATGACCACATGATAAGGTAACATAGGTATTTCAATAGGTGTTTGATCATTACTAGTTTTTAAAAATCCATTATTCACCTTCTAGGTTTAATCTTGAATAATGCCCCCCCGCCCCTCCCCGTGAAAGTTTCTTGACCTTAAGTTTTGGATCAAACATCTAATATTAGAATCAATATGTCAACTATTTCACTAGAATTCTTCAAGAGATGTTGTCTAAGATCAAGCAAGCCTTGGATTCTACCTTAATTATATAGAGCAACATGTTTCTATTACTTTGACCTTCAATATAAACATGAAAGCCATTTAAAGCATTGTTATTTGGAGGTGCCTCAAGAGGGGTTGATCTAATTTTAGGGTCAACACAAGCTTCATTGAAAGAGATTTTTTTTTTTCACACAAACCCTAGGATGAATCAAGGGAACTTCTACAAGAACAACCATATTGAAATATTGAAATTTAATTGTACTTCCTCTGGTTGGACCATTGAACCTAATTCATTTGGATGACGTAATTGATGTAACAAGTGGAAAGCGAATGCACAACCAATGCCACACACAAGAGATGGGGCTAAATATTAGAATAAATTTAAAAAACAAGAGAATCAATTCTATCACCAAGAGGTAAGAGATAATTCTTAGAATGCAATGCATGTTTACCACAAAAGAAACCCCTACGGGTTGGATGTAAGTGTTATCCAAAACCAACCCCAGACCATTTTGGGTGTTTTGATAAGTCAAAGTGTTGTCCTAGATCAATGAAACTTCAAAATTTTACAAATTATGGACAAATTTCAGTGTTTTGGGCATTTTCCTCCATCTTGCTAAGTCTCACTGGCAGGGAGTAGGTCAAATTTTGGAAAAATTGGGTCAAAGTTGGGAAATTTGGGCAAAATTGGCCTTTGGAGGAAGATGAGGAACAATTCCTCTAGTTTCCCACTTTACCACGATGGCCACATCAAACAATTTATCAAGCAAATTAGTGTTGGTTGGCAATTGAGGAATAATTCCTCTGTTCCCTATGTTCTCCGAACCTCCACCTTACCGAACTCCTTAGCAAACAATGGTAGTTGGTTATGTTGGTACAATTTGGAACCAAGGTAATAGTTCTACTGTTCCGTTAGTTCCCCACGAACCTGCAAACACTGAAAAGTAAGAACAAGGTCAATCAGTTATATCGGCTTCACCTCACACACTTGGAACATTTATCCCATTCTGTTAGTATCCCGAAACTCCGATGCGATCGATTAAGGAACCATGAGAATGAAGCGGTTATGTAGGACTTTGAGGGAGCAAAGGGAATTGTTCCCTTGTTCTTCATGTTCCCTGATTCACCGACATGCTTGACTAAAACACCCAAAAACATCCCTGGAAGCTACTTTTTAGCTGTTTTTTTCGATCAAAATGCAATTTTTGAGCATGCAGAGGATAAGATTGGCAAAATCATGCTGCCAAGACTCCATTTTATTATGCAAAAGCTAATATTAGCAGGTTTTCATGCAATAAAAGCTTTCAAATCAAACACAAGTTGTTAATTTCAACAGGGGCATGCAAGAAACATTTAATTCCATTTTCTGAGTGTTTTGGAGCAAGAATCTATTTATGGGAATGCACAATCACTTTTTGAGTGCAAGCTTTTCTATTTTGGCCACAAATTACTAATTCCTTGCATAAATATACTTGTTTCAAGCAAGAACTACTATTTCTGGAGCAGAAGGGCAATATCAACATGCATTACTCCTATTTTTTCTATTTTTAGTGATTAGACTTGCATGTTTGTGTCGCTTTTCCCCTTCTTTTCTTCCTCATTCTCTATAAAACTCCATGGAATTTATAGTAAAAATATTCTTTGCACTTTCTATTCATTAGCCATGAGTAATTTAATGTTCTGAGTGGAAGAGCAGGGTCATCAATGATCTTATGTACTGATTTCACCTCTTGAATCAATAAAAGAGCTAATTATGTCTTCTTACAACTTGTTTATTATGTAGTATTGTGTCTTTAAGTTGATTTTATCTTGTGATATTGTTTTATCCGTTATTTGTAGTTTAATTTCCATGTCTTTATGCAATTATATGTTAATTTGTAGGTCATAGTTTGTGTTTAACAAGTGTGTGGATGATCTAGTTGTGGAGTTTACCAAATTTCTTTTTTGAAGCCATTTGTTGCCCTTCTTTGTTCTGTCACAACTTCAAACCCTTTTATGAAACACTTTTTGCATTGACATATCCATTTGTAAGTTGTGTATGATGTGCATGGTTCTGATGACCCATTTGTGTGGTTTAAACAAGTATGAGATCCTCAAACTTTCTAATGTATCACCCCCTTTTTATTTTCAGTTTTTCCTTCTCCCTTTTCCCATTTCATGCAGTAGAGTAGAAGCTAATTTTAGGTGTTACACTAGGGGAACTAACCCTCTCTGGAGTTTCATTCCAACTTATAGGTCACCCATAACTTATGAGTGTTTCAATTTTGTCAGTTGGAAGGGGAGACATCACACAACTCCCCAAATGGTGCATTCCTTTGTGACAACATTTTATGGCATGCCCAGTGGACACTTTATTTAGATTTTGGTCTTATTTTTCAAGTGTTTCATTGCAAACATTCATGCGACCTTGATGCCTTCAACTAACAACAGTTCATAGTACACCCGGTGGGAGAAAAACAAAGAATTTACTAAAGATTTGATGTTTTCTTGGCAAGTTTTAGTGTTTTAGACATATTCACCCAACATTTGACAGCTCTATAAGTTCAAAGCACATCTCGGTAACAATTTAATGCAATTTTCATGCCAAAATTTACAACTAGATCATCTACAAAAGGTATTTCATTTGTTTTCGTTGAGTTATTGTTATCTAAAACCAGCCCCAAGCCATTTTTGGTGTTTTCGACAAGTCACTGTGTTGTCCTAGATCAACGAAACTTCCAAGATTTCATGAGTCATGGGTAAAATTTTAGTGTCCTGGGCATTGCTCTCCATCTTGCTAAGTTTTACTATCAAGGAGTTTGCCAAAACTTGAAGAAATTTGGGCAAACTTGGGAAAGTCTAGGAAAAAATGGGTGAAATTGATCTTTGGGGGAATAGGAGGAACTATTCTTGAGTTCCTCCCGTTCCTTGCATCTCTGCCTTGGCTGCTTTACAAAGGAAGATTGGATAAATCAGGCTATACTGGCACTGTGGGCAATGCTCCTATGTTCACTTGGTTTTCTGGAACCCCGCCATACCAAACCCCTTGGCAATGCATCGGTTATATCGATTTTTCTTAGCACCGAAGGAAAGGTTCATAGGTTCTTGGTATTCCTCACAACTCCTCCATACTCGACTTTGGCACAAGTAGCAATGTATCGACAAAAGCGGTCATCTCATGCACTATTTGAACTATTCCCGAGTTCCCATTGTTCCTTGAAACCTTGACTACATCAAAGGCGAAGGAATAAGCTAAGTCAAATAAGTCGGCTCCGAAGGGAACAATGGGAAATGTTCTCTTGCGTTCCAAAGCTGATCCAAGGTCAAATTAGATATGCCGAGCCTTACAAGCACCTTTGGAACTGTTCTTGTGTCCCATGAGTTCCCTGATCGGCCAAAGCTGATCCAATCATAAATTGGTTAAATTGACTGTTGAAGACCCACTGGGAACGTTCCACCGTTCCACCTATTCCCTGATTCAAAGGCATGAACACAAAGAAAGGCGTGAACAACCCAGAAATATCCCACGAAGCTATTTTTAGCTGATTTCTTCGATCAAAATGCAAATTTAGATCATGTAGAGGTTAAAAAAAAGTGGCATGATCATGCAAGAAGATTATACTTTTAGATCATGCAGATGCAAGTAGGGAACAATCATGTAGAAGAGCTCTATTTTTATCATGCATGAACCATTAAAATCAACATGAGCATGTAAAGGGAAACACTTAATTTTTGGGCATGCACAATCACTTTCTGAGTGTGCTTCTCTCTATTTTAGCATGGATATATATTCTGGAGCAGAGAAGTATTTAGATGCATGTTTTCACATGTTTATCTATTTTGGGCATGAGTTTCTATTTTAAAAGTGTGGGAAGAGCTATTTTGGGGCAGAAGAGACCAAATTAATGCATGTTCTTACATTATTCATCTATTTATGTGTAATCAAACTTGCATGTATGTTATTTCACCTTTCTTCTCTCTCTCAATTCTTTATAAAACTCCATGGAGTTCATTGTAAAATCATTCTCGACCCTTTCTGTTCATTATCCTGGAGTAATTTTGTGTTATGAGTGGAAGAGTAGGGGTCATGAGTAATTCTTTGTACTGGTTTCACCTTTTAGATCAATAAAGGATCTATTTCTACCTTCTTACAACCTGTTTATTGTGCAATAATGTGTTTTTAAGCTGATTTTATCTCATGATAGTGTTTTATCCCTGATTTGCAGTTTAATTTCCACGCCTTTATACAATTATATGTTAATTTCCAGGTCACATATTGTGTTTAACAAGTGTGTGCATGAACTTGTTGTGGAACTTATCAAATTTCTCTGTCAGAGACATTTATTTCTATTCTTTCACAACTTCAAACCCTTCTCTGAAACAGTTTTGCATTGACATATCCATTGTAAGTTGTGTATGGTGTGTGTGGTTCATGTGGTTTATTTGTGGTTCAAACAAGTTTGAGATCCTTAAATTTTTTGGTGTATCACTATTTTTTCAGTTTTTTCTTTCATTCATTCTCCCCTGATTTAGTACATTAGAGTAGTTTTAGGAGTAAAAGTTAGTGTTAGGTGTTACACTAAGGGAACTGTCCCTATCTAGAGACCCACTTCAACATATAGGTCACCCACAACCTAGGAGTGTTTCCATTTTATCAGTTAGAAAGGGAGACATCACACCACTCCCCAATGGTGCATTCCATGTGACAACCGTTTTTGACACACCTAATGGGACAAAGAACAAGACAATTTTCTAAATATTTGATGATGTTCTTAACAAGTATCAATGTTTCAGACACATTCATCCAACATCTGGCGACTCCACTCATCCTAAAGGCCATGATAAATGCGGGAAAGACTTTTTTTGGTCTCAGTCTAAAAAAGAAACAAGCTTATGTTGCCTTCTATAAGAGATTAGATGGACTAGAGTATGATTATCTAAAGATATGGGAGCAAATATATATAGAGCAAGGGTGCAACCGAAGATTGAATGGAGTATGATTAGATGGACTATATTTATCTTCTATTACAATTTCATTCTATAAGAGATTATACTTATTGTTTTTTTTGGTTCAACAGTTGGGAGTCTAACCATTAATGGTAGTCTAGCCTTACCACACAAACATGTTTTCTCCTTTCGTTTGTTAATGCTCTAATGAAGGGTTTTACAGGTTGTTAGGGTTTCCACTCTGTTACCGGTGATTATAGGTCATCTTGAAACTATGCAAGCAAGAGCGACATATAGCAAAGATCATTACTAAACAAGCGAAGCACATATAAAGGTGTAGGTCCACATTGTCAAAGGGTCTAAGACCATATAGTTTCATGTTAGGACTGTATAAAGCATGTCTTCACAATGCATAAGTTGTATGATCCTGCCCTTGTTGGGTTTTTAACTCTTAAGTCTTTCACTGAAATGTCGACAACTCCACATCAACTTGTTCCACTATCATGCGCATCCATATCATCCTAATTTGTATTGTCCAACTAAGTCTCTATCCTCTTATGTATTTGAACAAGTATTTATTATTTATTTGTTACATATATGAACACATTATTCTGATTGTGAATAATTGATGTTGGAAATTAGTTAGATCGGAATAATCTACCTATTACAAACCCTTACATCTTTTTTAGTGTTGTGCATACCCATAACATTTAGGGTGTAAATAAATATACTTATGATATTATTGACAAAAAAAATCAATATCATTATTAATAACAAATGAATCATATACAACTCTCATATATAGGTTTAAACTCTCTTAATTAGAAATTTTATGTATGATATACATTCTTTTATTTGAAAATTTGATGACATCCAAACATTTCAATTAAAAACAGAAATTTTAACCTAATCTTCACTATTTAATAATAAGCTTGCTAACTTTTCTTCTACCACTTTTGTCGAAGTTATCAATTTTTCCACAAATTCTCTGTCAACTTCATGCAGACCACCTGAATTTCTCTATGATATTTTTCTTGTGAATTACAGCCAAGTGAATAAAATATTATATGTATGTACAATCATCCTATGTAAGACGGTAGACCTAAGTGGTTTGTGGGTATTGAGGATACTTCTGTTAAGAGATGGCAAGTGCAGAAGTGCTATATGTGTGACTAAGCCTATAGTTGATGCAGTAGAAATTTTGGTAGAGAAAGAGATAACAAGCATCCCAGACAAATTCATCAGGGTACCTCAAGAGCATTTGGCTACTGCTTATTCTCCATGTGACCATGTTATAGAGTTGCGAGGCCTGAATTGTTGTGGGGGAATATTGAGAGAGAAGGTGTTGAAGCAGTTGGGGAGTGCAAGTGAGCAGTGGGGCTTCTTTCAAATTGCGAACCATGGGATCCCAAAGGCCATGATGAATGTGGGAAAGGTTTATTTTGGTCTCAGTCTGGAAGGGAAACAAGCTTATTTTGCCTTGCCTGACTTGGTCATGCAGGGATATGGGAGCAAGTATATATAGAGGGAGGGTGCAACCAGAGATTGAAGGATTATTATAATGTGTCGAAAGTGGCATGCTCTACTAATAGTTTTCTTTCCTATTTCTAAGGCCTTCCAGACTATCTAGGCTTTTTGGAGTTAACTGTTGCATTGACATTTATTTTTGGTGTAATTAGTGCTTTGTGACCTGGTTTGAGTGTCTATGATTTGATTTAATTTAAATATTTGAACTTTTACTACAAGTTAAGAATGATTAATGGAAATTAAGAAGATACTATATGAATCCACTAATAAAAAGATTGCCAAACAACTCTTCGTAAGATATACAAAGAGAAACAAAAATAAAATCAATAATGAGATACAAAGATTCTAATATTTGGGGCCATAAAAATATGAAACCAATAAAATCTAAGTTGCTGGAACTATTTGTTTTTAAAGACTTCAAATTGAGTGTTATTTGTGGAAGTTAAAATGTACTTTGTTGAAGCAAAGATACTTAAAGAAAGAAATAATTGAAGCTAACATACAAGATGGCCTTCAAAAGCATTCAATTTTTTAAGGCTAAATGACTACAATAATTGGAACAAACATATAGACAAAGTGCTAAGCGTGTGGGATAAGAGAGGCCTCCATGGGAATCTGAGATTGATTTGTCATGTAGTTAAAATGTACTTTGTTGAAGCAAAGATACTTAAAGAAAGAAATAATTGAAGATAACATACAAGATGGCCTTCAAAAGCATTCAATTTTTGACGGCTAAATGACTACAATAATTGGAACAAACATATAGACAAAGTGCTAAGCGTGTGGGATAAGAGAGGCCTCCATGGGAATCTGAGATTGATTTGTCATGTAGTTAAAATGTACTTTGTTGAAGCAAAGATACTTAAAGAAAGAAATAATTGAAGATAACATACAAGATGGCCTTCAAAAGCATTCAATTTTTGAAGGCTAAATGACTACACTAATTGGAACAAACATATAGACAAAGTGCTAAGCGCGTGGGATAAGAGAGGCCTCCATGGGAATCTGAGATTGATTTGTCATGTAGAAATCACACGATCAAATAATTTGGGTTTTTGCTAACTATAATGCAGGTTTAGGCCTTATTAGTACACTGGTTGGGTTGCCCATGAGTGATAGAGCTCCTTTCTTGTCCACCAGCCCAAAATTCATTGGGCTGTTTGATATATATATATATATATATATATATATATATATAGTTGTTGGTAGTGTATTAACCCCAACATGGAAGCTCACAGCTGTCTGTTATAAGAATCATGTGGATGAATTTTCGAAATACAAATAACCAAATAAAAAATTGTAGTTAGATTTGATGAAGGCTTTGAATTTGACATCTCCACGAGGATGCCCCACGCACATTATTTTTCTGAATGCTACTTAAAAGTTAGAACAATGCCTTTCATACATGTGCAGAGTTCCACGATTCTAAGTAAATGCAATTCTGTTGACCTCAAAAATGTTGCAACAACAATGCAATGTGGTAATAGATGCCATATCTCCTATATGGAAAAGTTATCAAATTACCATATAAATTCTTTCTTTGCCAAGACAAGACAGGTTGTATTATCTACATAAATCCCCCAATAAACCATAATTGTATTTTATGGGGAAGTCTTACTACAAGAAGAGCCTTACTAATGGAAAAGTGTGGAATGATCACAGGTTTCCATTCAAATCTTTTCACAGAAGCCTGAAATCTCCACTTGTAATGCATCATGCATCCACACCTCCATACATTTCTAGTAGTAGCAAGATAGTTCAATAAACATAGATCCATGTGTTAAATTATGTAACAAATGCTATGGAATAGGACTGGAAGATGGAGGATGACTTAAAATCCTATAGTGCACTGGCTCCTTGCTCGGTCTCCTTGTAACAGGTGGGGGATCTGAAATTGCATAATCGCGGTTAAGAGATTCCTCAGAAATCATAGGGACAAATACATCTCCAGCATCGCCACCCTGGTTGTCAAGGATGATCCTTTCTTCTCTACTTGCCTCCTTCATGGTGTCAAATTCCTTCTGTTGTCATGCATGTGCAAAAAAAAAAAAAACAACTATCATAAATAAGCACAGAGAAAGATCATCAAACCCCAAAAAATTAAGAAGTAGAAGCAAGACAGAAGTAGAAAGGAGCTGCTGCTCTAATCGACCAAGAATATGAGTTGACCAACATTGCAGACAAGTTTCTGTTATGATATATATAGTATATGTGAACTGAGTTTTGGTTTCAGGGGAAGCTTGGACATGAGGTCAAATTCCAGAGGTAGAACATTTACACATGAAAAGAAATCCAAATTTGAAGGATAAATCAAGTCAGGGAGAGAAACTCCCTCATGGGCTTCCAAAACGGGGTCTCTTTCTGCAAACTGGCCTCTGGCTTACATAATGTCCTCATAAGTCACTGTCAAATGGTGTCTAGTTTAACTATGGCCTAAATGAACAACCTTTACCTTTGCAATAAAATTATCATAGGCGTTTAACTTACCTCTGGCCTATAACACGGCCAAAGTTGTGTGGGACTCGGCCTCAGCCTCGTCCCTTATGGTATCAGGGCTTTACACTACGCAAGAATTGATTCCGAGAGGGCTATTTGTGAGCCAAGCAACATCACCAATGGACACTTATCTGAGTTAGAATTCATTTTTCAAAATCCAATCTAAAAACATTGTGAACCATTGATCAAATGTACATGAGGTTCATTAAAAGCAGTTTTGTCATGACAGAATCATCCGACTTACTCCTAATGATTGCCGCTAATGATAAGGCAAACTTTGTGGATCACAATTCACATAACATTCTCTGTTTTCTTTTTTATGGTATCCATACACTTGCAAAAAGAATTTTCAACACATCAGGCAATGATCCCAAACGGCCCTTATATGCTTCAACACTATGCAAGGTTGTATACAATTGTTTTGTATGGCATTTGGAAGAGAATCCTGTGTGAAGATCCTAGATTGAAACAAAATCTCATCTCAATACGGTAATTACAATAGACCATGTAGGGTGCAACTACATTCTATCTACAGATAAATTCCTACAAATTCCGATGGAATCCATTTGAAGGGCATCAAACATTTACACTCAAAATCCAAGATCAAAACAAAACTATATTTTTCACATGATTTCTGAACATAAACCGCTCACACCATATAACAGAGAAACCAATTTCAATTAGTATGTTAAATAGTTGGTTTCATAAGGGCTTCGAAGGTTCTATCATAAAGTGCCTTTGGGGTCATGGAAGATCCAGGAAGGATATTCCTGAATTTCTTCTCAGTACATCAACAAATACCATTCATTTTTTTTTTGTCCCCATTCATAACTTCCACAGTTTAATCACACTCCTCCCAAATTCAAATACCAGATAGTAACAATGCAGCAAAGAAGCATGAAAACAAAGTATGAACAAATAATCTGAAACCCTTACCATGACTCCAGAGATACAGGACGAAGTCATGCTGCAAACAAGCTCTTTATGGTCTGCACAAGTACAAAACAATTTCACAAACACACATTTTCATGCTCCTAAACCGGCAAAAGAAACATAAATCAAGATCAAACACTGTCACTTACAAAACAAAAGGGGAAATGAATCGAAAAGGAAGTACCATGAGGATTAGGCCTGGCCAGTGCCCACATGCAGAAGATCAATAACAATGGTAATATGCAGACCCGCTTCATTTTGTATGATCTGCTCCTCCATAAAACAGTTTGGTGGACTAGAATAGCAGTTTTAGTGTTGTTACGGCGATGGGCAGACGTTGGTAACAGTTCCCTTCATTCATTGAGGCTACCCTCAACTGCTTTAGCCATGGAAAGCCTGCAAAACCTGTCCAGAGCTGCTGGGCTTCCATTTCTATGAAACTATATTGATAATTAAGGTCTCAATAAATGACAATTTAATGCTCTTCTTGTTGGGTTCTGCACTATGTTTTTCTAATGAATAAACATACGCAAACGTTAAGACCCAAGAGCCAGCACAATGTACAGAGCATTCAATGCTAGATTCCCAAGAAAGCAGACTTGACCATCTGTTTGCGTGTTCAATTTTGAGGGTAGTGATTTGGCCATATTATTTTCTGCTCAATTAATACATGCTGCTTTGTGTATCTCATCCTCTGTTTCTATACGTGACAGTGTGTTCATCAGGTTGAATGATTAAAAAGTGTGTTTAGTATTTCTGTGCAAGTTTCACTTCTATTATGTAGATCAAATGTCAATCCTTACTTCTTACGGGTATCTTTTGTATACTACAATACTTTTCTCTCTTTTTGGTTCATGCTATTTTTCTCATTATGCCGAAGGCGTTCCCCCTATGGTAAAGGACTTCCGGATGTTTCTGCGACTGTCTTAAAATTGACGGTTTGACGGCCGTTTGGACGTTTTCGCTTTTCCGGCTATTTTAACGTTTTTTTTTTTGGTTATTTTTGGGTGTATTTGCATGGTGATTGGCAGGCGGGCACATCAATTCGGCTGTGACATTAGGGTTGTTGCAGGAAAGAAACTTTTCGCTGCTGCGAGCTATGCTCTACATGATACGCCAGCGCTTGGGAGCCATCTGTGGAGCAGGGGTGGTGAAGGGCTTCCAGAGGCACCCCTACAAAATGGTCGGTGACCGCTGTAACTCGGTGGCTCATGGCTACACCGAGGGAGACGGTTTGGGGGCTGAAATTTTTGGCACCTTCGTTCTTGTTTACACCATCTTTTCAGCCACTGACGCCAAAAGAAGCGCCAGGGAGTCTCACTTTCCTGTCTGTATTTTTGCTTCCCTTTTTGTTTTTTGATTTATTTTTGGTGATGATTCCCTGTTAACCCTCGCGAGAACATTGCATGCATCTTTGGGCAACCCCTTTCCATCGGATTCATTGTATTCTGTCGGCATAGTGACCGAGAGTTCTGCACTTTTCAAGGAAATCTTATTACTAACCAACAAACCAAAACCATATGCAGCAGTGGTTTGAGTGACAGCAGTGACAGCATATGCAGCAGTTTAAGCAGTGCAATCAACAAGCCTCACAAGGCAAATGATGCAAGATGGGAGGCAATTCAGCTTGTCAAAAGTAGAGATGCAGCAGTGGGTCTAAGTCATTTTAGGCTTCTCAAGCGTTTGGGATGTGGAGATATTGGCAGTGTGTATCTTGCAGAGTTGAGAGCTACTAATTGTTACTTTGCAATGAAGGTAATGGATAAGGGGTCTCTGGCAAGTAGAAAAACATTGTTAAGGGCACAGACAGAGCAGGAGATTTTGGCTTCTCTAGATCATCCATTCCTGCCAACTCTGTATACCCATTTTGAAACTGATAAGTTTTCTTGCTTGGTTATGGAATTTTGCAGCGGGGGTGATCTCCATACTCTTAGACAGAAGCAGCCGAACAAGCATTTTTCTGAATCTGCTGCAAGGTAATTGTCACGCCCTCATTCTGTTCTGGGTATTAATCATTAGCATATTAACATCGCAATAGTCGCTTTCATGTTTATTGGAGCTTAACATTGAACTTCTATTATGACCGAAACTAGGCTGTATATATCAAGTTCAACGCAATAAACTGCATGTTCAATTGCATGTTTTGGGTAGAGATTCGTCGATTGGGTCCATTCGGCCCTTTCCTTCCAATAAACTGCTCCAGGGTTATGCCTATATTCTCACACACCCCGGAATCCCCACCATTGTAAAATAGTCACAAATTGTGTAGACGTAGGGTTACAAATTTAGAATTGATCTCTGGTGAAATCATTTTCATTGATGGGAAGGTTTCAGTGTCTGCAGTTTTATGATCACTTCTAGGACGCGAATTTGAAGGCGGAGATTCGAAACCCTATGGGCATACAACATAAGAACCAACAGTGGGTGCATAAATATTGTGGCAGAGACGGCCCTGTTCATGGTGAGCATTGACGATAAGGTTAGCTGTTTTTACTACGGTTTGAAGAAAACAAGAGGTGCATGGAAGTAATAACATGTTATCATTATTTATTATGACTGGACTTGACACCAGTTTAATCATGGCTTCTAATACAGCTTCTAGGCCTACACAGGTTTGTTTTGTTATGTTCCTATACTGAAAAAATCCTAGCGTACAAGTTTTTTTTCAAGTTTATGTGTTTTCTGGCTTGTTGGTGTACTCAAGTAGTATAGTGTGGGTTTTTTTAATTCACGTGTTGACAGTAACAGATGTGTTACAGATGCCTTCAAATCCCAGGAAGCAGAGGACAAAGGAGAGGCCAGTGGTGTAGCGAACATCTCTGCTCTAAATTACCATGAAGTAAGTATTACTATTTCTAGCTCAACTTTACAAAATGTACGATTTCTATGTTCCATACAACCCCCCCATCTGGGGGGAGAAAATGCTTGAGTAAATGTATGTGATTGGAATAGGTGTAGCAACCCTTTCGTGAATAGGTATAACCCTGAATATTTGCCACAAAGCTGTTGATTGGTTCTTAAGTTTATGGGATTTTAAATTTTCAAACATAGAACAAGGATATTGTAGTCAGTATGTGTCTGTCTTAGGTAGCTGGGCGATAAGGTAACCCTTTGTGCTAGATGTTAGGGTATCTTGTGTGCACATCCGAATGTTATTGATTTCTCCTTTGGTGTTGGAAATCAAATTTCAGTGATATTTTATTATCCTGTGGTTATCACCAAAATAGTTAGACTACACAATTTGTGCCCACAATCTTTGGATTTAGCCACATTTACCAGGATTATGTGACAACGGTAGAGGAGTGCCAGTTTGGAACGAGTTACATTTACAAACAGTCACATGGACCAGTTTTTGTAATCCTGTTGCTTATACATAGACATGGGGACCACTCTGAACTAGGAGGTTCGGAGTTTTGAAAGAAGGGGGGATGACGTATACTTGTCAGTGAGCAATTGAGATATTTTTGGAGCTTGTTCTCCTGCATATAGAAATCATTGTTGAATTCCTTGTTTTATAGGATTTTTGGAGTTTATTCAGTTTTTATAGCTTGAATTCCTTCTACAGATAGTGCTCCTTCAGGTCCTAGATCCCCCACTTTTTATGTAAGGTCAAAAAATAAGGAAATTTATTCCTTGATAGTAACATAAACATGGGAATTTGATTTTTTAAACGTTTGCTCCTTTATATATATCACTACATGAATAACTCTTAATCCAAAATGTTAGCTTTCCGGCTGCGGTTTATTTTTTATGCTTTCTATATTCTCTTTCGCTCTCTGTTCCTTTGTATTTGAAAGTACATATTCTGTACTTACAGGGAAGGTATATTCTGTTGCTGTTGAAGGTATTAGAGAGAAAAGAAGAATGGAAGAATTTCTGGGTAATGATCTTGCAGCAGCATCAGCATCAGAGAGGAAGAAGAGAGCGATCCAACATCAGAATGGAAGAATTTGTGGGTAATGATGATCAGCAGCAGCACTCTCCAAAGCGCTTGAAAACAGGAGCATTAGAGAGGAAAGAAGAATGGAATAATTTCTGGGTAATGATCTTGCAACAGCATCAGAGAGGAAGAAGAGAGCGATCCAGCATCATAATGGAAGAATTTGTGGGTAATGATGATCAGCAGCAACACCCTCCAAAGCGCTTGAGAACAGAAGCATTAGAGAGGAAAGAAGAATGGAAGAATTTCTGGGTAATGATCTTGCAGCAGCATCAGAGAGGAAGCACAGGAAACCAGAGCAGAAGAAGAGAGCGATCCATTTGCAGCAGTAATGATACAATGTACAGTTACACGTGATGAAAAAAGTAAACCTGGTTTGTTTTCATGCAAGAATTCTTGCTCCACTACCGACTGCCCAAGGATTTACAGAAAGATCAAGTTCACTAGATTTCAGTAGAAAATAATAAATGTTGTTTCATAAATTGTAAGCAAAAGTTCACACTCAATAAATGTTTTTTGTATCAATAAATGTGTTGTCTATTTACAGTTTATATGGTTTTTGAAATCTTGACAATTTTGCTCTTTATTTGGAATGCATTTGAGCTAATTTTACATACACAGAGATAATATCATTGATGAAGGGTGAAAATTAACAGGGATAATCCTACCTAATTAAAAATTAAATTTATAGAATCAAACAGTCGGTTAGTTTTTGAAATGTAAGAATGGAACCCTTCAGCCCTTAACAGACAGACAGTTTGAATCCTAATTAGTCAGATTCAATAAAAGAAAGTTAGAATCCTAATTAAAAAATAAAGGATTAACAAAGTAAACTTTAGAATCAAATTCTGTTAGTTTGTGATTCAAAATCTGTGTAAATTCAGATTCAAAGTCTGTTTGTGGAATAAACACATCCAACTTTACAATAAACAGAAAAATCCACCATAATACAATGCTACATAGAATGATAACACCTTCAAATTGGGGACCATAACAATTCAGATCGTTGCAATGCATGTAAGATGAAATGGCACAGATTTTGAGTACCAGAAAACATTATACAGATTGAAATAACATGGAACATTAAGTATGCAAGGAAAAATTAAAGACACACTCTCTACAGATATGATGCACCTTTCCATACCAAAAAAAAATGAAACATTTCACAGGAAAGCTGGGGAAGACTTGAACCTTTTCCTTCACTTTTGAGTGGTCAATCGACTGCATCAATTTCTTTGGCTTCCCCATCCGCAATGTCCTATTGATTTGACAGAGGAATTCCAACCATCTTTTAAGATGGCATCCTAGCTTTACGCTGTTCTTCCAATAAGAGTGCAATTTAGAGCTATCCTCTGTTTAACATTTCTGTTAATCTCTTTAATGCTTGTCTAAAATGATATCTACCTAAGTTCTTCAGGCTATGAATATGTATACAAAAAATGTTGGAGATTCAATTTTTTTTTAGTACTCTGGCATTTTGGTTTCTGCAATAGCCAAAGCAATTAGGTCTACCATGATGCAAATAATCCCTTCCATTCACGGTTCAGATGGTTTATTTAAATAAGATGTAAATGATGTCCATGCCCTGTTCCAAAGTTGTCCTCAGTAATGTCGATGCATTCATTGGAAGAATTTTATAAACTATGTGTATATACATTCATTGCTTAAAAACGGCTTCCTTTGCATGCATTCAAAGCCTTGAAGCATTTGTTATATCAATAGATTCACAACTAATAAACATCTATGCAATACATGATTTACCAATGTGGGTGGCTGTCTTTTTTTCTGGAACTAAAATCAATCAAAGATTACATAACACAACAGAATACTGATTGATAACACAACAGAAAGCACCAGGGTGTGCTCTGATAGATTAAATAAAGAAAATACAGGTTGGCTGTATGCATGCAACCCTATTTCGAAGGTTTGGACTAGGATAATGAGATAAGAGCAAGAAATCCTTGGTAATTACCTATTAAGATTTGGTTAAAGAGGTGAATGGAGGCATCTTAAAGTGATAAACATGAATGACACATAGAACCAAAAAGTACTTAGAAAAGAACACTAGAAAACACAGTCTTACTCTGTCTTGACCAAGTCTAGTAAAAAATTGTTTGTTGAAGAGTATACTCAAAGAACGAATTCTAATTATGAATGGAACTTGGGCTTTAGGAAAGCATGGACTGAAGAAGGTGAGAAATATGATTGAATTATATATGTATTAAGTTTACTGATCAAGAGTAAGAAAACACAGTAAAACCCTACTGATGGATTTGTTTCTTGTCATTTCATATAAGACTTATAGTTCCCATTATTCACTATGGAGGTTATACTTCATTTGAGCATTGCTTTGAAACATATTTGTGTGTTTGAAGTAGATCAAAGATAGCTGAATAGGATGTTTGGAAAAGGGTGCAAAAAAAGGGATTAAAAATATTAACTACGTAGTGCACACCCTAGAGTACCCTAATTATTATGGTCATCACCTTCATTTCAAGAATGCCACCTCCTGCATTGGCTTCACTATCACTACTATCTCAAAGCACCATGATTGCACTTGCACTTTGTGTTTTCCTCCTTTGCCTCTCAGAATGTATGTTTACTACCTATAGTCATAGGGGTGCTCTTATGTTATACAATTTTCAAACTTTGAGATCAAAACAAATTACTACGTTATAAAGGGTGAGCAGTCTTTAATGTCATCATAGATAAGATGACATATGCACCAATGCATGCATGGTTTGATTTGCAACCGTCTTCCTCCAGCAATTAATTGAAGTGACAGGTCTCCATCATTTAAACGGATGATGAAGATAAAGTTTCCCATGTTGGATGCCATGATGGAGGACCATAGAATTAGAAGACACTATGATCATGACAGTGTCAATGGAACAAGCCCTTCTCCTACTCCTCATGGCGGCTAAACTTTAGAGAAAGAGTCCTAAATACTTCTCTTTAATGAACCACATCCACATATGTCCTCCAGACGTAAACAAAACCTGCAACATAATTCACTAATCAACAATGCCTAATTTTATCTTTTCTCATGAAAGAGCAAGTTATTACTGCCCTTGTGTCTGTGATGAACTTCCACCTGTCTAATACAAACAGAACATTAAGTATGCAAGGAAAAATTAAAGACACACTCTCTACAGATATGATGCACCTTTCCATACCAAAAAAAAATGAAACATTTCACAGGAAAGCTGGGGAAGACTTGAACCTTTTCCTTCACTTTTGAGTGGTCAATCGACTGCATCAATTTCTTTGGCTTCCCCATCCGCAATGTCCTATTGATTTGACAGAGGAATTCCAACCATCTTTTAAGATGGCATCCTAGCTTTACGCTGTTCTTCCAATAAGAGTGCAATTTAGAGCTATCCTCTGTTTAACATTTCTGTTAATCTCTTTAATGCTTGTCTAAAATGATATCTACCTAAGTTCTTCAGGCTATGAATATGTATACAAAAAATGTTGGAGATTCAATTTTTTTTAGTACTCTGGCATTTTGGTTTCTGCAATAGCCAAAGCAATTAGGTCTACCATGATGCAAATAATCCCTTCCATTCACGGTTCAGATGGTTTATTTAAATAAGATGTAAATGATGTCCATGCCCTGTTCCAAAGTTGTCCTCAGTAATGTCGATGCATTCATTGGAAGAATTTTATAAACTATGTGTATATACATTCATTGCTTAAAAACGGCTTCCTTTGCATGCATTCAAAGCCTTGAAGCATTTGTTATATCAATAGATTCACAACTAATAAACATCTATGCAATACATGATTTACCAATGTGGGTGGCTGTCTTTTTTCTGGAACTAAAATCAATCAAAGATTACATAACACAACAGAATACTGATTGATAACACAACAAAAAGCACCAGGGTGTGCTCTGATAGATTAAATAAAGAAAATACAGGTTGGCTGTATGCATGCAACCCTATTTCGAAGGTTTGGACTAGGATAATGAGATAAGAGCAAGAAATCCTTGGTAATTACCTATTAAGATTTGGTTAAAGAGGTGAATGGAGGCATCTTAAAGTGATAAACATGAATGACACATAGAACCAAAAAGTACTTAGAAAAGAACACTAGAAAACACAGTCTTACTCTGTCTTGACCAAGTCTAGTAAAAAATTGTTTGTTGAAGAGTATACTCAAAGAACGAATTCTAATTATGAATGGAACTTGGGCTTTAGGAAAGCATGGACTGAAGAAGGTGAGAAATATGATTGAATTATATATGTATTAAGTTTACTGATCAAGAGTAAGAAAACACAGTAAAACCCTACTGATGGATTTGTTTCTTGTCATTTCATATAAGACTTATAGTTCCCATTATTCACTATGGAGGTTATACTTCATTTGAGCATTGCTTTGAAACATATTTGTGTGTTTGAAGTAGATCAAAGATAGCTGAATAGGATGTTTGGAAAAGGGTGCAAAAAAAGGGATTAAAAATATTAACTACGTAGTGCACACCCTAGAGTACCCTAATTATTATGGTCATCACCTTCATTTCAAGAATGCCACCTCCTGCATTGGCTTCACTATCACTACTATCTCAAAGCACCATGATTGCACTTGCACTTTGTGTTTTCCTCCTTTGCCTCTCAGAATGTATGTTTACTACCTATAGTCATAGGGGTGCTCTTATGCTATACAATTTTCAACTTTGAGATCAAAACAAATTACTACGTTATAAAGGGTGAGCAGTCTTTAATGTCATCATAGATAAGATGACATATGCACCAATGCATGCATGGTTTGATTTGCACCGTCTTCCTCCAGCAATTATTGAAGTGACAGGTCTCCATCAATTTAAACGGATGATGAAAGATAAAGTTCCCATGTTGGATGCCATGATGGAGGACCATAGAATTAGAAGACACTATGATCATGACAGTGTCAATGGAACAAGCCCTTCTCCTACCCTCATGGCGGCTAAACTTTAGAGAAAGAGTCCTAAATACTTCTCTTTAATGAACCACATCCACATATGTCCTCCAGACGTAAACAAAACCTGCAACATTAATTCACTAATCAACAATGCCTAATTTTATCTTTTTCTCAATGAAAGAGCAAGTTATTACTGCCCTTGGTGTCTGTGATGAACTTCCACCTGGTCTAATACAACAAAAAAGGGATGTAAGTCCAATATTTATCTTGTCAACATCAACACAACCCTTATCAACGTCAACTACAAAAGCAATAACTATCCCTCTAAATGAAATAACATATGTTATTTGGCGTTCACATTGCATCGTCCACATGCGATTGCTAGTAATAGTATATTCCAAATGTATTATATCATATCTCAATGGAGTTATTAGTAACATTCTTCTTGTATGGGGACTTTATGATACATATACACTTGTGGTGTTCAATGAAGAGATGTTTTGGACCACACAACTTTCAAAATTACAAGCAGAAAACATACATACATGCATGTAATAATACGTAATTGAATTCAACAACAAAATAACACAAATCAACAAGTTCTATTCATATATCCAATGAGGAATACAATAGACACAAACTGATTGTACATCATGTGATCATTCTCCTTTCAAATACACTCTGCATTGACCTTTAAGCTTGCATCCATACTCTGCTAGCTAATTCAAAAAGTTATATATGAGCCACTAAACACTAACTCTCTAAGGCAATTGGGTTTTGTTAATATAGTCATCTAATGCCACAATCTTAATACCTAACACTAATATGAAATTATGGTCCCAAGGATCCAATACAAACTTAGTTGCACTTTCTAATATTTCGTGGTTTCAAATGATTTTTCCCCAATGCTTAGTGGTTTCCAGATAACTTTGTAGTGTTCCGTGGCTCCAAATAGTACTTTGTAGCTTCAAAACAATGGCATAGTGTTATGCGGATCCAAACAATATTTCATGGCTTCAAATTCAAATTCGTAGTATTGTGTGGCTTCCTTAGCGTTCCATGACATCTATCAATCCACTAATACTTGTAAGACAAACTTCCAACAATTTGTGTGGATTGCGCAAAGACTTCATAGACCTGTACAAACAACACAATAGACCGGTCATCGCATAATGGGATTGTGCACAACATTGACATTATGCTTTAGACTTATGCACAACTCCAAGAGTGGAGAAATGAAACTCTAGTACTTTATGGCTCACCAACAACACAGTCCCTCACAACGAGACTTGCTGATAATACAAAAATGCGAAATAGAATGCAAACAACTAACTCAAATTGTTTAAATTGTTTATGCTTTATACATGATTCCCTATGGACCTGAATGCTCCTACAACATACACCTCGAGTAATTTTGAAAACTTGACCTCCTTCTCAACGAATTTGAATGTCATGTTTCAAACATCCATAACATTAAGCCAAGTTACATTTTTGATGTTATTTCCTCTCCATTTGACTAAATACTCTTTATACTCCATCCTACGTGTTTTTTTGATCTTGGTGTCAATTACTCCTTCCAATTTCTCATACACCCTTTTTGGCATCTACTCTCTTCAATCCACTTTGCCACCTGTTGAATTTGAACCTATAATACCTCCCTTTATTGTATAGTATGGATAAAAATCTACCATGATGAATATGCTTGAGATATCAATGACTTTCAGAGCAGCTAAATATCATAAGTGTTTTCTGCAAACTTCCTCAATACCTTGCATGGTCCAATTTTCTTTCATTTGAGCTTATTATATGCTCCCTTAGGAAACCATTCCTTTTGTAAATGGTCTAAGAAACTATCTCCCACATGATATTTCACTTCTCTTCTCTTATCATCAGTGCATTACTTATACTACACATTCATCTTCTCCAACTAATTACGTACTTGCTAGTGCACTTCCTCCATATATTCTGAAAATATTTTGCTTCAACACTACTTCCTTCTTTGCATGACACTCTGTCATCTCTGCCACTCCATGTGGGTTTCTCCCTTACATGATCGGAAAATGGTGTCTTCCTCATGCTTTAATTACTAGAATTATTGTACACAAAATCTTCTTGCATGCCAAGGCACATGTTGTTGGATTGTCTCCCACCAAACACCTCAATAGGTCTCTAAGACTCCTATTCACCACTTTTTCTTATACATCAGTTTGTGGGTGATATGTTGAACTAAATTGTAACTTTGTATTCATCTTCTTCCATAATGTTCACCAAGAATGGCCAATGAACTTAGTTTCCCTGTTAGACTCAATTTTACTTGGCCAACCCTATAGTATTCCAATCTACTTAAAGAATAAATTTACGATGTTAGTTGCACCAATAATCCTCTTGTAAGCAAAAAATTGTGCCATCTTAGAGAATATATCCACCATAATATAAATAAATCCCATCTACATAATGGGAAACCCCAAAAAATTTCCATGGTAGTTTGTTCCCAAGGCTTCTCCAAAATGGGAAATGATGTTACAACCCTACATTCTAAAATATCCCCTTAGCCAACTGACATATTTTGCATTATTACATAAACTTGTGCACATCTATAGACATTTGCGGCCAAAACTAAATCTCCACTAGTTGTGCTATTGTCTTATCCAAATCGAAATGCCATGCTAATCCACCATTATGCTTCTCTTTCACCAAAATTTCCCTCATCGATCCTATGGGAATGCACAATTGATTACCCTTAAACAAAAGGCCTTTATACATAAAGGAATTTAAACATGGTGTATTATCAAAACTCTCACATGTTGCACATACTCTCCACACTTCACCAAAGTATTCATCTTGTGCATACAACTCCATCAATTTGAAACCCGCTACTTCCACTCTCATCTAAGTCAACAACATACAATGCTTTCTCAACACATCAACAACTCTATTAGACTTACCTTTTCTATGCTTCCACAAAAAGTGTAGCCTTTACATATTCACCCCACTTCATATGCCTCTAACTTTCATCTTTCCCTAATTGTTAATAAATAGTATTGCTTGATAGAAAACATATAACATGAATTCCCTTGATAACAAGTAGTACCTCCACTTCTTGAGCACTTGTACAATTGCATAGAACTCCTGATCATACACACTATATTTTTTCTTCACATCATTCAAATTTTCAATAAAAATGATATCTATCTCCCTTCTTTACTCAACACTTTACTAATGGTTAAACCACTAGCATCACAATCCACTTGGAATCCCTTCTCAAAATCAAGTAACATCAACGTTGGTTGCTCAATCACCTTCCTCTTCAACTCTTGAAAGTTGTCCTCTATGCACCAAATCTAGACATAAATTTTCTTATATCCTCACATGGCCTTTGTGATAGGCACACACACACACACACACACACACACACACACACACACACACAACACACACACACACACACACACACACACACACACACACACACACACACACACACACAACTAAAGTCCCTTATGAACTTGTGGTAAAAGCTAGCCAACCCATGAAAATATATTGCTTCAAAAGCACTGTATGGTGATGGACAATACACTATTGCACAAACCTTCTCTTGATATATCTTAATACCTTCACTGAGAATCAAAATCCCATATACACAAATTCTTCATGCATAAAATTATATTTATTCAAATTAATCATTAGCTTCTCCTCATGCAACCGTTGTAACACTTGTATTATATGTAAAAAATGTTGCTCACACGTCCTGTTGAATATCTGGATATCATTAAGGCACACAATCATGATTTTACTCAAAAAGGGTTTTATGAATTGATTCATCAACCTCATAAGGGTACTTCGTGCGTTGCTCAATCCAAACAACATAACTAACCACTCATACACTCCTTCCCATGTCTTGAATGTAGTGATGGTATGCTCTCTTTAGATCAATCTTATTAAAGTACCTCATGTCATTTAGACAATCCATAATGTCACCCATCCATGGCAATGCGAATTTATACTTTATGGTGATCTTGTTGATGACTCTCGATTTTTTACACATCTACCATTCACCACCCCTTTTGGTGCTAGGACCATTAGTACTGTAATGACATAAAGCTTTCTCTAATCAAGCCTCTACTCAATAACTCCTCAACTTGTCGTTATGTCTTTGCAATCTCCTACAATATCATCCTATAAGATATCTTGTTCAGAAAATATGAACCTAAAATCAAATCCATGTGGTGTCTAATGTCTCTCATAGGTGGTATCTCTGTTGCCAACTTGTTATAAACAACTTCTATAGACTCTCCCAACATCTCTTTTACTTCTCACAACATTGATTCATCCTTCTATGCCACTATTTTTACGCGGGCTTCACAATTAGTACAAAACACATATTGTTCTACTTCACCTCATTCAAGAATTCCTTACTTGATAAAAAAAGAACCTTGGGTCCTTGCTCTACTTCTTCACCCTTATCTTTCATTATATTTATAGTGTAATCCTTTCCATCCTTCACACACTTATAATTATTTATGGGTCCATCATGTTTTCCCTTCTAATTGAACTTTTACAGCTTTCCAAGTAGCACATGGCATGCGTCCATAACAACTACATCACATAAGAGTTTTGTTGGCGAAATAATTTTTTCAGGTAGGAAAATTGGATTCTCTCACCAACAATGTGTGGGAATAAGTCCCTTTGCTTGAATGAGGCAACTCCATTTATTGAAAATAGGAAATATTTACACTATTCTAATTTCTTGTGGGCAACCTTTCGATCGGGGATCACACTGGGGTACTTCTCTACGCATGTGGTAAAGTACTTGTGGATACTAAAAGGGAAGAAACAACTTGAGGGAGAGAGGTGCGAAATGAATAACAAGGAGGGTTTTGCACAATAAGTATTGCAAAAGAGTTTATTGCCTTAAAATTATAATATACCCATAGTTTTAATGAGAAGACATCATTCACATGGAACAAGGAACAAAACACAAAAATCACAAAGTCTTATTGTATTATATTCAACAATTACATGCTCATGGAGTATAGTTGAGATGGGGAGGAATGCATTAGACTAGGAAATGGAAGAAATTAGCTATCTTGCATATAGAGAGAAAATGAGAGATAGAAAGCAACAATAACCATCCTCTTGAAGTGAGGAGGTCATCCCTATTTAGATATTTACATTGCAACCCTTCATCTACCCCCCACATGACTCTTCATGTCTCTATTCCACTTGTGACTTTCCATCTTCATATGAAGTGAGAAAATAAGTTCCCTTTTTATAAATCAAAAGGGAATTTTATAATGCAACATTAGAAAGTCACTCAAGTGAAAAATACAAAATTTCAAGATTATACACAATGAAGAATTAGAAATGGGGAGTGAAGGAAGAGGGAGAAGGAGAAGCGAATTGACTAACTACTCTTGATGAAGAATCAACTTTTGTCGGCTTCTGCAGAAGATCTCCAATGATGAGGCTTTGACCTTTGACCATCTTGTTGAATCTAGAAATTGTAAATGAAACCTTCTCAACTTTTGGGATGTGCACATGTTCCAATGTGTGAAGACAAGTCTCAGGAGTGGCATTGAGCTTCTTGTATTGATTGAACCAATTATCATGATTCCTTATAGTATTAGAGATGGAACCTCTAATCACTACAAGGGATTCCAAAGTGTCACCAATGAAGGACAGAGGATCACCGATCTTTACCTGAACCAATTCTTGAAATGAATTTTGAAGATCCTTCAAAGAAATGTTCTCATTAAGGAAAGGAGTCCCAAGTTCTGTTAGGAAATTTATTGTTTACATTGGCATATGGGTTTTACCGTACAGTGAATTATTATTTACTTATGGTTATTATCTGGTTGATTTAATATAGTGTTATAATGACAATATATTTAATTGTTGCACCCACGTATCTACACTTCCTATTTTATAAGGAAGTTGCTTTCCTATACCTATGGCTATATAATAGCCGGTGTAATATTCCCATTCCTGAGGGAGTGCATAATAGAAGAAATTAATAATTTGTTGTGTAAATCTGCTGTTGCGCCATTGTTTGCTATCAGAGTGGTATGGAATCCTGAGAATTGCAAGGGGCATATCTACTCTAATTTATGGTTACCCCTGTAGATGAGATCTGCGTTTTTTGTTGAGTTAGCATTTTGCATTAGGTTGCTCAAGTACACGTTGGTGTTTTCATTATTATCCAGTCTGTTCTGGTGGCTGCATGCATATTATTATGCTCTATGCGTTGGACTCAAGCCATTCCTGTGTATTGTGGAGAGTGGAGATAACGAGTCTTGTTAGAATAGAGCATTAAACTCAGTATTGGACATTGAAGTCGTTTCCCAAATTATCATCGCTACCTCGTTGTGATTCTATGCATCCATGGCGTCCAAGCTGGTTGTAATGTAATCTGGTCGGGTCATATACACCATCCAGAGCTCGCATGCACCTAACTACGCTCTTTGATATCAACATTACCACGTTTGAATATTGCCAAAAGAGTTTGCATTGTTATCCTATCAAAGTCCGACTCTGAAGACTTCCCAAGGCTATCGCATGTATGAAGCAAACTTGTATTACAACTCCGAGTTTTCTTTGAGAGCATAACTCACCCAATACGTGGAAAGAATACGAAGGTGCCTTCTACTTCTAGCGAGCAGTTTCAAAATTTCTTTTCTGTCGACTGTGTAAGTCTATTTTGTGTGAATCTTTGACATCATTGGATAAATCCATGCATGCGGCGTAGTCTTGAGATTTGTGGAAAATGCATCGGGATTTGTATTCAGTTTGCAACAGATTGGTCAATCGTTCTGGCATTGAACCTGTTGTAGACTACAATGGTTCTGATCATTATAAATCCTTGAGCTTCAGAGCATTTGCACCTACCCAGCCCGTAGATCTGCATCCAAGTCTTAGTAGCTGCGGATCCAGACACCAAGGGAGACGTCATGTGCAAACCAAAAGGTCATAAATTAAAAAGTAATAATTTGATTACTTTTTAACTAGCAATTGCAAATGAGTTGCAAGTTACGACTGAGAGGGCTTCAATTTTATGTGTATAATTTTACTCAAAGAACAATTCCAGTTTAAAGATAAAGAAGGGAAAGGTGTAGAGAGTCGGTTCTTCTGTCGGCCAGCTATGGCTGCCAGTGAAGTAAAATAAAAAACATAACCATGAGTTAACACCGCGGTCACTCATGATGTTCTCAGGCCGGCCACTCCCAAAAGCAAGGGCACCAAAGAATGGTTATTGCCAAGTCTAAAATGTCATTTAAAGGATGTGGAGTCAAAGAATAGTAAATATCTATGACTTACAAAAATATCTAAAATCCGGCAACCTGTAAAGTTAAGCCACCGGAATTTGACACTTTCCATCAATGCCTTCTTCAAAGTAAACACCTCCGGCGAAATATTTAGATTGTAATATTTTAAATAGGTTTAGGCATTTAGTGGTGACCCGTGTTTTATTGGTATGTATATTTCTGTTGGATATTTGGTGTTAAAAGAGTCACTATTAGAAAAAGTTGTCGTGGGTATTTTATTATCTTATAATCGATTCTTTGATTGAGTCCATTGTCCATCTAAATGTGTCAAAAGTCTACGTTAAAGTGTCTCAAGGATATTTCAAAGTATCAATGTCAAGCGTCTTTTTGTTATTATTGTAGTGTCATTTTAATTTATTTTATAAAAAAAATGGGGGGTCTAATTATAGTGTAATTGTAATAGTATTATTTATAATTGTGTCTTCTGTTACCATGATATGTAGCGTCATCAAAAGTTAGTTGTCCGTATAAGTCCATTTTAATGTAGAGTCTTTTTGTCCGAGTTAAAGTGTCATTTTCAAATTTGTGAGTTGTCGTCAAAAGATTGAGTCATCGTAAAAAGTCAAAAGCTGTAAAAATAAAAAAAAATTGCCTCACGGATGCATTTTCGGTGTTACCTGATGTCGGGTAAAATAAAGTGTTTCACATTGCGGGAGAGAAGAAAACAAGAAACTCAATGTGGAAAGAAATGTGCTTCATGTTTGAATCCTGCTGAGTTAGCAACACGTACATTGGAGGACGGAGGCAATAGAGGCTGGAGGTTAGACATCGACCTCTTGTCAGTCATCAACGATGGGGCCGCACTTTTGGTATGATGACATTAGTTTCAGTTGTGTTTTTTAGTATGGCATGAAAAATAAGAACAAACTATGTAAATTCGTGTTCACTTGTGAGTATTCCTCATGTAACCCCTTTTATAGAAGCATTGTAAAATATTGATCAAAATGTATTGTAGCAGTCATGATGAGAAGGTTTTTGGTAAACGAGGAAAACCAATTGTGAAGATTATTGGTAAACCAGGAACACCAATGTGTAAGGTTTTTGGTAAACCTGTAAAACCAATTGTGAAAGGTTTTTCGTAAACTTGTAAAACCAATTGTGAAAGGTTATTGGTACACCTACAAAACCAATTGGGTAAGGTTGTTAACCTAGAAGCCGGAGAAAACCATCAGTAGAGGAAGAAACGTGCGTTGGTACATCTGTGAGTTTTGTGCATGCCCGATGCTGCACAATTGAGAAGTTGATCATGAGCACATAGAGGTGGCAGGCTGCAATCAAAGAACGAGATATGTTTTACCATGTAAACATTAAGGATGGGAATATTAGCAAATTTATTGTTTACATTGGCATATGGGTTTTACCGTACAATGAATTATTATTTACTTACGGTTATTATGTAGTTGATTTAATATATTGTTATAACGACAATATATTTAATTGTTGCACTCGCGTATCTATACCGGGTAATTTGTTATTTTCACTTACTATTTTATAGGAAGTTGTTTTCTTATACCTATGGCTATATAATAGCCGATGTAATATTCCCGAGGGAGTGCATAATAGAAGAAACTAATTTATTTTTTTGTGTAAAAATGCTACCGCACCATTAAGTTCCTACATACTTGTTCCAAGATCCTTGAGAATTCTTGATACATCTTCCTCACAGGATTCCAAATCAGCAATGGCCTCTTTCAGAGCATCACACCTCTATGTTATAGTATTAGATGAAATGGGAGACAAGTTCTCCAAGGTAGATGAAAACACATTTGAGCGTACCAAGGCATGAGAATCAAAACTATTCATCTCTTTCACCAACGGGAGATTATCCTTTGAAATAACATTCTCTTTCTTTATCTCTACCTTATTCTTCTTGATTTTCAACTCTATGGTCAAGAGTAATGTGAACAAAGAGATAATCTCAGGGAAGAGAGCATTCCATTTTTCCATGATCATGCTTACCCATTGGTCTCATGCCCTTCCTTGCATTGTGAATGTTTGAGCTTGTTTGAAGGAGTGAGGATCAAAGATGCAAATGGGAGGGATTGCTTTAATCTGAGGCAAGTATGATGAACTTGGTTCAACAAATGATTTCACATATGAAGACAAAGTCCTCACATGTTCCTCCAATTGGTCAATGGTCTTCTTGTACTCCTCGTTCCGTGCAAGGATCCAAGATGAAGAATCTTTGAAAAGGTGAGCATCTCCCTCATGATTGGCTTGCCCCAAAGATACTCTTGTCATTGCATAGTCATCAAGTGTCATTTTCTCCACAAGATTGATGACTTTCAGATGTGTAACCTCTACAAACTAAGCTCCGGAAGCCTCAGTGAAGAACCTAGAGATTGTATGTGTTTTCTTACTTCTCTTGGTCTTGATGTACTTCGAGACGGCCTCAAAGTTTGGTGTCACCACTTGTTGCATTGTTTTTGAATCCTATCCAAGTAAATATTTGATCCATGAGAAGGGCTCAAAAGGAGCGGAAAGAAGATCAAACTCCTTAGGTGTTTGGTAGGAAACCAAAACATGACTAGGATTGGATGGTTCAATCACCTCTGTAGGGATAATGGGTTCTACTGGATTCTCAGGGGACTCCAAAGGATCTATCTCTCCTTTTTAAAGATGCTCAACAAGCTCCACTCTGACTTTTGATATTTTTTACATCCCCATTGAGGGATATGTTTCTTCAACTTCTGCAAGTTTCCTCTTTCTAGAATGAGATGATCATGTGCCTTCATTGGATGATTCGTGAGATACAAAGAGAGAATATTTCTATTGGGTCGATGAAATACCACTTAAGTGTTGAATGTGCATGAAAATTGGGCATGCAAGAATAGGGCGTGTAGGGGCACGTGGAAATATAGCAAAGCAGAGCACACTTAGAATCAGGACTCAACCATTTTTGGTGCAAGGCTAATTATGGACATGGAGTGAGAAGCACGTTTTGTATGAAGACTTACATAACACGCAAGACCATTTTGGGCGAGTGGAAGACCAATCGACATGCAGGGTTTTGGCACTATTAATAGGATTATACTTTAGTTTACAATTAGGTGATATATTATTAGCGATCTTGCATGCTCTTATATTTTTTTTATAAGTGATGCACATATATTATTAGCATGTAGCCTATTTTGAGGATGCATGGGAAGTGAAGGGAAATTTCCCATGCCTTATATATATGTATGATCTGCATAGGTTAGATATACTACTTTTGTAATAGAGTTATGTTGCTGGTTTATGGGTGCGTGACTCATGGTGACTATGTTATGTATGTAAACAACTTTTGTGCTTTACAATACTTAATATAATGGATCTTTGTGGGTGGATATTGGTTGTAAACATCACTGTTACTATTTCTTACATGGTGAATCTAATATTTATACTTTTTGAAGTTATTCTTGCATCTGTTTATGACCTAGATCTAGATTATATTCTGTAATATATTTGAATGATTGTTATAGAATTGGAATATATATTGTCCATCATGCTAACTCCTTGATTGAGCTCACATAAAAGAGGACCTTGGTACCCTAGCGCGTTTCAGGTGAGCGATCAGGTTCGGCTTGGGTGATGTGTTTACATGCCTTGGGATGTTGTGGGTAAAAGAAAGACTACATTTTGGTTCCGTTGCTGGGACCTTTTTTTCGAAGCTATTGCAAGGATGGTGCATGATGGAGATGTACCAGATAAATTTGGACACTGTTGAAAGTTGGGTAGAGAATTTGGAGGACGAGTTTGCACAGAGATACAATACTGAACTTGAATTTAATACATGCGTGTGGGTTGAGTAGAATATGTATCGTGAAATTTATGAGGTGTTCTTCGCCTGTTTTCTTGAAGAGATGTATGAGTGGCTGATAAGATACACATTAAAGCGGAATTGGAGGTATCAAAATCTTGTTTAGATGCAGGAAGATTATCAGAATTTACATGATGCTAATTTCCCCTAGACACACATTGTAGATCACTGGTGGAGTGGTGTCTTGAATAACTATATCTTGGAGTATTTTGTTTCTAATTATTCTTATCTAAAGGTAGCTGAGTTCCAGTTCCTGCGTGAGCCTAGAGGATCCTTTCTACGTAATATCCCCTTAGCAATTAAAATCTTGATGGTAACCATGGATTTTGAAGAGAAACCTATGGCTAGCTAAACGCCACTGCATGTGGGGGCATGAGCAGGTGTGGTGAAAGATGACAAACCTGACATTAGATAGACATAGAGAAGAAATGTAACTTAAGTATAATGAAGCACACAATAGGGAATTAATGAAGATATGTGACATTGAGGAGTGTTTGGAGCTGCGGAGAGAGATGGCTCAGGAAGGATTTGAGGCTCACAGGGAAGATGTGGAGCAGGAGAATTTAAATCTCCCATCCTTAGGAAAACATGGTAGACGGTACCCTTTAGCTTCTGATGAGAGCACATCTAAAGAAGAATAGTTGAGAGCCACAGGCACACATTTGATCCCACATAGCGACCCCACCCTTGTGTTTGGTGATCTAGTTCCTGAAGAAGCAATTGAGACTGAGGGAAGTGTTGGTGGTAGAGTAGCAGTAGGTAGTTTCCATTTCCCTTTGAATATAAAAGTTTCTCACATGGCTATGCAGTCTTATTTGTTAGGTGGTGGTATATTTTCTGGCTCATCATTAGGTGAGAATGTCGGCACGCAAAACATTGGTAACATGCCTGGAAGTAGTACAAATTTTTAGACTATGGGTGTTCAGTTCAGTACAACTAGTGGTACACAATGCAACACATCCTTTGGTCCGATGCCCACCATGGGAGGAGGATCTGGAGGTTCGGGATCTAGTGGATTTGGTGGTTTTGGAGGAGGAGGGAACACTAGAGGAAATATAGGATTTGGATTTGGTGGGCATGGTCTGCACCAACCCTAGCAGGTGTATTATGAGATGTCCCTTCGTCTCCCAGAATACAGAGGTATTGAATATGTCACAAAGCATGTTCATATGTGTGAAATACTACGGCGTGCCAAAGGGATTACAACTCCATAGCGTAAAGCAAGTCAGTTTGTAACTACGTTGCATGGGCACACATATAGTTGGTATAGGAAGTTTGATCCGAACCAGAATTGTGTGAATTCTAAGGCGTTGCGTGATACCTTCTTGGCAAAGTTTCATATTCCCGAGTTTGAGCAGAAGAGCATCAATGCGTTGAAGGATATCAAGTAGGGAATGGTTGAAAGTGTAAGGGAATAGAATTTCCGTTTTAAGACTCTGTTATCAAAGTTATCCTAAAAAAATACATCCTAGCTATCATGCACAATGGTTCATTGGAGGTTTGATTACACCTTTAAGAAGGGTGCTCTCACACAAGAATTTTACAGATCCATGTGAGGCTCTTGAGGCAGCTTTATGCGCTGAGGCCATTGGCAACATGGACACTAGAGTAAACCCCTTTTTGGAGGCATAGATTGCTTCTATGGTAAAATAGTTGGAAAAATTGTCAACCAATTCAACACACGATATGCGCAGTGGACTGTGGTGCACAAATTGTGAAATGGAGGGTCATACCAAGGATAACTTCCCTCGTAGATTGGTGTGCTCCATTTTGTTGTATTGCGAAATTTGTCATTTAGATAATGATTTTAGCAAGTTTCCTTTGCTGCAGCACACGATTAGGAAGAATGTGTCAAGTTACTGTAATATTTGTAAATCCCACACTCATGACATAGAGAATTGTCGGTTGATTGATGAAATTCATGAAGCAATCGATATGGGTGTGTGTCAGACCAGTGTTACAAATAATTCCAAGGAGCAAGGTGATAATCATGGTTAGAATCAAAAAGATAATGAAGGGTGCTTTGATGGAGACGGTCGAGGTTGAGGATACTGTTGAGGCTTATGAGGACATGGTTGCGGTGGGGGAAGGAGTGAGTGTCCTCGTGGGATGTGTTATAATTGTGGATCACCGGATCACTATAGGAACAAATTCCCCCAGAACCTGGCTTGATCTTGATGTGGAAAGAGTCATAAGTATGAAGATTTCTGGGAGTTGTATGAACACATGTGTAAGCAGTATAAGCAAGATAAGGGTGTGGGAATGATAAAAGTACAATACACTGTGGGAGATAAGTACATACATACATTAACACATGATCCTGATAAGATACATGTCCTTGTTATTACTCGTGCTGAAGATGCGCACACTCGTGAAGATCCAAAGCCAAAGCTTGTTATTACAAAGTAGGAGGTGATCCATGCAAAGTATCTAGACCTTGCGCATTAGAAAGAGATATATCAAGAATCTATGAAGGTTATTCAGAGCTTGTAAGGTGAGATACAATGCTTGAAAGAGTAGTCACAGAAGTTAGAATAGGAAAATGCAGCCATGCTACCACAGACAGATGTGAATGAAATTAAGGAGGTTTTCAAGTTTCTACGTAAAGAGAACATCATTCCTTTGTTAGGGGAATGGATAAGTGAGAAGGTACCACACGTGAAAACTGAGCCAAGAGATAGATGTTGCATGCCAACTCGTCTCCTCACAATATTGACTATGACAAAGAGATCACATTAAATGTAGTTTTTGATGGTTGGCTTTTGAGTAACACGTCGATTGATACATGTGTAGAAGTAAATATAATTACCTTGGACGTGTGGCTTCAGATGGGGAGACCACTATTATATCCATCTTTGAATGTGTTGTTTATGGTGAACAGGACTAAGGCCATGCCTGTTGGAGTTTTGAAAGATGACACTATTACAATTTAGGGGGCTAAGTTTACTGGTGATTTTGAGGTCTTAGCACTTGCAGAGGCAGATAGTTTTCTAGCATTACTTAGGCGCTATACGCACCCGATTTTGCATGTGCTACATTTTCTGAAAATGGTTACAAAAGTCCCCAATGATGATTCATGTCCTTTCATAAGGTGTTCAACTTCCTACGCTCATTTGCATTGTATATTTGTAGCCTAGATATTTGTACTTAGCTTTTTCATGCTTTCTTTCAGCTTCCCACTCCTTTTTGTGCATGTTTTATCCTTTAGTGTAAAAACCGCCGCCCTACTTGGGTAGCGGTCCTATGTGTTTTTTTCAGAACTTTTCATGTGTGATTTAAACACGTGACACTTCACTTAACTTGACTTATAAGATGCGTTTGTGAACCAAATTACCTAAAAATAGTCTTGATTGCATGGTGTTCCTTCACCCTTCTATTTTTAAATAGATTTATTTAGTTTAAACTACATATTCACCCTATGATTTGGCACTTCAAGGCTGCCTTGTGCATGAAGGCACATCCCAGCCAATTCCTATATATTCCATGCTTGTATTCAAGCAAAAGGCTTGTGAATTTTGTGTATCTTGCATAGTATTACTGTAACAATCTTGCTAGGAATTGTATAGCCAAGCTCTGTTCACTTGTGCTATCTCTCTTCTACTTGCATTGCAACCAGATTTTCCGTCAAGCTGCCATTGCTCAAGTGCCTTCTCTTGCTGCTGCCTTTGCATTCCCAATTCCTTGGACTCATATGGACACACAGAGAAAGAAAGGATAAACTGAGGGGACAAATTACTACACAACTGGGTTTACCTTTGTTTTGTGAATTCCAGGTTGGAGTTGTTGTTTGATTTCCTTCATTACAATTTATTACTGTTATATCATATAAAATAGAGTAGAAAACTAATATTCTTTCATTTGCAAGTAATTAGTTAAATTCCAATCGGTTTTAAATCATTAATAGCAGCTCCTAGTGACGGATCCTCTTCTTCACATCCCTTTGGGTCTAAAGGAAAGAATATATGCAGGAATTGGTCTATACATCTTTGAGTATTTGGAAAAATTCTTGTTTTATGTTAGTATTAATTAGAATACAGTCATCACAGGTGAATAACCTCACCGGGTTATTTTGCTTGTTTAGTTTTAGTGTAGAAATATATTTGATTATTTAGAATTAAAAGTAATTATTGTTTTGTAATTGTAATATCTCCATTTTGTGATTTGTTTAGATTAGATTCCTTTCAACAATAGCTTAGAATTTTAATTTCATGTTGGTTAATTCAGACATTTCAAACTAGTTTAACATTTAGATTCAATCGAGTAGACAAATCATAGGGAATTTACGCTACCCGTTCATATCCTTTAAATATCCCCTTTTCACCAACTCAACTACTAGGAAACCACACTACTAGATCTTAGTCACTAATTCTCCTATAGTTAGCCATCCACACATTCAACATCGGCAGCTCCGACATGACCTCGGGGAGTCGAGTGCGGTTGAAGGTTGCATGTCAATTTTCATCTGTACAAATTGGTGAACCCGACATGAAGGATTAATTCCTTCTTGTTTCCTTTTATTTCAATCCTACTACCTCATCTTTCCATTTCTTCCTCTATTTTGGTAGGCATTTTATACATTCTAAAATATGTTTGGAAGAGAGCTTGGTGGGCCATTTGGATCTGATAGATATTACACCAACGTGCAACCACAATAGCTCCCTTCCCTTTCAGGATGGGCTGACAACTACATAACCAATGTGCAAACCTCTCCTAGTTACACTTCAAACCCCATTAGCTATGTAAGGATGTACAAGGTTGATCAACCCGTAAACATGCAATATGGTCAACCCAATGCAAACCATATTTCTATCACAAACAGAATATGTTCTTACCATAGAGTCTTGTCAAGACATCATATTTCGTTGCAATCAACAAAAGATGACATATTTACATGAATAAGTAATCCTCTCCGTAAAATATATGAGTCTTTGGATAGAATGAAGGCTACAACCTCTGAGATGTCAAATTCCTATCGTAAGATTCTTACATCTGAGGAAGACAAGAATTATAACACTGAACAATTCATAAAAGGGTATCATGAGCCTGTTCAGTTAAACCCTACGCTGCAGGCGCCACAACAAGGGAATCAATCCTCTCTCAACAATCTCATCTCCACTTTAGTAGGGAGGATTATATAACTAGAGGGTGCTTAACCATCGTAAATGACATATGCAATGGGGAAAAACATGGGATATCCAATAGATAACAAGGGGTACATCCCTACCAATGAACAACCAATGCAACATCCTATCCAACAAGGTTACCCAGTTCAGACGAATCCAATTGATCTTATCATAGGGTCTAATACAATAGGGATGGGTCCTCATCCTTCTTAAGATTATCCTACGCAAGGGCTGGCTGGAAGTACGTTCTCGAATGCCCCTCCATCAGGTAATGCGATGTTCCCTGGTTTTAAGCCCGTAGGTCCATATCCTGACATTATACAAACTTACTTGCATATGTATTCAAAGTTCCCCCAGATGGACCCATATGCCATTATAGCTTCTTATGTGTAGTATCAAGGAGCTCCATACATTCAGGTCAATGCCTATAATGCAGCTTACCCAATTCTTCCCCCTCCACCTCCTCATCGAGGATCTTCAATAGTGGAATCTTACGTAATAGGTACGTACACTGAGTAATTAAAGGAGCCTCTCGACTTCACCATACAAGGTGTCATGATTCCACACCCACGAGCTGATCTTCCCAAGTTTAAGGGAGAAGGAGACCTGAATGATCATATCAAGGCCCATGCTACTACCATTAGGGAGTTACTTCCTTAGGAGGCTATAGTAGCTAAAATATTTCTAAAGAATCTCAAAGGAATTGCATTAGATTGGTATTATCAGATTACATAATCCTCCATACACTCCTTTAAACAACTTGTTTCCAAATTCGTTAAAGCATTTTATATGAAAAAAATATTGTGTACATGGATTAGGGAATTTTTGCACATTAGACAGGAGCAAAACAAATATGCTGCCCATTTCATCTAGAGATGGAGTCAAGTTATTTATTCCTCTATAAGTGCACCCAACATGGACTAGATGGAACTTTGTGATCTTTTTCTGCACTCACTCAATCAAGAGACTAAGGAAGAGGTCCAAAAGTTTCCTTTCCATAGTTATGAGGAAGTTTTGGAATGTGTGCTTCGATTTGACCAAACTGCTATTGATAGTGGGTATAAGACCTACAATTCCAATGGGAAATTGGTATCCCCAAATAAAAAATATGCAAATTATCACAACAATAGTGCCAACAACCAGTGAATTAAGGGTTTGAATCACAATAAAGGTGCTACTATGAATGGTGCTACAGATCAAGCTAAAAACACTATTTTTACCAACAACAGTAACACCAACAACAATAACAACAACATTAACTCGGGAAATCAAAGAGGCTCTAACACTTTGTCTTCTATCAACACAATTGACGTAAATCATTCCCTGAAAAAATAAATCAAACCCAAGGCCCAAACCAGTACCAAAGTTTTGGCCAAGAGGTAATGGACCATGGTTATAAAAATCAGTTCCAAAACTACAATTGAGATTAAAGGCCACACAATTATGACCCTAACCTGTATTGTGGTTTCCATAAGGTTCGGGGCCATGATGCTAGAACTTGCTGTGATTGCAACAAATTCTTATAAAGGATCCCTAAGAATCAAAGGCATCTCTTTGTCGATATGTTCTTAACAGACCTTGAAACAAACTCGTAGTCTAACTATACAGGGCCTATAGCTCCTCAAAACGCTAATGAGAGAATATTTGGAGATCCAATCCCTATGCATCCAAATTTTTTTAAGGTGAATTCGTAAAACAAAAACAAAGGCATTCCTATAGGAAATAATGACCACGAAGTCTCAACTTCCAATAACTCTCAGGTTGCTCCTAACCTCCGTCTGAATGACAACACAAAGATCATGGGATTAATTGAGCTAGAATTTGAACCATAAATTAATGCAACAACTCAGGCGAAGGAATACTTTCCTCAAAATCTAGCCACTCTTTCTTCTTCGTAGGATTTCGTTCCCACAATTTCAAAACCAATAGGAGCATATGATTTGATATCGGATTTAAAAAATACCTTCTTTCACATCTCGTTTCTAGATTTGCTAAAGAATTCCCTCATGCATCATTTTGCATTGCTTGATGCACTAGGTCTTGGTCATCTAATCCTTGTTACACCTCCTCCCAGTGCTCAAATAAATCAAATTTATTTTGACATACATCCTCCGGGGCAAAGTGATAGGGATAGTGGGTTTGTTTTTGATATAGACAAGATGCCTTCTGATACTGAAAAAACATGAAGAGGCGATCCTGCCTTTTTTTGCAGGTTTGGGTTTATAACAATTACATTAATAGAGCTATGATTGATGATGGGGCTACAATAAATTTGGTTCCTTTCTCGTTTTTAAAGTAGTTGGGGTATAGGGAGACTAACTGCTCCTCTATAAGAAACACATTGCGAGGGTATGAAAATTTGAAGGAAACTTCAATTGGAACCATAGTTCTTCCTGTTACCCTTGGGCCAAAAACCATCTTGATAGAGTTTTATATCATCAATCGGGAAAAAAATTACAACATGATCCTTGGGAGACCTTGGATTCATCGAATGAAGGCTATTCCTTTTACGTTGTTCCAAGTAGTTAGATTCCTCCATTTGGGAAAGGTTTTTATTACCCAAGGGGATCCTGAGCCCTTTGAAATACACTTAGAGAATCTCAAGAAGAAAAGGGAAGTCCATTCAAAGTTTGAAATTTTTGCGAACCAATTGAACAAACCACCTTCATCAAAGGAGTTGGCCCCTATCACTCCAAGTGTTTTGAAGAGTGAAGTTTCTCATCCAAAAATGTTCAAAGTGGCAAAAAATGATAAAAGTAAATACATATCCATGGAAACAGTGTCCACTAAGACTATAATTGAAATCATGAAACTCTTGGAGAGTGATGATATGGTCTTCCTCCCATTTGAATTGCAAGGAATGGTTATCCTTCTTAGAACAACTTCTCTTCCTACCGATGGTTTTGGCCTAGACGTAAATTTGATAGAATTAATCATGGAAGAAGGGAGGGTTGACATCAAGACAATGCCAATCAAAGCTATCCATAAAGATTTTCCTATCCATAACCTTGTTCTAAATGCAAACATGTCATAAACCAGGTATGTCATCTCCATGTGATTTAATCCCATAGCACAAAGAAGATCATGCAAAGTCACTATGCTTCACGAAGCTGAGCATCATAGTCATGCTCATGTAAAAATGATATATAAAGAATGTGACAAAGAGGTTGTCAAATACATCCTTCAAATGGAAAAGCTGAATATGCGTATATACATAACTACGGGTAGGGATTGTGATCCTAAACCCTGGGTGGAAAATCCTTGTGAAGAGAATGGAAATTGTGAGGATCATGGTTATCCGTTATGTACTTTTAGGGGTGAATAACTTGACATTCGTAAACTCTCTTCACCTTAGTCATCACGACATGCGGTCTCACTTGCATTCTCATATGTTTTCCATTGCATTTCCATTTGTAAGCTCATTTTGTAAATTTGTAATCAAGGGACTTATTCTTATAGCGATTCCTAAAAACTTCTAAAAATATTGGCAAAACATTCAAATCATATCTCTTTGAATCCTCATGGTATCATAAAATATTTCCAAATCATTTCATCATTTCAAACAAGCTAAGACAAGCTTTGACATTAACTATACCAAGGTTTGCATACTTGGTTCTACTCGTAGTTTCTTCTAGATTAGGTGTCTTTGCCTACGGTTTGTTCTAGAAGATTCATGGTGTCACATCTATCCCATACACATCTCTTTGGAAATAAGAACATTCTAAACATTTTGCCTAAATAAACATGTCAATTTCAAATCAATAGATTTTTTTTCACACATTTTTCTACCCTACCAACCTTTGCTGTTGAGCCTACGTCTCTTACTAGTGGTGTAGGGTTGGGAAAGGAGAGATGTGCCCTTACTCACCTATACCATGTCCATGGTGACGAGCCCATACTTCATACTAGTAGCATGTGGTAAGGTGTAGGGGGTCTCTTAAAAAAACTAAAAAGCTAAAAATAGTTCATTCAAATACTGTGAAATCATAAATAAGAACAAAGTGAGTTAGATGTCCAAAATTCCAAAAAAAGTTTAAAACCTCAAAACCAAATTTTGTCAACCAAGTGGGCATCTACGGATCTAAGTCTAGATAAACTTGAAAGAAATTCACATTTTAACTTATGTAGCAAACTTGCATAGAATCAGGTTGTAGCTTCTCAATTTTGTTTTTGTTAACTCCTTGTCTTTCTCTCATCATTACCATTCAAAAAATATTTGTAACTTGTGCTCCTCCTAGCTCTTGGTGTTGAGCTCTCACATCTTACTGGTTGCGTGGAGTTGGGAGTGGGCCAAGTTCATTCTTCTATCATATCACTCTATCATCATATTTTGCCAAAATAATACGAAGTATCAAAAATTGCATAGAGAAACTAAAGTGCAATATTACAGTGTGTTTGCATGATCATATATCAACATTACAAAATACAAAAAGAAATCATTCTGTTAACATTCATATCCATTGCATACATTCTAAAAAACATACAAAAGCGTAAGTTCTAAGCATATAGAGTACACATGTGAAATAAACCAAGAAGAAGTCAAATCACACACATTGAATTACTAAACAAAAAAGAAGAGTCTGTATATATATCATAATAAATCGAGTTTGTATATAATGCCATCACACACTAGGCATGGTCAAAACGATCACAATGAGCCTGAAATATACAAACAAATCATATAAATTCCCGAAAAAATGGAAACTAAGCAATAAAAGGCCCAATGGCCTATCAATCCCTATGGGATCCTTGAGATGGTGCACGATTGCGTCCAACATTCTTACTGCGGCTATGATATCGAGAGTGCACTGAATGGTGGGAGTGCTTGTAATGACATCCACTCATTGTGGTCTCACTATGAGAATGGATCCACCTCATAAATCTCTCGGCTGTCTCATACACGGAAACCTGTGTAAGAAGAGAAATCATGATCTTCGCTACCCTCCAGATGGGTGCAAACACATAAGTGTGTCTACCGGTTGCTAGTGGTTATCGTGTGTTCTTATTCAACTCAGCTTAGGTATTCCCTAAAGGGATTAACAAGGTTTCCATACACACCTGACAAATAAGATCTCGCCACTCTTATGCAGTCGCTGTAAGAAAATAAAAGTGGTGAGTTAGAAAGCTAAAAAAATAAAAAATAAATACCAACTGAAATTTCCAACTAAAAAATTCAAGAGAATAGTATCAACATACTCAAATCTCCTTGCATCCATGTAGGGTTGGATGGTATTGTTGGAGCTACTACTGTGAGTTCTTGGGGTGCCTCCTCTCCTCCCAAGGCTACACGCTGTCCCATGAAAAATCCCTTGTCTCCTCCCTCATATCAAGGGAAAAAATCGCTTGAGACTAAGGTCTCCTTCTCCGCATCCACCTCCTCCCACTCTGCTCTCAATATGTCCTGGGTGTCATGCCACTCTGGGTTTGTCTCCTCCTCTATGTGAGATGCCTCACTAGTCTCACCACCCAATCCCTCATCATCAGATCCATCATCAGTATCGTATCCAGTCTCATCTCCTATCTCCTCAAAATCAAAATCCACATCTATAGGCTCGTCCTCCTCCCCACTATGAGCAGGTGTAGCCTCAATTCAGAGTAAAGGTGCATGAGCGACACCATCTTCCCATCGGACATGAAATACTCACCTAAGTGCAATATAAACTCTTGGGGTCACCACTGTCCAACCCAGAACTCCTCTAGGGCCATATCAAGCCTCCTTGATACTCTTATACACAAGTGCCACTGGGGGAAGCATATCAATAAACAGAAGACTGAACTGCTGAGTAACTCAACCAAAGGGGTGTATCTCAACCTTCTGCATCCTGTCAACTAACTAACCATTAGTGGCACAACCTATCACTGTGGTCCCATCCTGTCCCCAAAATCTTGCCATGTCATGGTACATACTAGCCACCATGTCTACTATAGTCAAGGAAGCCACTGACTGATGTGGCATTGAGAAATGACATCATCATCCATCTAGATGCCCTGATGGCCCTTGGATCCTATACTGACACTCCCCTCCCATAGGGGACGATCCGCTCATATACCCAACTCATGACCAATGTGGGGTGGCTCAAAGACTGCCCCTATAACTTGACAATCCAATACAAGTCATGGTAGGTGCTGTTAAGGATATCTACCTCCTAGGTGTAGATACGACCATGTGACTTGATCTATGAGATAATCAAAGCCCAACAATATAACAATGTATGAACTCCCTTGTACCCAATCAACCGCGAGGCCAAAATACCCATGACGACCTTATAAATAGTAGGGATGGGAGCAGTAGCAATATATCAGACCTTCATCCCCTTCTTTGAACCAAATGAAACCATGAAATCCCCGATATAGGTAGCCCACTAAGTCATCATGGGCCTAGATCCCGATGTCTCCAAAGTCAGCCTCCTCCCAAGTATTAGAACTCTAAGTATTTGATACACATCCTCAAGTGTAATCGACCACTCACCTCTGACACACAAAAACTAGAAAGTGTTCCAGTCTGCATCCCAATAAGAGAAAAATTCACTTAGTATGTGACTGGCAGGAGTGACATGGGGCACCCATGCAATCCTCCATATGTCTTCTCTCTAAAGAGTATCAGTCTTGATCTGATTCAATTGATCCATGGCTAACTATACAGGGCTCGGTAAGCATGGATGAATCATCAACGTTGAGTATGGCTCCGACGACCACCTTGGGGGCCACCACCATGGGGAAGCAAGCATCGAGAAGGAGAGGGTGGCTCCCAAGCTACATTGTAAGGGGTGTCACCCAAGTGAAGAAGGATGGTATGGAAGTGATCCACTTAGAGGGCCACCTTATTCACTTGTACTTGTATGTGATGCAACACAGTGGACATAGCCATTGACTTATTATAAATATAAAAATGTTGATCAACTTCAGAATGAGAAAATAAACAAGAATTTCTTTCTTTCCAAAGCCAAAAATAATTTCCCCTATGAAATAATTCCATATTTGGCCAAACATGTGAGGTATCCTAGGATTGTTTCCTACCAAAATATGCTAGTAGGTGAAACACTCTGGTTTGAAAGGGAGAAAGAAATAATTAATCTAATTCCAAGCCTTTTGGGATTTGCTAAAATAGTAGAAAATGTCAGATAGGTTTTCTAAGTGCCCATATAGGGGACATTTGGGAGACGAGACACCAATTTGAACCAGACAAGCACCAATTGGCAAGCCTTAGGTGAGAATACACCATAAAAAATGAGTGATTTTAGATTCCACATAAGTGGGCCAAACAATTTCGAATCTCCTTCTCCAACTAGGAGGGGAAGAATGAAGCCACCATTTATTGTTTAGTTTATCAACCATGGGAATATGGGGAGAAAACCAAGAATATCCTTTATTAGTAGAGTAATTATAGATTAGGGGGGTATCCACGAACTATTTCCAGTTAGTCCACTATGGACGAGAGAAGAGAACATACATTTTTATGAGTCATATGATTAGGAACATAGGAGATAATGTCAATAATACCATCCCAATCCTATGAGGCAAGGTTGAACTTATCTTTGAGATAATTCCAAGGACACAAAGCTTGAGTACACTTGAAAAAAGGTCATGGATGGAGCAAATTCCACACTTGAAAAGCTTAAGCACGGGGATCCTAGGGACATCTGCAAGACAGCGATCCTTGAATTATATGACAGGTGACCACCACAAGGAGTGGTGGTTAATAGATCATCCATTACAAAATCCACCACCCTTCCATTGAAGCCATGGTTTAATTTGTTCCCATGCTTTCTAGATACTTTTGAGAAAAAAGGTGCTAACCAATTTGATAGACACAAAAGAAATGAGAAGATTGAAAAGTCCTAAACCCTTCCAAGTTGGCTGACCATAAGGGGAACCCTCCTCTATGCCATGGTAAAGAAGCACTTTCCAAGCTTCTTGTCCTTCAATGCTGCAAATTAACCATTTGAAACAAAGCGCCTACCCTTGACACAAGATGTCAATAAGGCCCATTCCTCTAGATTCTCTAGGAAGGGAGGATGTTTCCCACACATCTCTGTGAAACCCTTTTCCAGAAGCACCATTGGACCAGATAAAATATCTGAGAATATTTTCCAAATTCTACACAATTTTTTTGGATGGGACCCAATAGGAGGAATAATAGAAATGAGTGGCTTCAAGCACTTTGGAGTAAATATGGAATTTACCCAATAAAGAAAACACTTTGGTTATCCAATACTCAAAAATTTTAGTAACCTGTTGAATAAAATATTTCCAAAGATCAACAGGTGATGCTTGAAAGGAAAAGGGGATTCTAAGAAATTTAAACATATCACCATGGTCAATAATCTTCCAATCATACGAAGTCATCCAAGGAGTGCATGAAGGAAAGATTTCATGTAATATTTTGTTTTCCTCCATTGAATGGATGAACTAGAGGATAAGAAGAAAGTATCAAGGAACTGCATGGCATTACAAATGTTACTTTCATCCTAAATTAGCATAGGAAAAGATTCATTTACAAAGTGGTTATTGATTAGTTGGGCATTAGCGGAAGAAGGAAAATAAATTCTTCTCACAAGCCCTTGATATTTGGATTTGGTAAGTAGATAGCCAAAACCTTCCGCCGTAAGAACATAAAGAGTTGAAACTAAAAGGAAACCCTGTCATATGGAATGAAATAGGACAAAGGAAGCTGAGTTGTGCCCACTAATGGTGATTTCAGTTGAGTCATTCACGAAGAGCATCTTGACAGATTGAATAAAGATTGGACCAAATCCCAATGCCTGAAGCATTTCCACGATAAAAGGTCATTCTGCCCTGTCGTAAGCCTTCTCAAAGTTGATTTTAATGAAGATGGATCTTTGACTAGACTTGCAGGTCCATTCCATACCTTCTCAAATGTCTATGATATTTTCCAAAATGTATCACCCCTGGATGAAGCCAATTTTCTCCTACTTAATAATGGCCGACAGAATGTACTGCATACAAATGGCAAGGGATTTGGAAATAATATTGTAGGAAACATTAAGCAAGGTGATACATCACCAATTAGTGATCAACTCGAGGTCCCTAGGCTTAGGTATAAACTTGATATTACATTTGCTAATGTGAGCACCAAGTGAATGATTCTAGAAACCTTCAAAATAAACTTAAAAGAGGTTTGGACCAACAGTATCCCAAATCCATTTGTAGAACTCGCAGGGAAAACCATCCTAACTAGGAACCTTGTAATTGACCATTTGTATGACCACTTTATGAAGGTCATCAAGGGTGAGCATGCAATCACAGGTGGTTTTCTATGCATGAGAGAGCTTGCATGACATTGCGGCTAAGAATTCTTCCAAAGCAACACGTCACTCATTCAAAGGCACTTGAGCCTTAAAAACTAGCTTGTAATGGTTTACAAAAGCATGGAGCATAAGTTGGGGATCTGTGAGCTAAGTTTCACCATTATTTATGGGAAAAATTTGTTGAAATGGATGTTTGGCTTTAAGGGAAATAAAAAATTCCTTTGAAACACATCCTAGACTTTAAGCTAGTGGAGACGGGCAAAAATTTGAGTCCTCTGAGCATTACAATTATCCACAATTTCAATATTCTGGCGGAGCTCTACCATATGGAGTTGCAGGCTATTCATCTCATCAATCAACCAATGATGGAATCTAATCTCTCATGACATCTCCGTATCTAATCTAAACTATGAAAGTGATGGCATGTACTATGGCTGAGTGAGTTCTCTATGTAGGGCTCTTCCCATCCAAATAATATCTCGAGAGGGACCCTATACCCTGAACTATGGCATTTCCTTCTTCATACACCTCAACTGATTGGATTAGAGCGATTCATGTTATAGTTGTGAGTGTGGTTGAGGGGAACATCCCCATAGATATATAGGGGATGGATCTCACCTCACCCTATCTATATATGGCTAAATAAGGACTGAACTACTTGAACCGATACACCATTGATCGAACTATACCCCCTCCTCTTCATAGCCTCTCATGTCCAATGGGATAATGGGGTCATTTCATTTGGATCACATGATCACACAAATGTTGGTAACAAACATAACATATGTTGCATGATTGCATAAATGACCCCACTCCCTAAGATCTATATGGTATGGGTCACCTCCCACCTTGGGGTCGAGTGCATGAATGTATAGATTCTCTCCCTAAAATTTCAGAAAAATGGTTTCCTTCGAATGTCACCAATGTCAAGCTAAGAGTAGAGGAGGTAGTAGACTATGAACTACACTAAATTTTGGCCAGCTATCGACTATAGATTCTGAGGAATCTAGTTGTCCTAGTCATCACATCCTCCCACCACTGGGTCCAGGTAGAATTAAGAGTTGGATGATAATGATGCAAATGACTAGGCCGAGGCATTAAATTCCACATGCACTTGCTATTATTGAGTGTGGGCCCATGTTCCATCAAGGCAGTATTGAGAAAAAAACTATCCTTAATGACAAAAAGTTCATCTATCTTGCCAAGTGATAAGAAATTGTATAGGGAAATAATTCGAAAGGAAAAAAATTTACATCACTTCCACATGAAAAGAAAAGGTGTTGTTAAACTCAAAAAAATATTGAGCTGACATCATGGCTCTATCGATCCATTTTAGAACACGATTTGATCCGACTTGGAGATTAGACCAACTAAACCAAGCTTCAGAGGTGGGTGTGCGAGAGGCGTTGAGGTCATCAAACCTAAATTTATTGCGCATATAGAACTATGCATCCCTTTCACCAGTCATCCATAGTATAAGAAAGTGCCCATAGTTATCTGAGGGAAAATCCACCATTTTAAAGTCACCACATATGACCCAATAAGCATCGATAATTACATTTGCTATCCACTGCCAACGATCAGCTCTTTCAGGCGCATCATTAGAGGCATAAACATTGATGAAGCCTAAAGGGAGGATTTTAATATTCAATAAGGCCCAGATGACATAATTGGTGGGGTCAACATTGTGGTTCATAAAGAAGGGTTGTCATTTAGGGGAAAAGGGGAGATCAAATCCCGACACCTATTCTCATGATTACTGATAAGTTCTAGGTTGTTAGGCCAGATGGATTTACAAACCATCGCCAATTGAAAACCTGTAACTTTCACTTCCTCCAGACATAACATATCTAAATTAACAATTTTTTGAAAAGAATAATGAGTGATATACTTGCGATTAGACTATGTGAAACCCCTCACATTCCATGACATTGTAATTCATGAGAAACGATGGTTAAGGGCTGTACTATTCTCCTGCAAGCCATCCAAGGCATCAAACCAATTTTACAGAAATTGAGCATTATTGTGCTTCAAAAAACCCTCCAACTCAACTTTCCTTCACCCAACATACTCTATGTTATACTCCTCTTGTGTAGATTCCATGTTGTGTGCTGGGATACGATCATGGCTTGTCATGGGGTGGTGAGAAAGACTTTATGCCCTTTTGGTTGGGCCTTGTGAACCAATTGTTAACAACTGTGAAGTTGGAAGAGTTGAGGAAATTTGGATGGAATTTAATGGTTGCAAAAGAACCGAGGCTTCCTTGGGCATGTTATAGAACTTAGGCAAGGGGACTAATTATATTTAGGAAATGGGCTCCTTGAAGAGATGTCGTCTAGCGGACTGTTCCTTAACAGCTGGCTCGGTCAAGCCATTGTTGTTGGCTTCCTTGTTTTGAGTCGATTTACTCTTGTTTTTCGCCCTCCAATGATTTTCCACCCCTATTCCTGGGGGGTTTGACAGATTCAGAGGATGCCTTAGGGACTAGACGATTGTGTGGAACATAGAGAGGAAATTCCTTGATCTTATGATCATATGTATGACAATGAAAACAAGTGTTACGAAGGTTAATGTATAAAACGTGCTCAGAGTAACGGGTATCTACCATTTGAATTTCCACGAACTCTTTCAACTTTTGGGAGAGGTTGACTTCACCAAAAATGTGTTTTTGAGGCTGAGCGCTGTAAAAGATTTGGGGCTCCATGCAAACCAATCACCCTATGGAGGAGGTAATTTGGTAGAGGAAGTGGACACACGGCAACGGAAAACTAGGGAATTGCACCCAAATATGAACTTTAAGAGAAACATACTAGGATACCAAAAAAAATTTGGTCTAAGGAAAAACGACTAGAAGTGAGTTACACACATACCAAGTGGCTGACTGGTTCAAAATGGTTAGAGCATGCAAAGGGTCAGGAAAACGGAAAAGGAAAAAACCCTTGGTCATGTTTTGCACCCTTTCAAGTCGGATGTCGTGAGTAACCCATGTTGAGTTAACCCATGACTTTGCATTATGTTAGAGGGGATGCTGACCAAAAAATATCCAATAAGGAATAATTGTTCTAACCGTTGGCATGCAACATTAAATTCAGGAATAATTAAAATAACATTAGGATGAGTGAGAATCATTACCTCGTGAAAGTCCTTCGGAACAAACTTCCAGGGGTGTTTCTATGGCGGCTCCATTATTAGAATCTCCAAAAGCTCCAGCCACGACACCGATAGTTGGGCTTGATGTGGAAGGAGACATTATATAGGGGTACCCAAAGGGCTAAAATCCCTAGAGCTTACCAAAAAAGGTATAATCCCGCAACACCTGAAGAGGCCATGGTATGACATTAAAAAGAAAACCCCTAATAAAGCGTTTTTCACACTCAAACCTATTCCTTACCTAATTTATTTGATTTGGTATCAATAACATACAAGAAATACATGGATTTCATCTTAATTTATTTGATCGGGTGTAAATTCATGTTATGGCCACCATCCTTATATACTACATGTAATTGTGAAGTAAAACTAGCAATCATATGTGAAATGTAAGATGGAAATGTCAAAGGATATAAATGTAGATTGTAGATTATTGAGAAGAGTCTTGAAGGGAAAACTTTAGGTCACTTTGTGTGACAAGTCTTGGTGGAAGAACTTTGGGCCTCCAAGGATTTTCACATGTACATCATAACCTCTAAGATTTTTTTATAAATTTTGAGTTGGGTGATGGACCAATTATTTGTAAGAACGTGCATGTATAGTTGATTAACAATGTAGGAGATAAATGTGCTTAGAGCATATAACAAACCAAACACAAATCCTATTTTTAATGTAAAAGTAAACTATAATTCTGTTATATAGGTTTTTGTGGGTTTTGTAATAATCAACAATATATGGGCAACACCTTTTATACTTGCAAGTTCCAACATGTAAATCACATTACCCATTATGTTTCGTATCGCATAGGGGGTTGGTTAGCCCTAGGAAAAGCTTATTGTAAAAATATGTTATCATCGCATGTATATCGAATTAACCAAATCTTCTAGGAAAATAATGGTATGGTTCCTAATATGGTTTATAGTTACAATATAAATGAAAATAATGTAAATTAAAGGTTCATATGCCAATTCGTGGAGTGGTGCACATCCATGATTCTTAATTTACTACAACACATTATTGGTTATGCACATGTACTTTCAAGATTCGATTTTTCTCAGCATGTGCATAACATTCATCCTTGACATCATCTTGAGAGTAAACTATCATAAAATCCAAACAGAGTTTGTAAGTCTTAGTGGGCACTAGAAGGATCTTGCGAATTGGCATATAACTAGGTAATACTTATAAAGAGTTATATTAATGGGGATACTATATACATATATCACATTAAGAAGGAAAATTGGAATAATTGGTTAAGCTCAAACTGATATCACAATTGAAACTATTACTAAAGATCACCTGGTGTTTTGTATGTGTTGCAAATTTTGCAAGATATATCAATACCTATAACAAAAAAAATTCTATAAAATTAAGAGTAAAAAACTTGATCAAATATATCAAATGAATTTAATATTTGTGGGAAATGATTATTATTATTCATGCTACATAGCTGAAATTGTGATTTTATTTGGCATAATTATATGATGTCAAAACTAGGTTTAAATATATTTTATTAAAAGACCCATGAGTTTGGTTTGGAGCTTTCATTCAACTCATCTTGATATAATTCAAAGCATAGGTTCTTATAATATTATAATAGAAACATGACATCATGGAGGCATATCTTGTTGATAATTATTTTCTCTCTTTCTATCTTTTCTATTTGGCAAGGATTTATCTCCACCAAAATTTATACTCTCATAAGTTTTTATATAGTTTCATAAAATGATGGTTAAACAAATGAAGGTAACTCCTAAATAATATGGTTATATTGACGAATAACATTGTTTATTCCCTTTGATGTGAATTATCTAAATTCATAGTGATCTGAGAGGTGATCTTAAAAGATGGTGGCTGGATCCATTTATTTAATTCGCAAATAATTATAAGCATGTAAATTTATTAACTTAGCTTATATGTATAAAAGAATATCATTTATTTAAAAACTAATAAAAATGGGTTAAAACCCAAAATTTTGAATTCAATCAATCTCACATTGTACTCAATATCACATGCTATGATACCAAAATGTCATGAGTAAATTTCATGGAGAAAAATAATAATTTACTTATGCCTATGTAAATTGAAAACCCGAATTATATTGGTAATTGAGGTATGTTTTATGACCATTTATTTATTATTCCATATAAGTATCTAAAACAATATATTAAAAATATGTTATATAGTAAAATGTAAATAACAAAAAACTCAACATTACACTTTATTTACATCAATACAAGATGGCTTAAGTACATATCTATAGCCTCAATGAATGATACAAATCTATAAAGTAGAAGCACTCCAACACACTCACTCTTCCACAAATGAGGAATTCAAATCAAGAATCACATGTAAATACACTAATAACCCTGGTCATGGACATCTAGGGTGTACTCTATACCCCCATCGAATTTACTTTATGCACCATGTTGCGTTCACAAGGTAATTTCTCTAGGCTCTACTCTCTAAGGTCTCTAAATTCATCATCCCTTATATTATTTAATTCTTGTTTTAGATTAATTCCTTATATTAAATTATCATTTCTTTTATTTTTCCCCCATCCATGAAGAGATTACCCCTTTTTATAATATCCAATGGGTAGTTATAACAACCACGCCTGTTCATTACAAAAAAAAATTAATTAATTCACATGATATTTTTCATATATCCCTTCTATCAGTTTATCTTACACATCCCTTTTTATATGTTTTTACAAAGCTTTTATTAATCTTTTTACCCATTTATAATTTATAAGGGTAACATTATAATTAAATTTTCACCCCTTTGATATTTATTGTGGAGTATTTTGGCACATAACAAAGCATGTGCATTCCATGATGATACTCTAACATGGTATGGTGTGATATGTGTCATCTAACATTATGCTTAGCAATAAAGTGTTGATGAGAAAACGTTGGAGTAAAATGGTCCTATGTATATTTTTTATGACAAATGACATGTAAAGAAACAAAGCACAAGTATGATGACATTTAGGATAACTACAGGATGTTGCACAATGATGAGGTATGTTTTAGCCCCCATAAAGTCTTGTATCACATTGCAAACACCATGAATGTAGTGCAGAATAGTTTGCACAATATTGTGGAAATTGTGATGGTATGAGGTCCTAACCTAATATTGTAGCATCTACGTAAGTTTTGAAGCAAATACACATGATGCAACATATTGTATAGGGAAAATTACCAAGGTGTCGGATGAATAAACTAATGATTTTAAGTACCAAGAAATTTGTAGAATGGTAGGAAGTTATGAAAAATGGTGCAAAGGGTTGTGTAAATTATTCCAAGGATATATGTTTGGCACGAGATGTTGTGAAATTAAGGTAAGTTGTGCAAAGAGAATAAATTGTGAGGGATGTCATGAATAATTAGGTTATTTTCATGTATTATGGAAAGGTTTCATCTTTGTTGCAATACATTACAAATGTGTAGAGAAAAAGTTCTATAAGAGGAGTGAGGAGGTTTGAATGACAACAAGCCACTACGATGCAAGTTGCAAGGATGCGCATGGATCCCTGACATTTGAGAATCAATACATGATATTGTTAATCTTCTTGGTAATGATTGGGGGGAGATTTACTCAGTCATATGATGCTCCACCTCCACCATCCATGCTTATTGTGGCTCTCACTGGAACTTAGTCATGTCTTGTGGTTTGTTGGTGTGTGATGTTATATGCTCCACCAATTTTGGTTGAAAATTTTAGAAAATTATGTATAAGGGTTTAAATGGATTTTATATTCTCTTAATTGAGTCCAATTCGAAATTTTAGAGTATGATTATATCCACGCATATATTTTATATAAATAATTGTATAATTATGGCCACTTACCCTTTTTATATAATTAACTTTATAAAAATTTAAGTAAAAATTTACATGTGAATAATACTTATTAGCCACCAAACAAATTTGCATGGCCCAGAATAATATTAGGGGGGAAATCAATGGTCTGTATAAAATTTTTTGGGATATGAGGGTTCGGTTGGAAGTGGTTGAAGAGGAACAAAGGAAAAGAAAATATTCCAAGGTCACCAACTCTGATGAAAAAGAGGAGGACGAGGATGAGACAGAGGAGGATTCTATGGGAGATGAAGTGGAGGTGCCACCTCAAAATAAGCTATGGCTCGAGCACAACTAGGAGACTGAGGCCAAATCCTCCAAGAATCAAAAGAAAAAATTAATGGTGTTTCTCTTGAACTTTAGGAGTTTTTTTGGCGAATTGTCTCTATTTTTTGGTTTAGTTATGTAGTTTATGTTTCTCTTGCTGGTTAGGTTTCTAGACCTTATTGTCTTTGGGTTAAGCTTGTTTAACCATTTTTGGTCTTGTTCCTCTTTTTGTTTCTGTCTATGAGATTTCATGATGTTATCTTTCATGTACTAGCCTCTAGGAGCCGATCCCTTTTTTTACCCTATCTAATAAAAAATTATGCTTCCATGGAATATATTATCCACTCTGATACCACTGATAGAAATCAGAGGAGCTTATACAGAAATTTATCTGATAAACATCGCTATGAATATTAATATAGAGACTACAATTTTAACACAATATAATATATTGGATATATTCACTATATTTTGTCACACTCAATACATGGCTAATATATAGCCATTTACATAGCTAAACAACCTCCTAGAAAATAGGGAGGTCCTACAACAATAAACCCGGAATATTATTCACGGGTATAACAGTCCAACATATTAACAACTAATTTATAATTACATAACATAAAGACTAGTTTACCATACCATAAATATGAAACTATATATAAAATACCAAACATGTGTAACACTAAATAAATGAATTCCTAACAATTATTTACTCTTAATATGTCAGATTATACACTAATGGTTAGATAAATTGTAATGTATCATTTAAGTAGATAAATAAAAAGGTATACATTGTATTTATAGTTATAATTAATGGTGAGAATATACAAAATTTATAAAGAATATCTATATACTCAATTTTTTTAGTCATTACTAAGATATGTAGTTGATTTTTCACAAACAAATAATATTTTACCTTTTTAATAACATTTAACTAAGAAAAACTTTTTAATCTAATTATACTAGATTCTCTATATTCTTTCATTTATAGATGTAGAAAATAGTGTTTACATTAAAAATGGATTTGTTTAAGAGTTGTGGTTTAATGGTAGATTTGTAATGGAAAAGTATACTACCACTCATCAGTTACATGTTTTAAGTTATACAATGTGACAAATAATAAATCCAACACTTAAACCACACCATTAAAAATACATATTTATATCCCAGGGTGAGGGCCCATTAACTTTCATTTAATCAATTAAAAATGCACCACAACTAATGATTTACATATTGTAATCATATTTAATATATTGATATAGTAAATTTATACCTAATTACATACAAAAATATTCTAATTATTGTACCAATTTGAGAAATTAACATGATTAGGTTTTAGAGTGATATATGATTTTTTGTAATGCTAACCGTGAATGTGAAATATTATAATAATAATAACAAACAATTACATGTAATGATAATAATAATAATAATATTTAAAATACTAAAACAATAAAAGATGGAATTTAAAAGAATAAAATGTTTAAAATAATAATATAAAAAAATTGCAATAAAATAATAAAATGCATGAAATTATGTTCTACGTATGGTTGGATTTACAAGAATGGGCCAAGATGCCATGTGGAGGGACATGGAGAGAATGATGAGGCTATGTGGAAGCCATGTAGTATGCTTGGAAAAATCGGAAAACCCTAATAATGTGATCTCATAACATGTGTTGGGAGCTGGGTTTTTATCAAATGGATTATGTTGAAATGGCCTTGGAAAGTATTTAAGAAAATGCAATTATTGGTTAGCTAAGCTCCACAATCTTAGTCAGTTTCCTCTTTGCCACTCCTGTCCTCTCCATCTTATGCCAAATATAGAGAGATTTGTAAACTTGTGTTGGTTGTTTGGTCAGATGCCCCACAAAAATGTGGTTTCAACTTGATGTGTGACAAAAAATGAATTTAACATTGAGTTTTTGTTTTGGTAGATGCAATTGACAGGTGCAAATCCCACTCCACTACCTTGGCTTCCTTGTTCACGTCCTATGATGGAAATAGAGCTTTAAAATAAGTTATTGGTTCTCAACTCCAATCAGTTCTCATTTGCTAGAATTCTCCTTTCACTTGCTAAGAAACGAAGCATTGAAATGAGGATATCAACAAATTATAATGTACTGTCAACACCTTGTTTCCTACAATCCACATCGTATGTGTCATTATCACCTATCAATGAGAGCAACCTTTAATCCAACATGAAATGCATTTGACTTAATTATGTCTACAATTAAAAAAATAATACTACATTATTAAGTATATTATGATCTATTAATTATTCTTAATATGTAAAATTATACACTTATTGTTAGATAAATTATAATGTATCAGTTATGTGGATAATGTTATCCATATTTTGAACCCTTGCAAAATGGACAACTTAACAGGTTAGAGCGTTAGTAGTTGATGGGGGAAAAAAGGGTTGAGCCATTTGGCTATAGCTAGCAGGAAGTGTTACCTACAGACAACGGGAAGAAATCTCAGCGACAATGTGTACGACTGTTACCGGTCGACAACATGTATGGTTGTTACTAGCTGGTAACAAAATGACGTTATTGACCAGCATTAGCAAGACCATGACCGCCTGACATCCCACAACACATACAGTCATTATCAACTGTTAACAAAATGGTGTTTCCGATCGCCAGTAGCAGGGCCATGGTCGCCTGACATCCCACAACAAGTACGGTCGTTACCAGTTGGTAACAAAATTTTTATTACCGGCCGGTAATAGAAACCATCTCACCAAAAACATGTACAATTGTTGCCGACCAATAACATGGAAAACATTACTGGCCGATAACACCTCTAGGCCAAATGGTTTTGGCTTGACATGTTCCCGGCGGAAAAAATAAAAAATGTTACCGGTCAACAACACAAATGTTGTTACCGGTTGACTACGGGGATATCAAAGACGAACCTTGAATTAGGTGAGGTAGGTGGGTGAAAATATATCTCAACAACTAGTTTTAATGGAGTATGACACCTATGTCTTCTTTTGCCAGAAAATTACCCTCAGGAAATAAAATTTTATGGCTTCCTATACCTCTTTTTAGAAAATTGAATGCAGGTTGTTAGTTGGTGAGGAAAATTTGATGTTCTTTCTCTATATAATGTGATAAACCCCTCATTTGAAGAGGATACATTTTGTAATGTAATGGAACTTTGCCAAAATTGTTCCAGAGTTGTTGTGAGTTGCAGGCCTCAAATTTGGGCATTTGTAAAGGATTATTTCCTTGTGCCTATATTGCAATGGATTGTGCATCATTTTAAGCAATAAAATCGGTGTTTTATGGATTTTCTTGCCCTAACTCAAGTTGTGTTGCACTTCTTTCCTTCTATTATATTTACAGGTATATTGTGTATGTTGCTATCTCTTTTTAAGACTCAAACTTGTTGTGCTCTATGAGGATGAGGATGTAAATGTTGTTTTGGATTGTGGCACTTTTGTCTACCCTCTCCCACTTTGTTCATTCCTCATTTTCACTCAAATAGAATATCTCCACCCCCTTGTTCTTGGTGCTATCGCCTCCCTTAGTTTATGAATTTTATTTTATGCATCTCCCTCCTCCTTGGTCCCTTTGAGATCTAGGTTAGTGTTAGAATAGTTAGAATTCCTTTCCTAGGAGTAGTTTTAGCATTAGGAATAGGTAGAGGAACCAGGTTTCTCTAGGGTTTGTCTCGATTGCAAGGTCCCACACCTCGAGACAATCCCATGTTATCAAATTGCACTAATTTCCTAGACAACTCACTTACAAGAATTCAGAGGGTGTTGTAATTTTGCACTAACAGTTTTGGCACGTCCAGTGGGATGCTAAGTCATACTTTCATTTTATCAAGATTGGGTGTGTGTCTTGGTGAATTTCCAGCCTTTGGAGGCTCTGCAATAGCACATCTGGTGATTCCAAGCAGAAAATCAACTAGTTTCAAAAGTGTTGGTGGTTCAAGATCATGAGAAGGATTCAAACAAGGTCTAGGACAGGAGAAAAGGGAATATTTGAATACTTGTAGTTATCTCCAGATAGAGGAAGAAGAGGGAGACAAGCTCAGAAATCTCCATCTCCACCAAACAGGAATCTTTCAACACCTCCATATGGTCGGTCATTTCTTAGGTCAATCAGAATGGATCATCAACCACCAAATCCATTTTTCAACTTCACGGGTAGTAGTCCACTTAATCTAAATGCATAAAATCCAATTCAAGTTGCAACATTAAAAAATATCCCATATTTCACTAGGGATAATCATACGACTCCAATTGATCACATCAAAGACATTGCAAATGTTTGTTCCATTTATGAGATTATTGATATGGATGTGGCAGTTAAATTTATTGCCTCTTCTCTTAAAGGAAAATATTTGTAGTGGTTCAAAAGCTTAGTGGCAAGGTCAATTCAGAACTGGAATGAACTATGCTCATGATTGTGTAACCAGTTTGGGGAAAGGGAAGATAACTTGTCTCTTTTAGAGCAGATGACTATGATCAAAAGGGCACCAAATGAACAGATGACTGACTTCAATTTCAGATTCTAAAGAATGTGGGACAAAATTCCAATTTCCGTAAGACCAGATGTTGAAGGTGCATTTCTCTATTTCCTTAAAGCTTTAAATTCTGCTATATTTGTAATGATACAATATATGGGAGGGATAACCTTACCAGAATCTTATGCCATAGTTATTAGAGCTAAGAATTGCCTAATTCAAGCTGGTAAACTTGCACCTAGGCTACCTATGCCTATTTATGCATAAATGGGAAATCCTAGTTCTAGCCAAACTCACACATTAGTCCCTATTCCTACTCCTAGAAATCAAATTTATAATAAAGCCTATACCTCTTCTAGCACCTTAATTGAACTCTAGGAAGTCATGAAAAAATTGTAGAACCTAGGAAATGAGTTGGTGACCCTCAAGAGGCAACAAGCTCAGAATCTTAGACCTTATCAGCCTCAAGCCTAACCAAATAGGCCTCCATATTAGTCTAATAGACCTCTTGTTCAAGCTACAAACAAAAATCAAGGACAACCCCATCTACTAGACCATTTCATCCATACACCTTTAATATTCAAAGCCTTGGTTCCAGTCCAGAACAATCTTGCACAAGAATATGAATGGTGTTTCCCTTGTGGCCAACACCATAATCAAGCAGCACGTTTCAATGGTATGCTAAACCAGGCCATGATGGTAAAAACTATCAATGTGACCCAAGAGACAAAGGAGGAGGAAACTCAATAGCAAGTAGCTACTCAAGAAACACCTCCAAGTGAGACCTCACTTGTGAACTGACAAGCTGAATATTTTTACAGAATGAACCAAGATCCTTCTCATGGCGTAGTAGCCAACACAAGTTCTTAAAAGAGGAACATAGATGAGGGGCAGTTATCAAGTGCAGGTACTTCTTATCCTCTTGTCATGCCTCGAGGAGCTTGTAATGCAAGGGTGGCTCAGAATTCACTAAATCAGCCCAAAGCACTGGTTGTAGCAGCCCATGTACCAGTTCAAGTGTTGGAGAAGGTTGTGACGAGAAGAGGACAATAGAAATACATTCCACCTTCATTCAACATCATTGATCACATGAATAAAACAAATGTGAGAATTTTAATGTGGGATTCTCTAACCATTATGGGACATCGGGATTTGTTACAGGAAACCATGGAAAATTGGTCCTCTTTGAATCAGTCATCCAAAAATCAAGAAAATTTTCTCGCCAATGTAGTGTAGCAAGAAGGAGGTTCACAAGAAAAAACTTTAAACCTCTTCCATTCTATGTGTCCTTGATATTCAGGGATAGTTTGGTACACAACTGCATGATTGACTCAGGGGAAAGCATTTTGGTAATGCTGAAACAGATTGCAGATTAGTTGGGTCTCAAGTATGATCCTATCTCAAAAGGAGTGGTATAAATGGATAGAAAAAAAGTGGGAACCATCTAGATCATCAAGAATCTGAATCTAAAACTACATGCATGCAAAAATGTCACAGTCCATCAAGACATATTAGTGATCGACTTACCATCACTCTTTTCTTTGTGTTTTTCAAGGGATTTCAAGAATAAAATTGGTGGATACCTATCAGTTGACTAGTCCCACATGATTTTAAGAACAAGGTATGGAGCTAAAGCTACAATCAGATAAGAACCTATTGTTGTTTTCCATAATGAACCTCATGTGTGAAGTCTGATCAATTCCAATTTCTCATCTTTTGATAAGGAGGATCGCCCAAACACTCCATAAACATATACTAAAGTTGGAGGCATTCTAGATTTGATGCTTGATGAATGGGCACATAAGATACATGTTTATGCTCCATACAAGGAAATAGAGGAGGTCGAGTTGGGTATCTACTATTTGCATGAAAGAAACTCACCCATTCCTAGTGTCACTTGTGTACACTTATTCTTTTCCTAGGTTAGATTGAAAGCAAGAAACTACCACCTAAAATATAGTTCCCTAACCTAGCTAGAAAGAAGAAGAAAGTACCATCAAGATGAAGAAATGAACAAGGCCTACATTAGCATCATAACTTTGAAATAATGAAATCAAGCATAATGCAAATCAAGAACTATATTCTTCTAATTGCCTAATTAAATTAAGTGGACCTATGTAGTCCAATGGAAATCAACAATATTGCTTGCTTTGATCCTTCATGGATGCTTGGGTGTGAGGCCTAGCTCTTCAAGATGGATGATGGAGGGGCTTGAGAATGGAAAAAGGCTTTTAGTGCAAGACTATGTGCTTTCCTTTGCTTTCTCAAGGGAATTAGGTGTAGTTATAAAGGTAAGAGGAGGGCTCTTTATATAGCCCAAAGGATAAAGGATTCAACACATCCTCATGAATGTGGGATAAAGGTAAAACATGATTAGGAATGGATAAGGTTGCTTTATTAAAGGTAACCTTACTTTAGAAGGGTTTAATGCATGCTTAGCAAGTCATGGGAGTTGGGGGGGTGTCTTAATTAATCAAAGGTAATTAACTAATAGGTAGGTGTGAGCTTATAGAAGTCAATTAGAGGAATATTAGTACGATTTAGGCTGTTAAAAGGGGATTAAATCAATTAAACATTGATTTACTAGTTAAATGAAGGGGAAGACTAATTAATTAATCTAGATAGAATAGGTGATTAATTAATGGAAGGTCATTAATTAGGTTATTAGTTGAATAAGCAACTTAATCGATTAGCATATTGTAATTGATTAACGAAAACAAGAGGGAATATGAGCATTTTTGACGATATGTCGTCAATTTGCGGGAAAGGGGATAATTAGCGCAATTTAAGTATTTAAATTGCTTAGGCGTAATTATAGGTGTCTATATTTGCCCCTCTTTGGGGTGGCGTAAGTGATGCCACTTCAAAGATAGTAGACGGAAGAAAATTTTGAAGGGATAGAATAAAAATTAGTGGGAGGGAGAGATGCCCCCTCGAGTGTCGATGGGGTGATGGAAGAATTCGATCGACGATCGAAAAAGATGAGAGATAGGCAGAAGAATGGGGACGAGGTAGGATGCCCCGATGAGAGAGAAAATTAGGGGTGAAAGGGAAGTGGTGTAGAAGAAATAAGGAAGAGGGGAGAGAAGAGCTTAGGCTCTAGCCGCTGTTTATTTGGAACAAATTTGATGTCATCATATTGCCATATAAACTACATCATTGGTCCTTATGAAAAATATAAGCATACGACAAAGGTAGAATGACATGAAAAGCCATACTACGAAAAATTGTCCATAGCTGAAAGTACCAAATCCACGCAACATACAATAATGTAATACAATACGAGAAGGAAACAAGCTCATGTAACAGGGAAAACAAGTATGAACACACATATCCAACCCAACAATGGTCAGGATAGTTGTATAAATGTTTTGTTATCATTGCTGAAGAGATCTATAAGTTCATGATTGACGACAAGGGTTAAAAATGATGCCCCAAACAAGGATACATGCAAGGGGAAATGACAATGGAAATGGGGTCCATGAAAAGTGTTTGTGCACAATGAAATAACACCAGCCAACGAAAGTGACCTAGAGTGCAAACGAAGCAAGTAACTAGCTTTGTGAATGGTTGAGAATCCGGTGATCCCACAAGTCATATTAATCAGGGAAGATGTGAGACAAACCAATAGGATATGGATAACATACCATTCGTAGGACATAAGTTTAGGCTGAAATAGAGCAAGTTACCATTTTTATAGGGTTTTTTACTTTTTAGGATTTTTGTTGAAAATTTTTGCCGTGTTTTTAGATATTTGTTGATATATATACTGTTTGTACTATCTTTTTTGCTTTCCAAACCATGGTGAATAGTAGAATAAAGTAGGAGAAGAAATTGAAGGGCTTAGGGGTGATAGAAAGTGCCCTAGGTGGATGAAATGAGAAACAAATGACAAATAATGTCCTTAGTTTAAGTGGAAAAATTAAGAAAAAATAATTATTTGAAAAATAATTATTGTATAAGAGTGTGAAGAAGAATTAAAATCACTAGGGAGCAATTAAATTGCCCGAGGGAGAAGAAAGGGATATCGGATAGAAAAAATGCCCCAATATGGTGAAAAATAAGAGAAAAATAATTATTTAATAAAAAATAATTATTTCATAGCGAATAGAGGAGAAAACGGTGATCAAAACAGGTCTTCCGAACGGTGAAAAACTGGTTAATATACCCCCCTAGGGAGGTAAAAAACATCGCAAGTAATTCATTGTTAACTGATCAGTTTGAAAAAAATTAATAAGAGGCTCTGTCGGTCAAGAGAACTATGGTGATCACATGGGACCATTTGAGGCGTGTGGATGCAGTTCGGGGGAACCAACGGCACACAGATGACGGCCCGTTTGTGAGTATCACAACCCTGCTCTTTAATTGTGTCATGAATGCCCTAAATTAGGTCTTTTAGGAGTAGAAAAACTGCGTAGGCACACCTATGCGCATAGGCACAGGCATGGGATACAGCACGCATGCACCACTTTGGAGGCGTATGCGTCCGTTTGAGGGCACAGGCACCAGGTCAATGCACGCATATGCATGCAACCACAAATCACACATACACACACGCACATACACACACATGAGCACATGTGCATATGCTGGGAATGGGGCACACACAAAAAAAGTGTGGCGCAGGCATGGAGAGTTAGACGCACACACATAGTAGCGCACGTGCCCAAGTGTAGGTACCAAATTAGTGGCACACATGCCAAAAAGGGTGCATAGGTGCCCAAAAGAAAGTGCACACGCCAGAAGACACACGCGCACATGTGTAGGCACCAAAAACATGGCACACACGCCAAAAAGGGCACGTAGGTGCCCTAGAAAGGTAGAAAAAGATAGGAAAGTGTCCAAAAACATGACACTTAGAAGAATTTTTAGGATTTTTTGATTAACCCTGAAAGATAAAATAAATTTTTAGAGGAAATGCTAAGAACTAATGAGTGGCATATTATTTTGTAGAGACGACTACCAATTATTATAAACACGGGAGCATCACTCCCAGATTACCGAGTTAGAGGGTAGTATGTGCCAGCGCGACCACCGAGCTATGGCGATACTACTAGAGGCATTTTGACTGGGCCCCATGGGTTGGATGCCATCTATTGTACTAGATCATGGCCTCCTGACTATGCGCTAGCCGAGTGATGACATAGTGAGAGTCAATGTTTTAGACTACCTAAAGGGGAGATAACAGTGACAATTGAGGATGTTTGGAAAATTCTGTACATGCCCATGATGGGTTCATTGATTGAGTACAATTCAGATGCAAGGTTAATTAGAGCAAGCCTACAGTGCTCTATTTAGTGTGGATGACATCCCACATGACAAGATGACCATAGCTTTACATGATTGCAATCTCTGACCTGACATTGCATCGGGGACCTCTTTATATCATGACACTTATCAGTGGGTTCCTAGTCATTGATAAGATAGGGACTTTGTTCTCAAGAGGATTACCACCATTGGTGTATGGAATTTATAGTAGGTGATAAATTTTATTAGGGGTAGGTGGTATACTAGCCCATTTATATTGGGACTTGCATTTGATTACATACCACAGTCAGAAGACCATGGGGCCTAGCATCATTGTTATAGATATGGTCGTGGGATCATATTACTATCGAGTGCCCTGTATGCCCTTTCTGAGTACGAGATCCCGAGGAGCCATCATACATGGCTTGGATAGTAGCCGACATATATGTACAAGGCCATCTTAGAAGCCTATTCAGATATAGGCAGGAGTTCAACGAGCTAGCAGTGATAGACGTCATTTGGCATCCATATAGGAACTTCCTAGTAGCCAGAGGATGCCACAGAGCTCAGCATGTGCTTGGTAGATCACTTCCTTATTGGATAGCCAAAGCTATATTATGGAGCTGTATCAGTGTTGATAGGTGCTCAGCGGCAACTCGGTAGAGTACAGGGTGTCCCCCAGCTAGGATATCTGACATGCACGTAGTGAATTAGAGAGGTAGACTGTGGGGCCTCAGATTATAGCATCCCAAGCTAAAGCTAGTTTCTCATAAGTGGTCCCCCAAGCATGGGACCTATTACGATAGGTTAGAGACCCAGGGACTACAGTTGATTATGTAGCATAGTACACGATAGTGTTACCCCGGCGTCTTACTATTCTAGAGGCAACTTGGGCAGCAAGAATTTTCCCACCCGTAGAGGTATGGCATGGGGTAGAGTGGAGGGCCATAGTAGTGGCATTGGGACCAGACCTAGAGGATCCATTTGATGGTTTCCCACATGATGCACAAGGTGCCCCACAGGCACAGGGACTGAGGCTGCAGGCCCAGTATAGGCAACCATGCAGCCACCCAGAGGTAGAGTTTTTGAGTAGGGGTAGTCATCTAGAGCACCTCAGGGACCAACCTCTGAGGCACATATAGCCCCCCAGCCAGTGGCATAGAAAGCCACAGCACAGGCACAGATATAGCAGCTCATAGGCCGAGAGAGATGTGGCTAGAGCAGAGAGAGACGAGGCTAGAGGCTAGTGTGTGATAGCTATAGCAGAGCGTGATGAGGCTTGATCCCACATTGTGACATTACTATCAGGGAGGGATCAGGCTCGGGTCCAGGCTGCCTTAGGAGATGATAGAGCTACATGGCAGAGCCATATCTCGAGAGATAGCAACACAGGGGGCTTAGATATTGAGCCTCCTACATCAGTCCCAGTCACACGTGTGCACATGGTTGTGGCACAGAGAGATCACATGTATGCACATTTCACAGGAATTATTAGCATAGAGGGACTACGCCCACGCCGAGCTACAGGTGATGACCACATAGAGGAATTGAGAGGTCATTGCTGCTAGACAAGACAAGACAGACCTGGGCCTGAGTTACAGGCGAGAGAAGATACTACCCTTCAAGCAGTGCTCGCCTCCAGTGATTTGGATCTGATTCGTGATGCCACCAGGATTGGTGGTGAGGCCCTTTTTTACAGGACATCATATTACAAAGTGGTGCCACAAGAACAACAAGCGGGCACTGCCATAGTTATCAAGATCGAGTGCATTAGGCTCTCGCTCACGGAGGTCTGGTCAGTCCACCAGATCCGTTAGATAACCTCTACCAGAGCAGCCAGCGAGACCAGCTCCATCCCAGCCTCCAGAGTTCTGGAATCCAGAGGATAGATTTGGGAGCCCTTGTGCAAGGGTTAGAGTTGTGGTTGATAGCCATATTTGTATTATACAAATTCTTTTGTATGTATGCCTCTTATGAAGGCTGGATTTTTGATGTATAGTGATGTTATACATGTTATTTTTGATGATGCCTCATGATGAAGGCTTGATTCTTTCAGATACATGCCACTTTTTTATGGCATTATGTATCATTGGTGGTATTATATTGGAGCACTTATCTAAGACATTGTATGTATGTACACAAACATTATTGATGTATCACCTTTGTACGCCTAAGCTAAAGGAATTTTTGATATAGAGCACAAATTTGTATCCATGTTTGATATAGATGTATATTTTGACACACACACACACACACACACACACACACACACACACACACACACACACACACACACACATATATGAGAATTAATTTGTTTTGGCTCAGATACACATGGTTATGAGATGATGTATTTCTTTGTTTTTGATATATGCATATAGATGGTTTTTGGTTTGTCTCCAAACTCATGGGGAACTAATTGATGACAGGACATGAATCGTATTTAGTATCTTGAGTGGGCATGTTGCCTGCATTGGATTTGATGCATGTTATTTTTTTGATTCAACACTTATGGATGTTGTTATGATGTTATCAGATTCCACATTTTACATGTACATTATCCTGATGTTTGATGTTATATACATGTGCTTATTTAGAATGTTAGATGATAGATCCGTAGATAATATCAAATGTATTTCTCATGTGTTACTTTGATGTATATGGACAGGATGATATGATGATATTGGTGCGGGGTGGTGGGGGGATAGATTTTTTATCATATGCAAAACCCCTCTTGCCCCCATTGATGATACGATATGTGATGATTAGCTTAGCATACATGCATGATGTAAAACTTAGCATTTTTGTTTATATATGATGTATAGATGATGTTAGATGTGATGATAATGATGGTAATGTGATGTGAATGATAACAAAATAGAGCACATGCAAGAAACACAACCAAATGTTAACAAATAACACCAGGAATTAATGCAATACACCACGATTCGCCATGCTTTATTAACAAGTAATAAACAAAACCAAGTGCTTAAGAAAGAACATAATGAATTAACACATGACATCATAATCTCCCAAAATTAACTAGCATGTAAAAACTACACCACAATATGCACAAGCAAGAATAAATCTAATCTAGGCAAGAAAAGATAAATCCTTAAAAAGTACGCCCAAGCAACAAACAACTCAAAAGCAAGCATGCAAAACACTATACAAGCAACAAGCAAAGCAAGTAGACAAGACCATGCAAGTAAATGTTTTTGTAAGATACGTTTTCATGGACTATCTTTCTATTGTTTAGGTTTTTTTGAAATAATTTTCTATTGTTTTTGTGTTTTCTAAAACAATTTTCTATTGTTTAGGTGTTTTCAAAAACAATTTTCTATTCTTTAGGTGTTTTTGGAACAATTTCTATTGTTTAGGTGTTTTCGGAACAATTTTCTATTGTTTAGTTGTTTTCTGAAACAATTTTCTATTGTTTAGGTGTTTTCTGACGGTTTTCCAAAGCTATGTGCAAGTAACCAAGAAAGTGTGGATGCCCCCAGCATTAGATGGGGAATATACAAGGGCAGAAGCCACGCGCTTATGAATAAGAAGGTGAAATCATTGGGTTTCCCCCAGCGTAAGATGGGAAATAGTGAAAGACCACGCCCCTCATAGATAAATAGAAGAAGGCAAAGCTGGATCAAGGCTAGACAGGATGGTGTGCTCAAGGAATATCGAAGGTAGAACTAGGTCTAAGCCAAGACAATTACCCTCCTAATACAGAATGATTGTGAACAATGAATCCTCCCGAGGTGCCGGAAACCAGTTTTCACCCAAGGACTTGTCCAAAGTGCCACAATTACGTGGTTTTCACTAGTGAACGACCTATTTTCTCTTTTCTTTTTCTGATGTATTTTTTGATTTTTTTGTATCTTTGATTTTCTTGCGCCATGTTCAAGCATAGAAACTCTTAAGATGCACGGAGTTCATGGGCTCCTAGAGTTCATCACCATTGGGGTGAGCCAGTTTGTATGCCCCTGTGTCATACTTGGCAGCTATGACATAGGGTCCTAACCAATGTGGTTCGAACTTTCCTTTCTTCTCTCGCTCCACTCTGGTGTTGAACTAGTTCTCCTTCATGACTAAATCACCAACCTCAAATTGACGAGGGATGATTCTCTTGTTGCAGTTTTTGGAGACTTTGTGTTGATATACTTTTAGGTGATTAAGAGCGTGAATGCACCTCTCATCCAGGAGATCTAACTCAGCCAATCTTTCCACTCGATAATCTTCATCCTTATCCAGATAGTCCCAAAGATAAATTCTCACGATGGAAGTTCGATCTCTAAAGGGATGATAGATTATGTCCCGAACACTAGGGAATATGGTGTCACACCTGTAGGAGTGTGAAAGGATTTTTAGTAAGCCAAAAGGGCTGGATGGATTTACAGGTGCTAATTTTGACTTGTTTTACTGACCATATTCTCCATTATCCTTACTAAAGTTTTGTTTATTGCCTCAACTTGTCCATTACCCTGAGGGTAATATGGTGTGGACCATTTTAATCTGATTTGAAATCGTTGGCAAAGACCTTTCACAGTTTTTTTCTTAAATGACTTCCCATTATCTATAACAATGGCTGTAGGAATGCCATATCGGCAAATAATGTGATTCATGATGAATTTAGAAATCTATGCTCCTGTGACATAGGTTAAAGGGATGGGCTCCACCCATTTTGTAAAATATTATGTGGTTGTGATTATATGTGTATGACCATCAGATGAGGTAGGAGTAAGTTTTCCTATTAGATCAAGTCACCACTTGGAGAATGGCCACAGGGTAGTGATATGTTGCAATGGTTGCGACGGAGCATGGATGAAATTTCCATACTTTTGGCAAAGCACACATTTTCTAACATAATTGCAACAATCAATTTCCATGGTATGCCAATAGTAACCTACTATCAATAGTTTCTTAGCCAAGACCATTTCATTTGTATGTGCTCCACACACCCCTTCATGCACTTCTTTGATTTCCTAGATCAACTCCATCACATCCAGACAACGTAATAGATTCCCATCATAGCCACGATGATAAAGTGTACCTCCTAAAAGGTTGTAATGGGCTATCTGGAGAATCAGGCTTTGCTTTTCAGAACAGGAGATATCAAGAGGGAATGTTTTGTCGTTAAGATAGGTAAAAATGGGTTCGTATTACGGGGAATGGGGACCAACAACCTCACAAGCCAGGCAAGATTCTAGCATGTCATATACAGGCTGGCATATATTTTCTATGAAGAATGGCATATCATTGTTCCTTGCAGAATACGAAGCATAGATCCCACCATTTTCATGGCATCCACCGATCTGTTCTATGCTCTTGGGATTTTCTCAAAGGTAATGTGCACAAAATACTCCTTTAGAGTTTCCAATAGCTTTTTGTAAGGTATGAGCTTGTCATCCTTAACCTTATATTCATCATTAACCTATTTAATGATTAACTGTGAATCACCTACAACCTTAACATGATGAACATTCCACTTGATGGCTAGTTTCATCCCTGCAATGAGTGCCTCATATTCTTTAATTTTGTTCGTGTAAGGGAAGGCTAGGTGGAAAGCCTGCAGTATAGGATCACCCAAAGGAGTAATAAGGACCACTCCTAGTACCTAAACCATGAAACGTAAATAATCCATCAAAATGTATCTGCCACATGGCAGATTCTTCAATGTAGAGCAAGGAGACATCTGGCAGATCTAGACTCAAGGGTTCCGTGCTTTGCAAGGGTGCTTCCGCTAGCTGGTCTACAAGTTCTTTTCCTTTAACTAATTTTTTATGGACAAATTCTATGTCAAACTCACTAAGTAGAATGATCCAATTAGCCATTCTTCCCATGCGGGCAGGTTTGGACAACAAATACTTGAGTGGGTCAACCTTGGATATGAGCTTGGTCTTAGTATTTAGTAGGTAATGGCAAAGTTTCTGAAAGGTAAAAATAGCAGCCAAGCAAGGTAAAAATAGTAGCCAAGCAAGCCTTTTCAATCTAAGGATAATTAAGTTCATAGGTGATGAGGGTGCAACTCAGATAATACACCACTTTCTCTTTATGGCTAAGGTCGTATTGGGCAAGCAGCGCACCAATATCATATTGTGTAGTGGAAATATAGAGAAAAATTGGTTCTCCCATAGTGGGAGGCATGAGGACAAGTGGATTATCTAGGTATTGTTTTAGCAAAGAAAAGGCTTGTTGTTGCTCAGGTCCCCAGATGAAAGTGACATCCTTTTTAAGCAAATGGGTGAATGAGTGACATTTATTTGTAAGCTTAGAGATGAAGCGATGAATGGCTTGAATTTTCCCCTGCGGGCTACGCAGTTGGTTGATATTCTCAGGTGGAGGAATCTCAATGATAGCAGACACTTTAGCAGGGTCTACCTCAATACCTCATCTTGAAACAATGAAGCCCAATAGTTTCCTGGATATCACACTGAAGATACACTTCTTTGGATTTAGCCTGACTTTGTATTAATGCAAGCATTCAAAGATACACTGCAAAATGACTGGATGATCCTCTCTTGTTTTGGACTTTCCTAGGATTTCATCTACGTAGTCTTCCATAATATCATGAATCATATCATGAAAAATCACTTTCATGGCCCGCTAATAAGTTTCTCCTGCATTCTTAAGGCCAAATGGCATCACTTGATAGTAGAAGGTGCCCCAAGGAGTTGTAAAATTTGTTTTGTGTTGGTCCTCCTCGGTAATCTTAATTTGATTATAACCCAAAAATCCATCCATGAGTGATATAATTTTGTACCCTGCTGTTGAGTCAACAATCATATCAATGTTGGGCAACAGAAAATCATCTTTAGGGCAAGGCCTTATTGATATCTCTAAAATCCATGTAGATTCAGATGCCGATAGGTTTCTTCTGGATAGGAACAATGTTTGATATCCATTCATAATAATCAATTGGTCTAATGAATCCCGCTGCAAGAAATCTTTCCAACTCTTCCTTAACCAACAAGGCCACTCTTGGGTGCATATTTTGGAGCTTCTGTTTGATAGGTTTAGCGTCTGCGTGCACAACCAGGTTGTGCATGACCAAAGTTGGGCCTAAACTGGGCATGTCTTTGTAAGACCATGTGAACACATCAATAAACTCTCGTAGCAGCATAGTGAACGTCTTTTGTTCTCTAGCCAAGAGTGATGCTCCCAATTTTACTATCTTGGGATCTTCTTCGGTACCAATATTGACATCAATGGTTTCTTCAACTACCAGTTTTAATAAATCCTCCATATGCGTAGGATTAGGAGGTAGGTGGAGATCTTCATCCAAGGATGTCTCCACGAGATTTTTATCCTTGGCATGGTCACTTTGTCTGTCCTTTTATTTTCTTATTTGTTTATCAGCCAGTGCATCAAAGAGGTTTTCACTGTGTGACTTGGACTTTGATTTTTTTCTGAGGCTTTTCTTTAGAACTTTTTCCCTTGCACTTCTCTTCAAATTTTGCTGACCACAAAGTTTAGCCTCCTCACCGAAGTAGGCGCATGTGTCTAAGTCGATAAAGAAACCTTTTTTGTGATCTCCAATGGGGATCGTATCCCTTATGCCCATGAACTCTACAATAGCCTGCGTCGTTCTCGAATAAATCTAGTGGCACGTGACGTTGTTGGTCCCTTTCAACAAGGGAAGGGTGTACAAGGTCAAGGGTTGGTTCATGTGGGGGTTATGGTCAGGACAACGTTATTCATGAAAAGGTTCATGGAGGCCAGATCCTCATATTGGCTATAGTGGGAATTCGTATCGCTGTCTAGATAATCAGGGCTATCCTCATGCTCAGAAAAAAGTCACATATTGATCATTGGGATGTGCTCCATAAGGACAAATTCTGATTCCATATCTTTCTATTTTAAAATGTGGAAGAGGGACTAGTTCTCTTTGTCCTTGATTCGTTCCTCCCACATCCTAGGCCTTTGTAGCCCATGGAGTACATCATTCTGCTAGAGTTTTCATATTTCGAGGGTTCGATAACAAGATGGATGAGTGTCCTCAGGGACCCAAGTAGTAGGTGGATCAAGCAATTTCTCCTCAGCTAACAAGTCTCTAGGTAGGAATGACCCAATAGTGTGTTCCTCTCTAGGTCTCCTAAAGCAATAGTTAGATCGACCTCTAGTCTTGGGCGACAGTGAGAGGTCAGAAACCAAGAGCACTTATTATACATTATACTCCCCGCAACCATATTCCAGGATTTTCATCTCCCATGAATCAAATGGAGATGTTGAAGTAGACGTCCCATGAGTGCAAGAACTAAGAGAATCCGAATCTACTCAGGATTCCATGGCCTTAGATTGTAGAGGGACAACTATATCTGCGGAGGGAAATGCATATGTACCCTTTCATGCAAATCTATTGAGAGCTCTACAATGAGCAAAGGGCTATGAATCTCCTGGTATCATAACCGTATGTCCCTCATGCTTCAACTTGATGCACTAATGAAACGTTGATGGCATGTTTTGCATGGCATGAATCCGTGGTCGGCCTAGAAGCATGTTATATGGAAGTTCCAAGTCTAGGACGTGAAACTTTGTCTGATGACAAGTGGCGCCCACCTCCATGGGCAGCCTGATGGTGCCCACTGACTCTCTTTCTGCGTTGTCATATGCAGTGATAGTGATAATATGGGACTCAAGATCTTCCTCCGTATGTCCCAATTGTTTAACCAACTTAAGCGTGTAGATGTTCAACCCAGAACCATTATCCACAAGCACTCGTTTGATTTTCCTGCGGGTGACAACTACCTCAATGTATAAAGCAATATTATGTGTATGATTCTCGATAGGGATCTCCCTATGGTTGAAAGTGAGATGTTCACTTGGTGTAATGTTTGCCACCGCGGCTTGAAGGTGTGCAGGATCAACTTCTAAAGGCACTCCCGACCCCTGAAGAGTTTGGTAAAAAATGTCCTTATGCACATTGGATATCTTGAGAAGATCTAAGATTGAAATCTTAACAGATGTCTTCTCAAGTTGTTCTAAAAGGTTATATTTATCGGTTTACAGGGTCAACGGAGAGGGTTCAAGAATCATGAGGCGGGCACACCTTGTTACCACAGCACAGTCCTTTCCCTTGATCCGAATGGTATTGACACAGTCAGCAAGAGAGTGAATACATCCGATAAGTGAATCATAATGATTGTTATCTCTTTTGGTATACAAGTAATTCATGGCTTTATAAGTTTGGGATGACTCCCCCGATCTGGCTTTGTCTTTTCTGACTTATCATGCTTGGGGAATGGTTCTTTATAAATCCCCATTTTCTCATTAGGTGTTTGTGTTTTTCCAGGGTTATCCACCTCTATCTCCCCGTTGTCAATGAGGTCCTGAATATAATGGCAAAGTCACAGAAATTTTTCTGTCTTATGTCCTTTAACGCGATCCATTTCACAATATTCATGCTCTTTATACCATGAAGGTTTCAGAGCGTTTTCGTCAAATGGTTGCGTGGAAGGATAGGTCATCATGTGGGCTGCATCCAACTGTTTTAGTATGACTGACAACGGCTCATTGAGAGAGGTGAATGTTCTTCACTTTGGTGGTGGTTGAATTGGGCCCTTGGTTAGTTTAAAATGTTGACCAGTTTGGACCATTTGAACACGTTTGGAATTTGTGATTCCATCTCCCACCACATTTTTGTTTTTGTTAAAGATCTTCGGCTTTTCCGCGGGTTTGACACTTTGGTTGTATTTAGATGGGGTTTTGAGGGTGCCTTTCGCAATGAGAGACTTTTCTATCTAAATCCCTTTCTTGATAACCTCTTAGTAGGCCTAAGAATGAAAAACATATTGAAGAAATGATCCATCAAATTATTAGCTGACCCACATCTTATTAGGTCAAGCCTCATAGGAGGGTGACTCTCATCTATTGAAGGAATCTGCTTCTCACCTCCTCTTTTAAAACAAAGAATACAAACAAACCATTGTGTAATTAAAGGAACATTTAAAAGCTCTCAATGCTTATATTCAAACCTTCTTGGGACCCAAATCAACATCTTATCTCTTGATAGAAGGTATCCCTCCAATCAACAGTGTTGACCTTGAGGCAATCAAGGAAGCTCAAGGCTACATGATGTAGGGGAAAGTCAATGAGAAATGGATCGATAAAATCACTTAGTAAGGAAAGGAATTGTTTCTAGATATCATTTTTCTCGTCAAGAATGCTCTTGTAACATTGTATGAAGTGGAGAAAGAAAAGGATGATTTTGAAAAAGAGATCAATTATTTGGATGAGGTTCTCCCACTGGTGTTTGAAATGAGAACCTTCGATTCTCACACTCTTGTGAGAAAAAAAGTGTTTGCATCAATTGTCAAGGACTTGTCTCACGTTTGGATCCACATCATGTATGTGAGATATAAAATTCTTAATAATTCCATATCAAAACTGGAATATCATGGGAAACATATTTTTTAGGTCTTGAATTATGTCTATGACTATTTTTAGAGATATGAGTTCCTTGTTTTTGAGTGCCTATATAACTAAATCTAGAATGGTAGTTGAGTCTAGAATGGATGGTAGTTGAGATATCACTTATCCCGTCACTAGACATGATACATTCATCTCATCTCAATCAGGACATCACTATAGTTTTATTCAGGACATCACTATACTCAATCTATAGACTCGAAGAATAGTTTGTAGCTAACCGGACAGATACGCCAGATAGATCCATATATAACTCTAGGGGGGCTGCTCTATTTGGAGATGGGGGTAGAGAGATATCTGGGGGCTCACTAAGGACTCATCATTAGAATATTTCATCATTTCATTCCATGATATGGTCAAGAAGGAGGCAGGTGAATCTCTTTCCTTCAATGAAGACAATTTAAAGTCCCTTGCTAACATCAAAAATTGTATTGTTGTAATTTGAATGGATCATGAAGTACGACTTAATCAATATAAGAAGATCAATGATGGTCCCAGAACATGGATCAAGGTGTTGGTATGCGTGTGCATTCTAGAGGTAGATAATTTGATTGTTGAGATAACTCAATTCAACAAAGATATTAAGGAACAAGATCAAGAATCATGAATCAACAAGTTCTTGATAAAGAAAGCTTCTTCATCACAAATGTCAACTTCTTCCTACTTCTCCCCATTTCTTTACAGCCTCTTCTAATTATTTGTTGGGTGTAATCATTGTATTTTATCTTATTCACTTAAGTGACATATTTTTTAATTTGTAAAAGTATTTTCTCAAAATTATAAGAGATATACTTAATTTTTCTTTTCTAATGGAAAATGAAAGGCCACAACTGGAATAATAACACAAATAAATTCATGTTGGGGAGGATGAAATATAAAGTCACATTGCTATAAATTGGGATGACTTCTCTATTCTAAAAGATCATGAAAATGCTATATTTTTATAGGATCTATGTTGTAGCAATTGTGGATTTTTTTTGTTGGACTTTGTGTCATCAATGCATATGAAAGCTACATTTCTTCCATTCTCCTTTTCATATGTTTCTTCCATTTCTCTCTTATACACTTTGCAAGCATAGTGATTCAGAAAGAGCTTTATATATTTGATAAATGAATCTAATAACTTTGTGTCTGTCATTTTTCTTCTTGATAGATAGCTTCATTATTTCTTTCCACTATATTAAATGCTAAACTACTCTAGTTATTGGGTGTGAACTCTGTAATTGGCCTACTCACAATAATAACCTTCCTTTCCTAATTTCTGTCCTTCACACCTCATCATTGTAATTTCATCCCGTGTACCCTATACAAGCACTTTTCCACGTGTTTGATAGAGTGTTTGTGTGTGATTCCTGACCTATTTGGCCAACCCATAACATTTATGTAAGAATAGATTAGTTATCATTCAATAATTGGAGCTACACAATTAATGTAGAGGGGCATAACCCCGTGAATGTTGGTGGAGACATATAATTTTACATAGTGACATATTTTCTCACCAAATATTTTTGAGGAATCCATTGGGGAGAGATATGCCCTCGTGAACCCAAAAAAGATCTTTGCAAAATACAAAAAAATATATTTAAAAAATAGATTTTAAAGAAAAATCAATTTTTGAAGGTGACTCTTTCAAGGAACAAATCCGTATCACGTTCATCTCTCGCAACAAAATGAAGAAATTTCTACATTGGAGTGAAGTACCAATGAGTGACAACTGAGAAAGATATTTTTTTGACTAGTCATCATTCAGGAACATCTCTTGTAAAAACAAAATCTCACAATTAGAATATTGAAAAGAGGTCCTTGCCATCTCTGCAATATCCAAGGAAAGGCTTTCCAGGATGGAGAAAATTTTTTCTTGTGAAGAATCCATCATCATATGATGGTGGATATAATTCAAGAAGAGCGTTGTTAGAGGGAAGAAAATGGGGATTGGTACTGGTGATGATTGAGAGTCTAAGAAATGGATGAAGAATATTCACAAGAGATATGAGATGTTGTATGAGTGGCATGAAGGTGGAGAATCCACTAAAGGTAACATTTTCAAATTCTCGCAACTTATCAAGAAACACATGAAACTTTCCTTCATCTCCCTTCCTCTTTATGATTTCCTCATATACGGTGATGAAGAAATGGATATTTTGAGAAGAAAATATGTGCAAATACTTCTAAGTGCGAAATAAGGAAATTATGATCACGAAGCCTATGATGAATTTTTGGGGAGTATGTAATAGCCTTACAAATAAGGTATGAAAACCTTGAAGTAATTCACATTTTTAAGGATGAGAAACTCAAGAAAAGCTTGATGATTTCCCACACTATGAGGTGTTTATCTTTAGATGATCCTTGGACACTTCTAAAGAAGATCATATCCTTGAATCTCCTCATGAGATTCAAATCAACACTATGTAGTATGATGGAGAAGACATGATAGTTGAACCTCCATGCATCAAATCCTCTTGGATCGAGGCACAACCTATTAAAGGAACAATGAATTCAAGAAAGGGATATTCTTGGATTGGTACTGGCGATGATTGAGAGTCCAAGAAATGGATGAAGAATATTCACAAGAGATATGCGATGTTGTATGAGTGGCATGAAGGTGGAGAATCCTCTGAAGGTAACATTTTAAACTTCTCGCAACTTATCAAGAAACACATGATATTTTCCTTCATCTCCCTTCCTTTATATGATTTCCTCATATATGGTGATTAAGAAATGGATATTTTGAGAAGAAAATATGTGCAAAGACTTCTAAGTGTGAAATAAGGAAATTATGATCCCAAAGCCTATGATGAATTTTTGGGGAGTATGTATTGGCCTTACAAAAAAGGTATGAACACCTTGAAGTAATTCACGTTTTCAAGGATGAGAAAATCAAGAAAATCCTGATGATTACCCACACTACGAGGTGTTTATCTTTGGAAGATCCTTGGACAATTCTAAAGAAGATCATATCCTTGAATCTCCTCATGAGATTCAAATCAGCACTATGGAGTATGATGGAGAAGACATGATAGTTGAAAATCCATGCATCAACTCCTCTTGGATCAAGGCACAACCCATTAAAGGAACAATGAATTTGAGAAAGGTAGATTCTTTTTGCATGAAAAAATACCCAATGCTTGCTGAAGACTCCATCAATAATGAAGAAGTATGAGAAGCCTGCCATGGATCTTGAACTCAAGATGATGATTTCAAGGTAATCATGGATAATTTTCCTTCCTATTTTGATTCTTCAAGTGATGATGAAATGAATAAATTTGAATAATCACATTCTATTCTCGATTAAATCATGGATGGATGGATGCAAAAATTTAATTTCTTTTTGGAAACTAGGGATGATGAGTAAATTGACCATGACCCTTCTAAAGATCTTATTTCTCCACCATGCTCACCCAAGGAGCATAATGTTGATAATCATGGTGAGTATGAAATATTTCATTTTCCATATGATCAAGAGTACTCAATGATGAGTGATCAACGTATATTTTAAAATTATTCCCACATTGTTGCTCCGATATGGTTCTCTACTTCTCATCATGAGGACAATGAAATGGATTTTGAGATTAAAGGAGTGCCCTTCTGGTGTAGCCTAGATCTCTTTCTCCTTGTCTAGAGAATGTTGGAAAACCAAGTATGCCCATGTCTTGCATGAATGGGAGATCCTTGGGATGACATAGAATTGCAAAAAAAGAGGATGAACATGGATGGATTCAAATGAGTTTTTTCCATGTACAGTATCAAATTTTCAATCATCCTCCTTGAATCCCAATGCAATGGACTTTCTACCTGATGGTCAGATGATGAGTGAACATATTGTAGATTTGAGAAGAGTTATATCCCTGTAAGATATTTTGAAGGACTGCAAAAGAAATTGAAGACCCTCAACTTCAGTCTTGATATCTTGACCCAAGCCATGAAAATGCAAGATAAGTTACGAGACAAGTTTATGCACCAATCTTCATGCACTGATGTTGGATGATGATACAGACCAATGGATGAGTCTCCATGTTCTTCCTTGATAGCCTTGACAGATGAGAGAATGGATGTGAAAGTGAGATTCTTCCTCTTTCTTATTTTTTGAAGAAGATCATGAATGCGAAAGGAATGATATTCTTGAATCTCCAATGAATATTCTCAAATTTTAAGAAAAAATTTCCACCATGGAGGATGATAGTAGGAAAAATGTTGAGCTAATTCACATTGAAGATGATTTGATTAGAGCGAGATGAAAAAGTTGCAGGAGTCTTGTGTGTGTATAGACAAGGTCAACCTATCCTCACCACTTGTTGAATATTCTATCTACGTGGAACAAGAAATCACACCATTGTAAAATTCACTCAAGGGTGAGGAATGCTACTATGACTAAATCAAGGATTTTAGTTTTGAAAATGATACCGAGATATACTTTGAGTAGATAAGTACAGATAAAATTTTTTCCAGACAACAAAGTGAAAATGTGCATGATTCTTATGAAAGGATTTAAATTCAGATTACACTCACCATTTCTCAATCTGTGATTAGTCTTGAGTATGTTTCTATGCTAAAACAATTTCTCGGGAATGATGAAGACCTCCATGTCATTGACGTGGCATCTATTTTGGAAATAAATTGCTCAAAGAAACCAAGTGAGATGTTCAGAGAAGTTGTTGGACATGGGAAGAAAATCACCATGTTATCAATTACTCCTTTAGAGTGCCTTGACTGATCCAAGGAGATGATTTCATGTTACAATTCAAGGAGGATGGATGATCTCTGTGATGAAGTCAATGTTCCCACTTTTGAGGACAGGTGGAGGATTGGCTGTCTCATTTTCTCAAAGACATCAAGTAGGAGATGCCAAAGGATACAAGAGCTTCAAACATGATAACAAAGTTTTCATTGGATGCAAGGATGTTTTTAGTGTAATATGACGTATGAATATGGAATATTGGTTGGTATCCTTCTACTTCTCAAGCCATGCAAAGCCATCACATGAGCATGGTATGATCAGATAGTGATCTTCATGCTTTAAGGTCACATTTCAGTCCGTTGTACCATGATGGTATGCACTTTTCTTAACCCATTGTTGGGTATGTGTACATTCTTTCTCGGCCTATGTGAATATCACTCCCCTATAATATAATTTCCATTTTCTGTTGTGTTTTGTTTTCCTCTTTTGGTGTGTTTCCCTTCCATGTGCTTGTTTCTTGTGTGTGTGTGTGTGTGTGTGTGTTTGTAAGAAATGAATCCATAAGCCCAATGGATAAGAAACTGGTCCATAAAGTGTCTTGAGATTCTTGGGTTCCTGCTTACTCTATCCTCGCTATGCTCGATCCAAAACAAGTCCCCAAGCTAGAGCCAGTGGTTTTCATGCAAATGTGCAAAATGAAAATTTCAAACTTTCAAACATGTCAACTTAGCCAAAATGTCAAATTTTTTTACTTATAAGCCTTCCTTCAGCACTATCCCCAAACTCAATTCTTCCCATCTGTCAGGCATATTATCATCCTACATTATTTTAGTGTTCTCATGTGTTGTAATGACCTTTTTCCATGTTGTTGAAAGATATTAAATCAAAGTCAATGAAGTCCTTCCGAGATAATGCCTTTCGAGGCAGATTTTTTAGTAGACTTAGAAATGGCTATTTTTAGCCTTTCTAAGGAAGGTGTGCATCCTTCAGAGTAGAGTTGAAGGCCTAAATTCACCAAGAATTTGTATCATGAAGATAAGATCATATTTCAAGTGATTTAGGAAGATTTAGGAAATATTTGGAGCTTTAGGAGAAAGTTCAACAAAAGTGGGTTTTTGAAGGTGAAGGAGCTTACACTGCAAAAAAGGACCTGATCTTCACAAGATGATTTTGGTAGTTTTGGAATGATTTGAAAACCAAAAAATATACCAATATAAATCTATTTCAATGACCTACATGGTGATATTTTCATATTTCTCACAAGACCCATGCATTTCTTTCCACAACTCATTTTTGGAAGGCTCACCCTGTGTTCCCAATAAATAAGGCCATTTTTAAGGTGTTTTAGGAAGAATAAAACCTTGAGACCCATTCCATTATCTTCTAAAGGATATTGGGATTGAAAATAATATATTGGTTCATCAAAAAATACCTCTGAGAGCTTCGACAACTTCATTTTCAAGCCCTCTCTCAATGTATGCTCTCATAGCTGAAAACTTTTTCCATTTCCACGTGTGAGCATGAGGCTGAGGTGAAATTTTATGTCCCTCTCATCCCTTTTCCAAGGGGAAAAATGGGACATAAAATATAAACCTCACCCCCATTTGAACTCCTGGACCCACCACATGACCTTGGGAAGCCTCGATAAGCACTTTTCGCCAGTTTTCTAGCCACCGTGTCATACAACACATGTACGTCACTTGTCACCATGTGGCTAAGGAAAATTTTTCTTCCAATTTCATCCCTTTTCCAATAGGACAAGGGGGGAAAAATGTACCCCCCCCTCTTCTCCCACATGGTTCCTCACGTGACCCGAACTCAGCCCCTGGGTGCTAAAAACAAGCCTTTCTCTCTCACTCATCAACAAACACATGCTTTCCACTTGTCCTCATAGGGTAAGGTGCATTTTTCTATCCCTCTTCATCCCTTTTCCAAGGGGATAAGGGGGAAAAAAATAATGCACCCCTCCCCCATAAAGCACAAAAAATCTATAAAGTTGGTTTTTTTTTTATGATGCTTCATCCATATGCTCAAAGAAGCCCTAGGGAGGCTGCCAAATGTTTTCCTCAGGAATGTTTCCTCCATTTTTCTATCCCTTCCCTCTTTCCCTCCATGCTTCTCGTGATCACAGTATAAAAATATATCATGAAATATGCATTTTTCAAAGCTCCATGCTCATATTTTTTTATGAGTGACTTCGTCCTCGGGAAAGTGAAAAATTTATATCTCACAATCCAATTAATGAATTGAAGTGGGGTTTTTTTGCAATCTTCCTCTTTTCCAGGCACCTTTAAGACACATGTGATTATAAATACATGCATGCACTAGATTTTTAATAGTGAAAAAACCCCAGCTTCATGCCCTGGTTTTCATTTTTGTTTATTTTCTACGATTCTAGTGATTGGATTGAGCTGAAATTTTGTATGTGAGATCCAGAGAAGAAACCTATCCCGGTGAAGTTGGTTTCATTGCAATCCAAGGTGTGGAAGGGAAAATTCATAAAAATAGTAAGTCTCTATATGAGCACTTATTATAAATATAAAACCTCTCAGAATATCTAGATTTTTTGAAAGCATTGTTCTCAGAAAACAACCAAGGCAACAAATAAGGTGGTCCGAAATGAAAAAGGGAAACATAAGGGATTTTTTTCTAGAAATAGAAAGTCTTCATTCTGAGTGCAAGAAAGTTATTTTTGGCTCTATATTCATTTTTCTCTTTTCTTTTCAACATCTTGATAGGGTCGTATGATAATTTCACAGCTCAAACAAGGCAATCCATCCTTCATGGGGATCTCGAGGCATCACTTTGGTCACAATGGTGTATAAGAGAAAAATAGAACATCACAAGGTATAACAGTTGTGAAACCAATGATTCTGTGTATTACAAGAAAAGATTCATTAAGCAAGATAATGATTCATTACAGAGAATTCAAGTGTCCTATATATATCTTCCCTAATGGAAAATTCATCCTCACACGGTAATCAAGAGTTGGGCCCACAACAAGCTCTTGAAAGTGATCCAGTGACATGCATCATGTAAAATCCATGAAGATCCTTTTCCATGGATTCAAGAAATTATTGATTAGTAAGCACTTAGGATAATGCAACTTGCTATCATGCCCAGTCTTAAAGAAATATCAGGAGACATGGAAGTCCTAGGATGAAGAAAGAAATCTTAGAAAACATCATGCTTCTTCATTGTGGCCCCTCAGGTAATCATTATGTTGAATTTGTATGGCCTAAGAATGAAAATCCCATTAAATACATGATTTTGTCTAATTATAAGTTGACCCACATCTCGTTGGGTCAAGCCTCACATGAGGGTGACTCTCATTTATTCAAAGAATCCTACCTCTTGCCTCCTCACTTAGAATGAATAATACAAGCAAACAATTGTGTAATTAGAGGAACATGATTACCAAATCTCTCAATGCTTATATTCAACCCTTCTCAAGAACTGAATCAACATTTTATCTCTTCACTCACAAGATATATCCTCCAATCCAACAGTATTGACCCTAAGGAAATCAAGAAAGCATAAAGGCCACATAGATGATATAGGGCAAGGCCAAAAAGAAATGGATTGATAAAATCATTGAGCAAGGCAAGGCATTGTTTCCAGATATCAGCTCTCTTATCAAGTTTGCTCTTACAACATTTTTTGAAGATGAAAAAAACAAGGGAGGAGTTTGGTAAAATAATACAATAATTTGGATGAGGTGTTCCCACTAGTTTTCGAGATGAGATCCTTCGATTCTTACACTCTTATGAGCAAAACATTGTTTACATCAACTACCGAGAACTTGCCTCAAGTTTGGATCTGCATCATGTATGTGAGATATGCAATTCTCAAGAATACTATATCTCTAATTTGGACTCGTATGGGTAATATGCTTTCAAGATCTTGAATGATATCTACAATTGTTTTCAGAGACTTGAGTTCCCTTCACTCACTAAGGACTCATCATCATAAGAGATCACCATTTCGTTCGAAGGGTTGGTCAAGAAGGAGGTAGGTGACTCTCTTTCCTTCAAAGAAGACAATTTAGAGTCCTTGGACAACATCAAAATTTGTATTGCTGCATGTTCAATGGATCATGAAGTATGACTCAATCAATGTAGGAAGATCAGTGATGCTCCCAGAACATGGATCAAGGTGCTGGGCTTTGTGTGCATTCCAGAGGTGGATAAGTTGAGGACTGCAATAACTCAATTCAAAAAAGATTTCAAGGAACAAGAGCAGGAAGTATGAACGAACAAGTTCTTCATCAAGAAATATTTTTCAACATAAATTTCAGCTTATTCCTTTTTTCAACTTCTCCCCCTTTCTTCTTCCGCTCTTCTAATTATTTTTTGGGAATAATCATTGTATTTTATCCTATTCACTTAAGTGACATATTTTTAATTTGTAAAATTATTTTCTCAAAATTATTAGAGAAATAAATAATTTGTCTTTTCTAATTGCAAATGAAAAGTCACAAGTGGAATAGGAACATGAAGTGTCATGTGCGGGAGAAAAAAGTAAATTCACATTGCTATAAATTGGGATGGCCTCTCCATTCCAAAGGATCCTGAAAATGCTATATTTTCATAACATTTATGTTTTAACATTTGTGGATTGTTGTTGTTGGACTTTGTGTTATCAATGCACATGAAATAAAATCTACATTTATTCCATCTTCCTTTTCTTATGCTTTTTCTATTTCTCTCTTATGAACTTTACAAGCATAGTGATTCTGAAAGAGCTTTGTATCTTTGATAATGAATATAAGAAATTTTTGTCTAGGTTTGTTATTCTCACTAGATAACTTCATTGTTGCTTTCCTCTATAGTGAATGTTGAACTACTTTTGTTATTGGGTGTGAACTCCGCAATTTGCCTACTCACAATAATATCCTTTCTTTCTTAATTTCTCTCGTTCACCCCTCATGTATGTAATTTCCTCCCTTATACCCCATACAAGCACTTTTCCAAAGGTTTATTAGAGTGTTGCTATGTTATCCCTACCCTATTTTTCCAACCCATAACACTTAGTTAGGAATAGATTAAATTTATCATTCAATAATGGGAGTTGCACCATTTAATGCAGAGGGGTGTAACCCTGTGAACGTTGGTGTAAATGCCTAGTTTTCCATATCGAAAATTTTTCTCACCAAAAAATTAATATATATGATACAAACTAAACTTTAACTCAAAATATAGATGATATATGTAGCTTTGAAATTTGAATAATGTAATTAAAGAGATGTTAAATTTGGAAGGAATAAAATAATTGGTTTATGGAGCGAGGAAAAATCATTTTAAGTCATGCCTTAGAGAATTAAATTTATTGTTGATATGTCAAAGGGTTGGAAGTGATCAGTCCCTAACATTGTGCCAAATTAGGTTCCTTGAGTCTTCATCACATTCTAACACCAATGAGATGAAGGAGAGGATTCATGTTTACCCCCCTTTTGGAGCTTTGTAGATAGGAAGGATTTATTTTATGAAGTACTCAATTTATTTGATTCCTTCCTCATTTTGGAAATTTGTGAGAGAAGTGCAAAGATCAATATTTGAAGACCTTATTTACTTAGATGATTTCCATAAAACCCATAGAATACACCATTGTAGATAGATTTAGACATAATTTATATATTCTTAAACAATAAGACATTAGAAGGAGTGCAAATTATAATGCCCCCTTAAGGTGCTACTAAAAATTAAATTGATTGTGTAAAGTATGTAAAAGAAAAGAAAAGAAGGATACCCATACCCCAAACCCTATATTTGTGAATGAATCTACCTACTTCCATGGAGAAGGAATGAAGTATTCATGCCCCTCTAGCTTGTTATGAATTATGTCATCTATATCTATAACTATGTAACAATCTTGTAAATAGTAGATAGAATTTTCATAAATTGTAAAGTTGATTGAGTATACCCTATTTATATGAACGTATGAAAATGGTCATGACCATACAATGGAATGTGTAGACACTCAGTTTTTGTCACCTGCCTACACATACACACATTAAATTTATTAAACCTATCACTTTAATCATTATTAAAATTACCAACTCACCCCTTATAATCATTTTGACCCTCGTAAATCTTATTTACTTACCCTAACTTCCCTAGAACCTTATAACCACTTCTAACCTATCATACCCATTTTTACCCTAATAATTTAACTCCTTAACCACACCTAACCTCTCCCATAAAAATTTCCCCTCATCCTCATACCCAAAACCCACTTTTTATAAGTGGTTGAAACCACTTCCAAAGTGGTTTCTCCACATTTATTGGATCACCAATAACTCTAAAAAATCACCAATGATTATAAACAAAACCTTGGAATCCTATTTTAGGGATATTTAATCTTTGAACTTGCCACTGAAACTCTATCATTCCAGAAATATTAAAGCACTGTAATGAATCCCTACTGCTCAAAGAATCCATGCCACATCTTTTTTTACATCCACACGTCTTCAAGACCCCCTTCAGATCGTTAGACAATGAATAATTAATCATGACAAGCCTAACTAGTTCTTGTAAGCATTTTAAAACATTTTTTACATCAAAGGTAAATTTATATCTATCTAATCTTATTTCCATTCTATTTACACATCAAAATAAGGAAAAAGGCAACAATTTTAGTCTACATTTTTAATCAGTTTAGCATTTTATCCAAAAATCAAAATTTTATAGGAATCTCACATGGTTCCTTAAATTGCCAGCAATTATCCAAAATATCTTCAGATTCCAGTGAATCTCCTACGATTAATGTCAATATAGTTATTTTTACTAGTCATTTCATTTAATCATCTTTTATTTGTCACTCTGGACTTAATCTATCTGTTTTCGAGATGTATCTCCTATAGATGACTGTTTTAGGTTAATCCCATCCAATCATAAAAAATTATAATCTCCCAATCATCCAACAACCATTCGTGTGGGAGCAGTTCGAAATCTTCCATCATGAGCTCACTTTGTGTGCCATCAGATTTGTACCTACCTTATATGATATTGAAGAGTAGTGTGAGATCCTTGATGAGATATGGAAAGTGATTAAAGAATATTGGTATGATTACTTAGAAGATCTCTAGATTTCCTCCACTCTACCTGGGGTCACCTACGAAGCTGAACAAGATCTTCCTATCCATCTTGAGTTCTAGCATTCTTCTCTTGTATCATCCATATTGTCATTTATCTATCCTACTATCTTTATCAACACAACTTAATTGCATTAAAATGAGATGATATCCTGTAAGGAAGTCCCTTTGGATTATTTCAATTGGAATTTTCTGCACATCTCGTTATCCTATATGTATAATATTTTTTGTTTATTTTTCTTTGCGTATAGGTATCTTCACTTGGTAAAAGGACTAGCTCTTTTTCACTGTCGACTTTCTATCATCTTGACATTGCAGGTGTCAGCGTAGGTTTCAATAAACCATGCTATTTTAAAGGCTTAGGTACTTTCAAAACCTGATAATACTTAGCTGAAAACTACCTAATACATTCCTTGCACACCCAATGGGACCCATTTCCCTTTCTTTTCATCAATTATTATTTTTAATTCATTTATGGTCTCTACAATTGCCAACGATTCTTCTAAATTGTTTTGATTACTCAGTTAGTTTTATTTTACATTTGTTTTCTTTCTACTACTTTCTAATTCCATCTAACATTGTGGGTTATATATTGTTGGTCTTCTATTTCTGGGTTCAACATAAGCTAAAAATCAAAAATAAAATCAAAATCTCGAAAAGGGAAAAATGATCACATGTGCTCTTTCTTCTTCCATCACTTTTTTAATAACATGCATTTGTTTGTTTATCCTCATTGAATTGACATTTCTTTTATAATATAAAACGAGCATAAACGTTTCTTGATCACATACTTGAATTATGAGTTAAACAATTAAATTAAATTAACTCCACTCACACATAACCAAATAACATCAAATACAACTCACACTTAAACATTCCTATCCATATGGACCTACTTGGATTCATCACCAAGAGGATAAGTTGTGTCGGTGTTTTGAATGAGTATAAATAAGCTGGTGGGCGGTATTTTGTCTAAGAACATGACACCCTTATCATTGTGGGACCTTGAAGTCAGAGGGTAGGCCCCAATACCACGACTTGTACTGACACCAACATAAATTTGAGCCTCACATACCTTTGGGTACATAGAGGACTCCATCCTTTATCAACATGTAAAACCAGCCATAGATTTCCATTTCTGAGGACCTCTTAACCATTTTTCACATTTCACATTTTATTAAGTTAATCAAGATAACAACAATTCTCTTGTGTGACTTTTCTATTTGATTGTAACCAACCATCTAGTTTCCTCTAATTTTTAATGATTATTTGTTTGTATTCATGTACCTATCTAGGCAATAATCCCATCTATAAAACTTTGACAACATGATTGAACATTTCTAAAAATCCTTAGAAAATTTTTTAATTTCACATTGATGATGCCACACATATAATTGAATAGTATCAAAAATCTTCATCACCTCCAAAAGATGATCAAGATCCCCCACACTCTCCTAGTAGTTAGTCCGCCACATCAAAAATACAAGATCCATCCAGTCCTCGCTTCTTTAGTAGTGGTGATCCATCCTTCACGGAGATTATGGATTCAAACCCTGTGGCTCTCTATGCCTACATAATTACCTAGAGTATACTTATTAAAAAACCCACATCTGAACAATGCCCTCTTATGACCAATATCACTTATGACATTTCCCACATGTTGATCCTAATCACGAGCCAAAAATATAATAGCTCCATCCCTATTCCACTGATAGTGGATCTAGAACATCAAATCCTACATCATAGACCCCCTTCATCACTTTTGATATTAATGTTGTCTTGTCATAGGATATAACCAACCAAAAATCATCATCCTCGCCAGATCTCTCATCTGGCTCCTCATCCTTATAGAATAACAAAACACATAGTCATCCACCTCCACCTATAGTCTCTAGCATTCTAAAAAGACCTCTTATAACCTCGATAGCCATCCCACTTAGCGTCTCCCAACCCATTCCTTCACAACAACCCATGTCATCTATTCAAAATGTGGTCATGTCCATCCCAAAATTTTTACCCTTTATTAATATGATCTCCATTTCTAACGTTTACCCTTCTTCATAGTAGTCATCAAACGATCCTATTTAAAAATTCCCCTCTCAGTACACACCTAAACTATCTTAGCCTTTCATTAACACCTTTTTCGTCGTCGCAATATATGCCATAATAATATCAACCCCTTATCCACACTTTCATCCCCTTTTAACACATATAAAATAAATCTTAACCCTTTATCCATACTTCTAACCCATCGCAATATGTAGCTCAACAATCATAGCCTCTTATAAACCTTTCAATGACCATCCAACATCAATATATCTACCCCTCACAGCCTCTACTCTCATATCCAACATACAACATTCCCATGAGTGCTCCACTCTAGCATAATATACCCTACCGTATGAGCCATATCAACAACCAAACCCACATACATACAATCAACCTGGCCCTTCATCATTCAATCCCCAAAAACAACCAAGAAAAAATGATCCTTTATAAGCACTTATAAAATAAATTTATACTCTAGAAGCTACTTCTATGGGTCCCAAAAACCACATTATCTTATGAACATTTTTACAATGAGCCCATCCATCCCTCTGTACTATACAAATCCTATCCTCTTCATTGGGAACTCCCTAAGTTCCTTAAGTTCTATGGTAAAGAGGATCCATAATAATGCATCCAATCCTTGCAACATGCTATAAACCCAAAATCACGGACATATTACTATTTTACTATGCCATCAAGTATGATGTTATATACATGGATATTAAGCGAAAAAAGTACTTAATAGTGGTACAATCCCTAGTTGGTATGTTTGTCTTGTCTAACTTATATTGTATTGCTCTTCTTTTTTACCTATGTACTCTCTTCTAGTTAGGTCACACGGATCCTTGTCTTTCAGTGTTTTCACATCTATTTTCATTTGTTCCAGGACACTAACATCCATCTTGGGCACTAGCACTAAGGCACATATGTCTAATTTTGGGCGCTCCCATCCTACTTATTTCTTCTTCTTATTTTAACATCTGTGGTTGGCATTTTCAGTTGTCTTATACTTATCCCGATGTCCTAGTCAGCACATGGCATGTTACTAATGTCAAAATTGAAACAAAAGATCCCTATATATACACAAAATATATACCATTATAAGGGCTAGAAATTTTGGAGGGATATCTTATCTACATACTATCAAAGGGACACCATTTTTGGGCTATTTATTCTGCATACACTACATAAGAAGGGAAAGTTATGAATTCCATCCACACATTTACATTTTATCTAACCATAGCCCATTATCCTAGTGTCATTGGTGTAAGGGAAACCTACGGACACTATTCCACACATAACACATAGAACTACATGGAGTCTGAGATGTATTGCAATGCTCGGTCACAAGTTCACTCAGTTAGGTGATTGTCGGGTTTAGTCACACTCCTCATATTGCATCTTTTATTTTTGGGATTTGATGTAGTTTTAGGGTTTTGGAATTCATATTCTCTTTTCAAGTTATAGGTGAATTCGGTGATCATCCAATGGCATGCATGTGAATAAAAGTGAAGGTTAGAGACACTTACATGACACCCAAACATTTAGGTTCTAAGCCCCTGCACACTCACATGCACCTAATAGAGGTCTCTAATGCGTAGGAACCTTAGCCCAATTCTAGGTGCCCTGGTCTATCGTAATCTGATAACTATACAATTTTATTAGTAGAGTTGCGACATTTTGCCATCCCTGTTCATCAGTATTCTAGCCCATAATACTTTAAGATAAAGCAAGCATAAGATAAATCATTCTCTTTCTCCTTTTGCATTTAGGGTTCCTATTTCATTAGCTTATTTCTTGTATCAAATATGTATTATAACATTTGTTTATCATATTTACAATTTATATTTAATATTATGTTTTTATTAACTCATTTTGGTGAACCCAACCTTAGTCAAACTCATTTCCCTAGGATCCCCATGGCTAAAAAATAGATCCTCCTCTCCTAGGAAAGCTATGCATCATGTTAGTGTTAATCTCATCCTTTATGATGTTGTTATGGTTAAATTTTATAGTCTTTATACAAATGTTCATTTTGATGATGATGTCCAAAGAATACTCCTAGCTCACAAAAACACCATTCCCAATAGCTTTAACAAATCTAGTGTTTGTATAGTCTTACCCAACCAAAACTTCACTGTATGTTTTCCTTGATCTTCTATAGCCACCCATGTTGCTATAACTTCTTATTCTCTTGTTGTCATGCATGATAATGTTATTTTAGATCATGTGATTTCTGACATGTTTACTTCTATGGATGCAAATAAATCTATTTCTCAAGATACAAATGAACATGTGCATGATGTTGTTTCTACTCATAGTCAAGATGAATGAAAAGCTATATCCCATGCTCCTACCATTTCTAAAAATATTTCTAATGATTCCAATGATATATATCATGCTAGTTATACTAATTATTTAAATATTGATGATATTCTTGAAGTACTACTTGTTTGTGAAAATTTGACTGATAATGATGTGGATTATATCTCTAACCATGAACATGTTAGTGAGAATGTTACTTCTCTAAAGATGGTGAATTTGAATTTTATACCCCTCCCTCTTCTACTTTTGCGATTGCTTCCAATTTCATTCTTGATGATTCTACCCCCTCCATTGATGCACCTCTTATTTTGAATCTCGAGTCTATATCTATCATTCCTATAGATCCTCCATGTACTTCACCTCCTTCCTGCCTCCTTCTCCTCCATCCCAAGTCCCCATGATCACTCATAATGGTAAGCTTTAACCTCTCAATGTGCCTCTCAATTCATATACACCCCTTCATATGATATCTTATCACTCATGTATGTTGTTGGCCATTTGTAATCTTAAGTTCAATCTCTCATTGTAAAGCCTACTATGCTTCCAGGTATAATAATTCTCTTCATGGAAACCCTATTCTAAAGAAAATTCACAATTCAAATTTCTTAAGGATTTTATCATGCCTACCTTTTCATGTTTTGATGGTTCCAACAATCCTTATTT